>CM034150.1:384112955-384548228 GCA_019776745.2 Taxus chinensis
TCCTTTGTGATTAAGCTCCCTTACCACTCTAGCCAATCCTAGGATCATGCCATCCATAAAATCCATCCTTCATGCTATCAGTGAACCAAATTCCTTTATTATCTCATCATGTGGCTCCCTTGCTGCTTTAAGCGTGTCACACTTCTTTGCAATCACAACCAACTTATCTTCTCTCCCTAGAGACTTATCCCTTTTGGCTGTGAGGAAATCATTTTCCTCCTAGATTGTGTATGCCTTAAGGATCTTCTCTGGATCCTCACACTTGTCCAGTGCCCAATTTTTCTTCTTTAGTTCATCTTTCACTGTTTACAACATGGCGTCATACATTCCAATCAAACGCACTATATTCTTCTTATTATTTTACTTTTCTACTGCAAGGTCTACTTGAGTCTCACCCTACATGGTTAGCTTCTCCTTAAGTAACAAGTGGACCAAATCTTGCAAAAAGTGTAAGGCTCATGGATATGTCTTCTAGGTTTTCTCATCAAAATTTTGTCATGCCTCCAAAACCTCACTTCCAATGTCTTTGGAAAACTAAAGAATCTCCTTCTTACGGTTTGCTGCCATGTTGCACACCTTAGTCAATTGATGTATTTCCTTTTACTTGTTCGTATTATCTTCTAACAATGTTATGAGAGTGACCACTTTATCCAAGTTTCTCCTTTCCACTTCTGCCATCATTTTGTCAAGGCATTACTTGTCTGCTGATTTGTAAACTCTATGGGCTTTAGTGTGATATGGGTGACTTGGCTTCATCGGGATAGTCCATGGAGATCTCCTTACTAGTACAAAGGGTCCCGTGCTAGTGCTCCATGTCTTATATTTTATTTTGAGCTTTCTCTTAAAGCCCTGGTCTATTTCCTTAGTCTTAAGGTCAATTCTTACCTTTTTCGCTTCCTTCTTTGGAGGGTTATCTTTACATGGCCTCTTGATACCTGCAGTTGGCTATTTTCTAGCACCATGATATAATGCACTGCTATCTTCCACCTCTTCCCCATCCTTAGTATCTTCTTCCTCTTCATCTCTAGGAGAAGTGGGATCAAGCTCATGCCTGGTGCCAACTATATGATTTCATTTTGGAAGCTCTAGGAGTTCAAATACATCTTCAATATACTTCTTGTTCACCAATCTAGGCTTAAGGTAGATGTAAACCTTAGCCGCATGAATCTTCCTTATTTACCAAGTCATAGAATTTATAATGATATCACCTGATATCATAGTATTAGTCTAAGTAGACTTACCCAGATATACATAAGTTTTTCTCAGTATGTGGTATTCATAATCCACCCTGTCTACATCAAACTCGAGCTTTTGTGCATCTAAAAATTTGTTTACCATGGCCTGTAAGTAGCGTGTTGTAAATGCATATGAAAACTTGCACCATGGCTCCACTTACCGGTCTTCATGTAAAATATCCCAATGCAGTAGTGCTGGTAGACCACAAAATTTGCCTTCACATCTACTATTGTAGGAAAGTTACTTGGTATGCACCATTCATGTTTAAAGGCCTCACACATTATTTTATACTACATTTCCATCCTGATCTTGTAGGCACCACCCATGGCTCCATCACAAGTATACTTTTCAAATCTCTCAGCCAATGACTTCTTCTCCAACGAGTATTGCCACATTTTGTCCTTGGGTCCATCTGGTACAACAATCTCTGCAAAAATGATTGACATAAGAACCAAACCCCAACTAAATTTATCACCCGTATGCACTTCCTTAAAAAATGTTTTGCTATGAATGGAGAAAGGTTGTAGATAGTCCCTTCCACCATATTCTTTGCAATATGTAGCTATTTCTTATTTACTTGGCTCCATCTCTTCTGGTTATTGAATTTAGTCAAATTATGCATGACAATATTCATAACAGGGTTAGTTACCTTAGATATGTCCATCACGTGCCTTCCTTTCTAATAAGCCATCTTGACTATAGTGGCCTCCACACCAACTTCATTATATATATCACTGGAAATTTCAATACATGAGCTCTGTAGTCCTGTGAGTCACTTAATCAATGATGTAGTGATTTGTACTAGCCTTATTGTGAAGTAGAAGAAATCATCATGGAACCTTGACATCAGTCATTGATAAGGTATCTTTGGTTTGCAAATGTATGATAGCTCATAGATTTTCAAGACTTCAACTTTCTACAAAATCTTCTGTCCTTCATCATTGTAGATGGGTTTGTAATTTTCAGTTTGCAAGTCAGTCTTTTTCACCAACTCCTTTCTATCTAGTCCTTATTTACACTAGTGCGATGATTGAAATCACTTACTTTGCTTATGTGAATGTGGGATTCGCAATCATGCCCCATGATTACACCCTTAGGATACTGCATTTATATAAACCTTTCCTTGGATGATCCTTCTTCTAATTCTTCCTCTGGTTCCTTCTATTTATTGCTCATTGTGGCTGCTAGATGTGCTCTTTTTGGTCCCATCACTCACTTGCACAACTTATCCTTGCCTTTATCCACCTTCTTCTACCTCTATTTATTCTAACTCGTGTGAATTATCTTGTAGTTTCATTTTTTCAAACCCTATCTCCTCAAACCCTAATCTTTGAACGCCTTTCAATTGCTCTCACACTTCTCATGAAGGTGCTCCACCATGGCCATGACCACATTCACTAGTTTAATGTAATTATCGACTGCAATCACACTTCGCACTCGGCCACACTTTAATTTTCTCTTCAAAGATTGAAAAATCAAAACATGCAAGGTAATAATGAAGTCTCTTGCATCCATTTTATATATTTTCAAATGTTTCCCACATTAATTTCTCCTCACCTACCACTATACCCAGCTTTAATTATGCTTTGCTACTTTTTTTGTGCTTTCTGTTGCTTTATTTCACACCCCAATCATAAAATTCTGGTGCGCCTACTACTTATTAGATATAGACCCACTTACGCGTGCTTCCATGCGCTGAAGTACATAATCCTCTGCACCTCATACTAAGTAGTTCAGTATGCCATCACCTACCTCGCATTATCCTGCGCGACCCTTTTCTTACAAGTGGTCTTCATCCTGAGTAATTTCCCTTATGAGCACCATCACATTAACACTTATCGCACCTTTTCCAACTAGCATCCATATATCACACCTGTACTTGCATCATTCTTCCCAACGCACTAACCTGTATATAATTCTTCCAATCACCAAAAAATCTCTTTTTAATGAACTTACACCTGTATCTAGTTCACCCCACACCAAAAATATGCATGGTCCTCTACGCATGAACTCAATAGATATTAATTAGTTTCCTATGTGCAAAAACACTTATTACAACAAAACAACGAAATAAAAAAGCATAAAAATGATGAAAGGAAAAACATAAAAGGGAAATATAATCTAAATGAAAATACTACCTTACTAAAAACACCAAGAAGCTTTATTTATAGTATGGATTCAACCTACTCCCATTGAAGTAAATGGGAAACATAGTGCCATCTAATGCCTGTAACTGACATGCACCTAATTCAAGTATCTTGGTTACTACAAAAGGTACTGACTAATGCAATTTCAATTTCCCTGGATGGTGCACAAACTTGGAGTCAAAGAGAAGGGCCATCTTTCCAACCTCAAATGTCTTGCTTTTAATGTGTCTATCATGCCATGCCACTTGTCTCACCTTCTTGGTATTTTGACTCGAACAAGTGATGGCACACCTCTCATATAACTGGATTAGTTTGTCAATGTTCTCCTCAATAAATTTTTCATCATCAAGTCCTCATGTGTGTGCAATACATATGGATGGTAACTAGAAATCAGCTAGTAGGAATTAATTTGCACTAAACATTAATTGAAAATGTGTGGCCTTGTTCAACCTTTTATAAGTGGCCATGTAAGCCCAAAGTAAAATTGATACTTTATCATCCCAGTCTTTCCTTCCAACATCAATTTTTTTTGTCAAGGTCTGTCCCAAAATATTGTTGAAATATTTTGCAGTACCATTGGCTTGAGGGTGATAAGGAGTATTTTTATGGTGTGCCACCATAAATTTAGCCAATAGAATTCTAATGGTATCATTAAAGAAATGGGTTCCTCTATCACTTATCAACCTTAATGGGAAACCATACCTACTAATGATATTCTCCCAAAGAAACCTTGCTATTGTAGATGCTGTAAAATCATTTGTAGGTGCTGCCTCTATCCACCTTTTCAGAAAATTTATGCAAGTAATAATGTAGCACGCACCATTCCTACGCAAGGGTGGTGGGATAGGTCATACAAAGTCAATAGACCACTTTTCAATAGGATCCATGCTTGTAATAGGTCACAATGACATTTCATCTCTATGTCTAGGTTTTCTAAGGTATTGGCAATGATCACATGATTTTTGGTACTCCTTGGTATCCTTGTACAATGTTTCCCACAAAAGTCCCACCATAAGGATATTGCACGCTATAGCTTCACCTACGTAATGTCCTCTTGCTATTATACCATGAGCCTCCTCAATAATAGCGTCACACTCATGTTTCAAGAAACAACGGGACAAGACTTCATCACTACCCAACTTATAGATATCTCCACCAATCAACTGATAATGTGCCACACGTAATACAAGCTTATTTCTCTCCAATGTATTCGTTCTTTGACACCTGTCCAGTGCGTAAGAACACTGTAATATCTTCCAATTCCATGGGTGTGTGGTTTAATCTAAATACCTGTGCATCAGACATAGTGTCTTCAATGCTATAAATTTCCTCACTAGAATTAATCTTTGACAAATGGTTAGGCACTGAATTTCTCTTTCTTGGTTTCACAACAACGGTGAAATGAGATTCTTAAAAGAAAAGTATCCATCTATATATGCACCCCTGCAAAACATGTTTTTTGAGTAAGTACTTAAGCACCATATGATTTGTATAGAAAATAAACGACGTTTCCAACAAGTATTGTCTGAACTTATTGTTATCCAAAATTCACCCCTCAAGGTAATTTTGATAACATGCATCAAATTATTCAGTCCCGAGCAAGTAGATTGATTCAAGGCCCGAAATCATGTTTTTTGGGGCCCCCTCGGCTTCTCTTTAACTCTCCCATCCAAGAAGAAATCCCAACGAGTTAGAAAAATGGAAAAAATGCAAAAAATAAGGTTGCAGGACTGTTTTAAAGCATTTCGGGTCTGAAGGGTTTGGGTCGTACCAGTTCGGGTCGTACTGAGGTTCATCGTACATAGCAGTTTTGATAGATGTTCAACATTTTCCTTCTCTGGTGTATCACCATTTTAGTGTAGGATTTTGTTTTCTTTCTCTTTTCTCTCTCTCCCTGTCTCCTTCGAGGTTAGATTAGGATTATATTAGATTGCCTACACTAGAAAAGCTTGTGGAAGGTAGTTTAGGAGTAAGAACTAGCTTTCTTTGGAGGTCTATATCAAATAGCAAGTCCCACAACTTGGAGATAGTACCCATGTTATCAAATCACACTGTGAGTTCAAGTATATGCACTTGTATAAACGTTAGGGTGCTGTGATTTGGTGATAACAGTTTTGGCATGCCCGGTGGGACCTTAAAGGTCTTCCACTTTATCTTTGACAGGTTGGTGTGTTCCTATTAAAGATTCAGCCTTTTGAAGGCACTTTCAAAAGCACATCTGGCAACTCCATTTGGTAAACAACTCATTCTCTGAGTTGCAGACCTATTTTCCATCCATTTCCATCCATCTTTCTCTCCATCTCTTTCATTCTTTTCCATTCCATGAAGTTGTGTAATCATGACTTCATTTCCATCATGGAATTCACATTTACAACAGCAGTATATCACACCTCCAACATGTTTTACAAATCCTCCAAATCAGCATTTTGGTCAAATTCAAAATTAGCATGTCTACCCATATGAGCAGCAGTACCAAAGTCAGTTTGGTCGTGAGGCACATCAAGAGCAAGGGTACACATGCAATGAAAAAAATCAAATGGAAGATATAGATTTTGTGGAAAAAATCCAAAAGATGGAGGCAAAAATGGTGCAATCAAGAGCAACAGCTCAAATGAGGGCCTTCAAAATTGGTTACGGGACTCCTTGTCCATGGGGAGGCCCTTTTCCAAGACACTTCAGCCCTTAGGAGAAGCTAGACTTCATGATGAAGATGCTGCCCCAACTTGCACAATGGACAGTAGGAATAGAGGCCTATGAACTTGGTGTTGAACAACCTTATCAATGGGTATGTTCTGCACCATCATCTAGTTTTTCTCTTCCCATTACTCAAGTAGCATCATCTCATTTGGAATTTCAAATTCTAAATCCAGTCAATGCTGCCCCAAGAGTTAATTCCATTTCTCCATTCCCTAGTCTCCCACCACACCTCAATTCTTCTTTCCCCTTTCCTTCCAAACAGTCATCCCCTCCACAAAAGCTAACAGAAATACCCCCTCCTCCAAAGAAACAAGATTTTCTACCTCCTCCACCACCATGAAAAATTTCCAAGCCATTTGAGTTACAATCCACTTCTCCTCTTGCATTCCCAAATCCATGTTGGGAGGATAAAAATCAGAATGCCAATCAAGGAAAACAACAGCAGAAAGAAGAGCCAAACAAGAATGAAGAAATTCAAAGTCTGAAGAGTTGGGCTCTTAAATTTGGGATGAAAAAGATCCCCTTAATCGTTAAGCCTTCAGAAGAGGTTGGAGTTGGAGAACAGGTGGTGGTTAAGACTTTTTTTGTGGTAGTAGAAGAAGAGCAAAAAGAAGAAGTAGATCAGCAGTCAGTTTGCTTAGAAAGTAGTGTTCATGTTGGCACTCTATTTGAAGGAAATGTTGATTTAATTCAAGTTGCACAATTATCCATCGAGGAAGAAAGCTCAGAAGAAGATCTCGCAGTCCCAACTTGTCCTTTAGAGTAGCAGATTGAAGAGTTTGACTTGACAAACTTCATGCTAGAGGAAGAGTTCTATCAAGAGAAAGATTTTCTTCAAACATTGGAGGAAGGAGAAGCTACTCTAAATCCAAAAGAAGAGGAGCACATTCCAGCTATGGGGGAGAAAAGTGCAGATCCAAAGGCTTTGAGCACAAAGTAGGTTACAGGAGAACCTTCAGTTCTTCTTTCTACTTCATCTCTCTCAAGTTCTAGTACTGAAGAAGAGTTTGATCTCTCAAACTCAATGTTGGAGGATGAAAGAAACCATGGTGATCAAGTTGCAGATAAAGAGAACACCATGGGAGAGGTTGAAAATTTGCAGTAGGACAGCAATGAGGTAGTTTACCTGTCTGATTTGGAGGACTGTTTTGATGAAGAAGAACCGGTTGAGTTTCCACCATTCTCTCTTTCATCATCCACGTTCCAAACACAAGAGCCTACTGTCATGGAGGAGATCATTCATTTGCAGCAGCCTGCATCTTATAGCAGCTCTTTGGAATCAAGATTGGAAGATTTAAATCTTCCATGTTCTTCATTGGAGGAAAAGAAAGGGCAGAAGGGTTCTACCATTGCTTCCACACCATCCATTCAAGAGGGTCTACAAGAGAACTCCATTCTTGGAGTTGAAAATCAGAATTATGGGCATAGCAAATAGATCAGACCTTGCCCAATTAGGTATTTGGCTTCATTGGAGCCAAAGGAGAAGCCACAACTAATCATGCTTGCCTCTAAGCATGAGGATGAGTTACAAAGAACCAAGGATCAGCTGCCATACCTCTCCAATCCAAATGCAGAACAACTAAAAGAGGTATTGAATTTTCCTTCACCTGATACCTTGATGATTTGGGTGGAAGACCAGCTTCTTGTTGATTTTCCATTCATCCAATCAGCCATGTTCAATGCCAAATCAGTTGCATGGTTGCCAATTTTGAAGAAAGGAAGCTATTTTACACAACCAGCTGCAGGGTTTGTTTAGCTTACCTTTGCTTTTAGTTAAAATAGAGTAGGTATATTTGCTTTCAGTAAAAGAAGTGCTTGTGCACACTCTGCATGTTCCATTTGGAGCATGTATGATTTTCAATTTTGTACATAGTTTTTATGCTGCTGCTTTTGCTCTTGCACAATTCATTTTAAGTGGCATTTTAGTGAGATCAACTCCATGTTCAGTGGGTTTCAAGTGGCTCAGAGGGAAGTTTTCAAAGTTCAGATCAGTTTGCAGGCTATAACTCATGACTCCATGCCCAATGGATGCTTCAGGAAACTAGTAACTTCATCCAGCAGGCAGATGACCCCGCTGAGTTGCCAAAATTGTTATCCAAAATTCACCCTCAAGGTAATTTTTATAACATGCATCAAATTATTCAGTCCCGAGCAAGTAGATTGATTCAAGACCCGAAATCATTTTTTTTAGGTCCCCTCGGCCTTTTTCTAACTCCCCCCATCCAAGAAGAAATCCCAACGAGTTAGAGAAAATGGAAAAAATGTAAAAAATAAGGTTGCAAGACCGTTTTAAGGCATTTCGGGTCTAAAGGGTTTGGGTCGTATTGAGGTTCGTCATACCAAGCTTGGGGCCGAAAAGCAAGAAAATCGGCTAAGTCTTTTGTCCCAGGCGGTCTGCAGGACAGTTGGGACATCGGGACACGAAAATCTGAAACGGCCGAAAAAGAAAGAAAATCAGCTAAGTCTTTTTTCCTAGGAAGTCCGGGACAGTTGGGACAAAGGTACGCGAGGGACGCGTGGGACGCGAAAAGGTGAAAGGGCCGCAATCAGAAGACAGTCTATTTCGGGTGGTTTAGAGTCTTTTGTCCTAGGCAGTCCGGGACAGTTGGGACAAAGGTATGCGAGGGATGCGTGGGACATGAAAAGGTGAAATGGCCACAAACAGAACAAGGAAGCCCGAATCGACCGATGCGGGAGAATGTGTCCCAGGAAGTGGCAGGGAAAAGAGAAGGACTTAGAAAATTTTCCAAGTTTTGGTCAAAGTCTTCAAAGGTAAATTTTTGGCCTGCAACCCCCACCATCGAATCAGAGTCTGACACGTATCATCCAAGTGGCAAAGCATGGGGGGAAATGGGAAATTTTCCCAAAGTAAAAAATTCCAAATTTTAGAAAGACAAAGTGCACCCCTCAGGCCCGAGCCAATAAAATAGTGCCACGTGTCCAAGTGGCAAAAAAATTAAAGGAAGGGCCCGAAAGAAATTTTCAAAGGATGAACCCACAGACTAATTAGAGCCTGACACGTTGCATCTGAGTGGTAGAGTGCAGGGAAAATTTAAAAAAAATTCAAAAGACCAAAAGAGGTAAAATTCAAAATATTTTCCTGTCGATCCGTTTTGGGCTTGTTTTTGCCCTAAATCTTCAAATGGCCATAACTTTCGATCTAGAGCTCAGATTTTCACGTGCTTTACATAAATGGAAAGATGGTGAAATTCTCTACATGATTCCAAGGTCAATCTTGCATTTTGGTTCAGTTTGGAGAGAGAAAATCAAGAAATGTCTCTGGCATGTGGTAATGGCCAGAAATGACGTTTCAACAACCAGCTTTAATACAAAATACAGTTCGCCGCTTTTAAGTTTGCTAGGGTTCTCACCTACTCTCCATAATGAGATGAATTAAATGCAACCTAGAGGTGGTTTGGGTAGATTTATATTTCCTCTCTCTTCCCTCTCTCATTCTTCCTATAAATTGTAAGGAGGGGCTTCTTTCTAAGTGTTAGACATTCTTGTTTTTCCCCTCCCTTCTTCTCTTTGGCAGGTAAATTTGTGGAGTTCAAACCTCCCATATAAAACTGTAATGCAACTTTGCCTCTTGGAATTTTGTAGTGTATTGTATCAACCTTTGGAGCAAGTAATGCATTTCTGTGGATGATTCTCAACCCTCTCTATGTTCATTTGCATCCTCTTGATCTTTCACTGCAAATTTTTTTATCTGTGCATGTCTTGGATCACATTTTAATGGTTTGTGTTTATTGGCAAGATAGGTGTTTTTCATTCCTCGGTGCATCACCTTTTTTATTTTAGGTTTATTTTTATGCATCTTCTTACCCTGTCTCCTTGGCAAGTTAGATTAGATTTTGAGTAAACCCTTTGTATTCCTTTTTCGTGTGCATCTAAACAGAGGAATAGAAACCAGCCTTCATCTAGAGAGATTTTCCGATTTCGCAAGGTCCCACACTTGGTAAAAGCTCCATGTTATGCAATCACACTGAGAGTCTCAACCCATCGAGTTGCAGACACTCAGGGGTGCTATGATTCTGCACTAATAGTTACCTTCACCTTCATATTCATATGTCAGGGCATTGAGGAGAACATCGAGATCATATTTTTTCTTCATACCAACATCAAACATTAGTGCATAGAAAGTGGAAACATAGATTTTTTCATGCATGTCTTGTATTTCCATAGCCTAGGTCAAGATCCCAAGACTAATTCGAGGGTCTTTAGTTTCTTTCGCGGTCCTCAAAATATCTTTTAGTGATTAATATTTCAAATATACAATATGTTCATTATTGTCTCCATTAGAAGAGTCATTGCACTAGGCCTCATGGAGATTATTGAAAATCTTGTCCACATATGGCCAAAACTCATCTAAAACATCCTCACTTTCCTTTTTCAACATTTCTTATCATCCAGAGCTTACATTCTTGCAAGAATCAACATACTTGGTTTTCAAAATTATCATAAAATGAGAAAATATTCATGCTACATGGTAAGGTCACACCTTTGAGCTAAAAATACATTAAATCACCCTCATGACATGAGGGATAATACATCATTGGAGTATAAACATGAGAAAAATATTCAATTTCATATTGATCATTACTTATACAATATCCCTTTTCACAAGGAAAATGAGAGATTCTATACCTACTATGATGATCATCATGTTCTCCTTTGGTGATGATGGTCAAATCATCTCTTTAGAAAGGTCATACTCAATTTTCTCATCTACCTTCGTTTCAAGAAATAAATTGGACTCTTCCATTTTATTATCTATAGTTTTATCAAGAAGGAAATTTTATTCTTCAATTATATCCATTTCATCATTCAACATTTTTGCATTAATTGAAGAATCAAAATTGGATAACATGTTATCCATGATTACCTTGAATTCATCATCTTTAGTTCGGGATGTAGGATTGATTTCTCATACATCTTCATGGTTGATGGAGTCCTAAATAATTATTGGGTCTTCTATCATACAACAATAATCTTCTTCTCTTGAATCCCTTGTTTCTCTAATGGGTTGTTCCTCGAGCGAGAATGATATCATGAGTGGGGGTTCAACTATCGTTTCTTATTCATCATCCTCTAAGGTTTTGATTTGATTTTCATTAGAATGTTCAAGGATATGAAGTTCATCAGAAGTACACAATAATATTCCAAAGATGAATAATTCATAGTGCAGAAATCACCAAGATTTTCTTGAGTTTCTTCTTCATTAACATTACGAAGTGCTTCAAGATGTTCATACCTTTCTATAAGGCTAATGCATAATTCCAGACTTCATGGTAGGCTTCAAAATCAAAATTTCCATCTTTTGAACTTAGAAGCCTTTTCACATACTCTCTTCTCAAAACATCCATTTCTTCATCTCTGTATGCAAGAAAATCATCTAAGGAAGGAAAATTAAAGATAATGTTATGAGTTTCTTGGTCAAATGTGTGAAGTTTAAAATGTTACCTTTAATGGATTCTTAACTATATTTTCCTTCATATAACATATCATATCTCTTATGAATCTTCTTCGTCCATTTCTTGGATTCTCGATCATCTTCATGTGAGATTTCCATTTTCTTTCCTTCAACAATAGTTTGTTTGAATTGGAGCCACCAAGACTTGATGACTAGATCTTCACAAATGGTGAACTTCTCTATTCTAGAAAATATTTTCATGGTTACTACAGAGATGGTACTGACCTTTTTTCCTTCATATTTCTTGGCTTTGTAAGAGATTTTCCAAAATGAGGGTTGATCAAATATTTACATTTCTTATCAATCATCTTCTTCTTCTTCACTGTCACTCATTGGTACCAAAGTCCAATATTGAAAATTTTCCATTATGTTGTGGGAAACGAATGTGATATGGATTCATTCCTTGATGGAGTCATCTTCAAATATAAATTTTCTATGAAACCTAATTTTTTGGTTTTGGAATATATATATTTTTGTATTTTGTAGATATTTTTACGAGTGCACATGGGAAAATATCTCCCCAATGGATTCGTAAAAAATTATTGGTGAATTAATTTTTCATATGAAAAATTAGGAATTTCCACCAACACTAACGGGGCTACTCCCCTCCTTACTTATGGGTAGGCTCCTGTTATTGAATATAACTATCCTAATCCTATCTAAAAATTTTGGGGTGCCCAAATAGGTCAGGCATCACACATGCATACTTCACTGAACCTATGGAAAATAAATTATATAGGGTACAAGAACATGGGAGTAATTTGATGCGATGAGGGGTGAAGGAGAGAAATTAGGAATGGGATGGTTATTGTTGTGAGTAGGCAATAGAAGATTTCACACAAAATAACTGGATTAGATGAACATTCAATTAGAGGAAAACAACAATGTAATCCATTAGTGAGACTAAAAAATTAAATACGCCCAGTTCCTTTATCTATCAAATATGTAAATTTCCTTCTTGATCACTATGCTTGCAAAGTGCAGAAAAGATAGAAAATAGAGGAACACATGAGAAATGAAAATGGAAGAAATATAGCTTTTATTTATTGTGCTAGTGATATAAATCTTAACATCCAAATCACAATCCATAATTTCTATAGAAAATTAAATTTTTAGGGTTCTTTTGAATGGAGAAGCCATCCCAATTTATAGAATTGCAAATTAACCTCTCACCTACCCCCCACATGAATCTTCATGATCTCATTAAAATTATGTCTTTACGATCTTCCTAGGAAATGAGAAAGGGACTTATATGATTTAACTTTATAAAGTCACTTAAGTGAATGAGAAAAAATATTATGATTGCATACAATGAAGAATTAAAATACAAAGAGAAGAAAGAGGGAGAAACAGTGGAGGAAGAAGTTTACATATCTGATTAAGAAAATCCTTATGATGAAGAAATTATTTAATTCTAAAATGAAAGAAGGTGGATCTATATTAAACCATTTAAATTATTTCCATTCCATAGTGAATCAATTAAAATAAGTTAATATTCCGTTTTAGGATGAAGTAAAAGCACTTTTTTTCTTATGCTCTTTGCCAGATAATTGGGATATCTTGGTAATGAATGTTAGTAATAAAACGTCTCATACTAATATTTTGAATTTTAATGATGTGGTTAGTGTTGGTATCTCATATCTTGGAAGGGCCAAGTTTTTTGAGACCACAATGGAACCATCCCCAAGTTGTGGGACCTTGCGCACTTGGGACGTATCTCCAGAGAAGGCTGGTTCCTCTATCTATTTCTACTGATACTGCTACTCCTAGTGTTGGGAGGGAAAACTAAGCTAACAATGCCAAGGGACTATGGATAGAAGGATAACATGAAATAAAACCTACACTAAAAGGCCATAACACCAGAAAAGAGGGGTGAACACTATCTGCTCTGAGTGAAAATGAGAGGAAATGTGTAAAAGAAGGCTAAGCACATGTAACATGACTTAAAACAAATTCACCAGATAAGTTTCACGGAACACAACCAAATAAGGAGTTGCAAGGGACGTGAAATGAAACGACCAACACACAACACAAAAGACAAGGAAAGAAGAAGGAATGTAAACATGTTAGGATAGAAAATAGTCACAAAACAATGCTTCTACTACTTCAAGAAATGCACAGAGCTGTTACAATGATGAAGGTGGCTGATATCCACATGCGAGAGCTAGATCTAGAGGTCTGCAACTCAAAAATATAGAAAATATGAAGTCCTTAGTGGAATGCGTAAGGATCTAAAGTGTCAAACCTAACAAATGAGCCTCGATCTTACATTTATAGAGAAATCTGTAGAAAGAGAAGAGGAGGGAAAACCTAAATTTGAAATACAACCACTAATAAGAGGCATTAAAAGCCTACAAATCTTCCTAAGAATATGTTGAATACACTTCCCTAGGTTATTTTTACATGTTGGATGAGGAAGGAGGGCGGATCATATCAAATCAGGTGGTTGGAGCAATCAAATCTTCTCATCAATGCTCAGATAGACGTTTTCCCATTTATCACCTACCATATCAGCCAAGAATTTGAATTTGAATTTCTAACAATGTAGCTGATGTCAACATCTCTCTGAAAAGTCTAGCCATGCGCAGATCTAAGATTTGTAGAAAAATATATGGCTATCAGAAGATTTTAGAATCGGTGGCACAAAAAAAACATGTGGCACATGCAGATTGGCTGAAATGATGGCCAACTGTGAAAATATTTGTCATTTTTTCCACAAATCACTCACTAATTTGTTGCCATGTTGGCATGCTTTGGATGGTTGTATGTAGCATAATCAAGCATAAATGAAAAATGATCTGGCACAAAAGGGCGCTAAGGAGGGCGGAAGGGAAGAAAACAAAGGAAGGTAAAGAGGAATGGGTGTGCAATGCGTGTGGGGAAATGAGGCAAACTAGTGAGTAGAGAATACAGGGTTAAGGCGCAACCATTAAAAAGTAATGGGCACAACATGTGAGAGGGCTAGAGACTTAGCTGTTTGAAGAAAGTGTGAGATGCGTGTAGGGTGAAGAAGCTACTTAGAAAGAAAGAAAAACACGCAAAAGGTGGTTGCAAGGAAGGAGTGGAAAAAAGAGGAAAATGAAAGTGGAAGGAGAGAACAGAAAGTGTGCAAGGGTACTTGAGAAAAAGATGGGGTGCTAAGGGGAAACTACAACCAAGGAAATGTACCAATTGAACCTGAGAGCGCGCGCAACCTTCAATGTGGAACTAAGAGCCAAAATGTGTATAAAAGTTACCCAAATAACTAGGAGAGTTATTTGGATAACATTTTCGGTGAATTTCGGGGCCATCTACCTGCTAGATGAAGAAGATCAGTTGCCTGGAGCATCCATTGGGCATGGAGTCTACTTATACAATCGTGAAAATACCCCTGTAGTCACTTGAATGATCATCTCTTGACTCCCATTATGAATCTTGTAACTACTGAAAGAAGACCTGTACCGTAGAAGCAACATAAGACCACACACAAGAAGCATGTGAGAAGAAAGAACTATGTACAAACAAAAAAACAATGTGCGCACAATGCAATTGGAGGAATTGAAACTACTCTACTATATACAGAATGATGCAACAAGCTTAATGAAAGGGTTTAAGATAGATCCCATTTACTAGGATTTGTAGCGCACCTCCATAAAGTTGAGTTAACTCAAAAGAGTTAGCCTCCTTGCATGAACTGATGATGTGTGGTCCACTCCAAAGTGCATCAAAATTTGAATGATTCCCTAGTTTAGCTCTGTCAGCATCCCATTTTAGAACCAAGTCCCTAACTTTGAAATCTTTAGGGTTAGCCTTTCTATCGAATGATTTCTTTTTTCCTTACTGATGTTGTTCTAGCTCTATCATGGCAGAGTTCCTTAGTTCTTCAATAACAACCAACTCTGCTATTCTGATTTCTCTCTAGTCTACACCTTCAAATTTTGCTGCTGGGCAAGTGCTAATGAATTCAACTCTAGTGTTAAAGGGAGGGTAGCCTCCTTACCATAGACAAGCTTGTAAGGTGAAGTTCCTATTACCTTTTTGATTGTTATTTTATCTACTTAGAGCATGCATGAGACATTTGTATGCCACTTTCTTTAGCTGATGTTCATTATGTGCTTCATAATTTTGATCATGTTCTTATTTGTTGACTCTGCTAGACCATTTCCTTGGGGGTAATAGTTGAAAGAGTTTTTCAAATAAATGCTCAGATTTAGAGCCTAATCATTGATTTTAGTCCCAAGGAAATATTTTTCATTATCAAAGATAATGGTTTGAGGAACTCCAAACCTCGTGACTATACCCTCGAGAAAGTTGAGGATGACTGACTTGGTCGATTCCTTGATTGCGACAACTTCTATCCATCTGGTGAAGTAATATGTAGTTTTCAACACCCACTTATGTCTAGCACTTAAAGGTGGATTAATCATGCCTATGAAGTTAAGACCCCATTGCGTAAAAGGATGATTTTCCTAGATTGGTCAGAGGGGAAACACTGCCCATCTTTTCTTTCATGTAAAGAAAGTGCATTCCTTGCATTTTGTGACCCACCTATGTGCATCTGCAAATAGGGTAGGCCAAAATATACTTACCATTATGATTTTCATGGCTATAGGTTTGGTAAAGAAGTGTCCACCAGATAATCCATCGTGAAATTCTACTAACATTTTTTTAGTCTACATGCTGTTGATACATTTTAACATAACACCATCAAGATTCCTTTTGAAGAGAAGTCCATCGATCAAAACATAGGGGATAGCTTGTAACCTCATATGTATTCTCTTTGCTTTGTTTAAAATAGGAGGATATGCACCCTCAGAAAGGAATGTGATCATGTCCTTCATCCAATCATGCACACTAATATCTATGTTCTACTCAAGCTCTGCACGCAAAAAATTTTCATCCATAAATAATGAAGCCTTAGGTTTAATATGCTCATCCTCAAAAATCTTCCTGTAGAGCACACTACCTCTTACCAACTTTGTGGCCTTGATAGTCACATCACACTCCATGATCTTGGTCACCCATTGTGCTCTTTTCTAAGTAATTTCTGCTCCCATGATGAAGTCTCTAGTAGAAGAGTGGGATACTAACACCTTGATATGATTGTTGGAAAGCATACTCTTAAATTTATTGAGAGTGCACATAATGGAGAAGAGTTGTTTCTCCATGTGAGTGTACTTCAGTTCATAATCCTTCAGTTTCTGGCTGAAGAAGGCCACTGGATGTTCCAGGCCTTGTTTATTTTCTTGTGTTAGGACAACAACAACACTCGCATTAGTGCCATAAGCATAAAGGATGGAATACTTTGAGTAATCTGGATTGATGAGTGTTGGCACACAAGCAATTTCTTGATTGATCTTGTTGAAAATTTGTTTTCCTTCTACTGTCCATCTAAAATATGTGTCCTTCTTGAGCAACAAGGTAATGGGCCAAACCCGTATTGTAAAGTTAGGGATAAACACCTAACAAATTTGATTTTTCTAAGGAAGGACTGCAAGGCCTTTTTGTGCACTGATAGGGAAAGAGTTAGGATGGATGAAATGTGCTCAGGATCAAGTTTGCTACCATCCTTTGAAACCACATGGCCCAAGAGCTTGCCTACGCCACTGTAAAATTGCACTTATTGGGGTTAAGAGACACCCAAAATTTTTTGCATCTCTTAAATACTTTTTCCAGATGCGCCATATGAACCATGCTCTGCTTTGAGAAGACTATTATGTCATCAAGATAAACTAAGATGAACTTATTGATGTAAAATTTAAAGGCAATATCCATGGCATGCTGAAATGTGGCACCCATGTTTGACAGAACAAAGGGAATCTTCTGATATGCATATATTCCCCACTTGGTTGTAAATGCTATTTTGAATTGATCCTCTTCCTTGAACAGGATATGATTGAAACCTGAATACCCATCTAACATTGAGAATCTTTGCATGCTGGCCACAGCCTATAGAATCTTCTCCATTGAAGGAAAAGGATAATGATATTTTAGAGATGCCTTATTCAAATATCTAAAATCAACACAGAGTCTGATTTCACCATTCATTTTGTGCACTGGAACTAAATTATCGACCCAAGTAGAGTACTTGATGGGAAAAATGATTTTTACCTCAACGAGTTTAGATGAATCCTATCTCATGAGGGGCTCTATATTTGGATTGATTGGTCATTGCTTCTGTCTGATGGGCTTGATGTTAGGATCAAGGTCAATGGAGTGATGAGAAACACTTGAATCAAAATTTTTGAGGTCTTCATACTCCCATGAGAAGATATCACTGTATTTTTGACAGAGAGATATACATGCCTGTTTTTCCTCGTGCGTGTAAGATTTATTGAGTAATAGCTCTTTCCCATGCGTAATAGTGACTGGGGAGAAGTCTTCTTACATGGTGGGCATGTAATTTTCTTCACCCTTGAACTCATTTTCAGGGCAAAACATTTGTTCTAAGGTGACCAACCCTTTAGGAAACTTGTTTTTCTTCAACTGTATCACTTGGTCACTATAGCTGTTATGCAAGTCAGCTTGCATACTCGATGAAAATTCAGCTTCATTTTGAATAAAATGGATGATTTGAGTGTCACTTTCAAACACTTGCTAGCTGGTACTATTTTCTAGAATGGATGGTCTGATCACCATGTTGATGTGCTGAGTGTTTCCTTTGACAAAGTGCTCAGTAGGAAATAATTATGAACCAAGTGCAGCCATCTGATCAACTTCCTTGTTCATTTTATGCAGCACCGCCTACATATTTAGAGCATCGAATCTCTCAAGGATATCCCAAACTCCATGTTTATAAGCTTTGAGAAGCTTATTCTTTGTCTGGAATTTTTTGGTAACATGGTGGATAACCAATTCTGTGTCTCTAAAGATCTGCAACGTATTAATTTTATTCTTCTCAACAATGAGCAAGCCATGGACCAGTGCTTCATACTCTGCCACATTGTTGGATCATGTAAACTACATCCTATGTGCAAATAATAATTTCTTATCCTTAGGGGAAATGAGAACCACTCCTGCTCCTGCACCGTTCCTTCTTCTGGAACCATCAAAGTATAACTTCCATAGGCCAGGTTCAACTTGGTCTTTCTTGAGCACATGTGGTAGCACAGTTTCTTCTTCAAGGATGCAGTAAGTACCAAACCAAATTTCATAAGCTTCCAGTTCTTTGGCATATGGATCAAATTTATAGTAACTCTCCACCCATTCATCAAGTACTAGATCAGGAATAGAGGGTGGAAGATACTTCTCTTCAGGAACTGAAGCTTGTTCTTCGATTAAATAGTTAGCTTTGAGAGGGGGTGGGACATATGACTCTACATGATAAGAAAAAATAGTCTCAACTTGTATGGTAAAATAGGTACCATACCTCATCTTGAGTAACATATGAGACCAATCATAAGACAAGTAACCACATAATTTAGCAATAAAGTCTCTTAACAGACATGGGGAAAAAAAGGAGGTAGGTCAATGATTGACACATCTTGAGTCATGGTTAAGCTTGGACATGCATGGAGGGTTAACTCAATATCCTTGATGACTTGTAAGGTGGTGACAATTGAGCCATCAAGTTGTAGGACTCCTTCAGATAAAGGGCTATATTTCAAACCTAAGACATCAACAATTTTCTTAGGCATAACAAAAGTACTAGCGCCTGAGTCAATCATGTAATTATGCACTAGGTGTTTTCCTATGATCAATGACATATAAAAGGGTGGGATTTCAAAAAAATTACTTACTTTATTCTCCTCTTCTTGGAAGATGTTGATAGAAGTTCATGACTTGTGAACAACCGAATCATTGCACAGGAGTTGTGCCAGAGATTCATGCAACATGTCTCTTTGAGAAGGAATGGTCAAAGCATCCCACATTGTGACATTTCTGGTTATTCTCTTCATCTAACCCACAATGCTAAATGAAAGGCCCCCTATCTTATGTATTTGGGGAACAACACCCCTTCTTGACTATTCAAGCATGGAATCCTAGACCTTATCTAGAGTAGAGGCTTGACCTACCAAAGGAGGGGCACACACTACTTCAGAAGGAGCTTTACACGAGATATCTTGTGTAGATGGGATTGTGACCTATACACCTAACTCTAACATTCTCTTATTAAATCTTGTGTTGTCCATAACTTGGGTGCGTGGTATGTTTGTATCATCTTCTGCTTGGTTGATTGCATAGAAGTACTCCACACCAAAGACCATCAGATTTGTTTTTGGAGGAGCTTCTGGTCTTTCTTAGTTATTTGCTTCAGGGGTAGTTGTTGATGGCTCGCAAGTTGAAGCATTCTGGATCATGAAAGCTTGGGCATGCGTAACATTGGCATAATGATATTAATTGTGAGGCATGTTGCAAGGGAAGCACCATTCTAACTCTTGCAACATATTATTCTGAACTAGAATGAGTGCCCGAATCACACTGGTTTTGGAAGAGAAGGTGTGTGAAGAACAACTTACAAGGGAAGATGTGTATTGGGATGCCATCTATCATTCTGCTAATTGGGTGTGTATCTTTTATTTCTATACTAATTTCTCCAAGGATGATTACTCTGGATATGTACCTGATTAGAAGTACCTCTATAGGCTTGCACTTGTTGTTTCTCTAATGAAATAAACTTGTTTGACAAGTTTCTAATCAGGGCCTTTAACTCTTCATCTTCCTTCTGCTACGATGGAGAGTAGGATGTTGAGGAAACTAGTTTTGTACTTTGGTTAGGAATAGGAATAGGGGCCACATAAGGCTAGGGTGCTAGTGAAATTTCTAGTAACAAGGGCATAGGTGGTCTAGGAGCTATATTTCCCTCCTGAATAAGACTATTTTTTGCCCTTACTACAATACTATAAGTAGTTGGTAAAGTCCTACCTCCCATGGATTGGATCATGATTGAGATATCACTATTGAGCACCTTCAGATAATACAGGAAAGCATGTTGGGATATAGGTCTTACCACAAGAGGGATTATGTCCCAAGTCTTCTGAAATGTGATGTTAAAATCAGTCATCTACTCGTTGGATGCCCTCTTTGTTGTTGTCAATTTCTCCACCAAAGATAGGTGATTTGAATTATCTTTAAAGTAGTTGCAAAGAGTTGTTCCCAGCTCATCCCAAGTGGTGATAGATCCAAGTCTCAGGCCTCGGTACCATTAGATCACTTTACATTTGAAAGAGGCAACAAGTAGACTGACTCTTACATCATCATGTGTGATCAGATAGAGTGAACACACATTTGCTATATCCTAGATAAAATTCTGAGGGGTGACTTGATTATCACTAATAAAGTATGGAATACTCTTGAGCATGTCATTCAGCATATCATGTTGCACAACAAAAACCAAGGGACTTCCTCCAATAAAGTTTGCAAAGTTCCTAAGTGGAGGAGGTGGCTGATACACCATTACAGGGTTTGAAGGTTTTTTGTTTTGAGGAGGACTTGAATGAGTGTGGTGTGATGGAGACATAGATGTGCGTGTGAAATTTTTGGAATGAACACTTCTCAAGGATAGTTGGAGGTACTCAAAAGAATATTCTATTGCTGCACTATTTATTGTGTGCACTTTTATAATGAAAGGCACTCAAGACTACTAAAATAGAGATTTGAAAATGTTGGGAGTCATCAAATGTGTTTGAAGTGAGCCTGTAAAGGCTAAAATACTAATTCCACACATCGAAACTTAGAGATATGAAATTTGAGCTTGCAATGCTGGTACCAATGGGCGTGCCAAAAATTGTTGGTTTCTCAAACATGCACCTACATCTCAGATCTTGGAAGGGCCAAGATATTTGAGACCACAACAGAACCATCCCCAAGTTGTGGGACCTCGTGCGCTTGGGACTGATCTTCGAAGAAGGCTGGTTGCTCTATCTATTTCTACTACTACTGCTACTCCTAGTGCTAGAAGGAAAAACTAAGCTAATAATGCCAAGGGAACAAGGATAGAAGGATAACATGAAAGGAAACCTACACTATAAGGTGTTATCACTAGAAAAGAGGGGTGAACACTATCCGTTCTGAGTGAAAATGAGAGGAAATGTGTAAAAGAAGGCTAGGCACGTGTGACATGACTTAAAATGGATTGACTAGATAAGTTTCATGGAACACAACAAAATAAGGAGCTGTAAGGGATGTGAAATGGCACAACCAACACACAACAAAAAATAAAGGCAAGAGAATGAATACAAACATGTTAGAACATATAATAGGCACAAAATAATGCTTCTATTACTTTAAGAAATGAATAGAGCTGTTACAATGATGAAGGAGGCCGATATCCACATGTGAGAGCCAGATATAGAGGTATGCAACTCAAAAATATAGAAAATATGAATTCCTTAGTGGAATGTGTAAGGATCCAGAGTGTCCAACCTAAAAAATGAGCCTAGCTCTTACATTTATAGATAAATATGTAGAAGGAGAAGAGAAGGAGGGAAAACTCAAATTTGAAATACAGCCACTAATAAGAGGCATTCAATACATGCAAATATTCCTGAGAATCTGTCGAATGTACTTCCCTAGGTTATTTTTATGTGTTAGATGAGGAAGGAGGGTAGATCATATCAAATCAGGTTGTTGGAGCAATTAGATATGCTCATTAATGCTCAAAGAGATGTTTTCCCATTTCTTACCTACTAGATCCACCAAGAATTTGAATTTGAATTTCTAGTACTGTATCTAATGTTAGTAGCTCTTTGACAAGTCCAAGTGCACACAGATCTGAGATCTGTAGCAAAATATATGGGTGTCAAAGTCGGTGACGCATGTAAAACATGTGGTGCACACGGATTGGCTGAAATGATTGTCAACTGTGAAAATATTTGTTGTTTCTGCCACGTGTCACTCACTATTTTTTGCAAGGATTTGGCACCCTGTTGGCATGATTTGGCTGGTTTCATGTGGCATACTCATGCATAGCTAAAAAATGACCTAGCACAGAAGGGTGCTAAGGAGGGCACGAGGGAAGGAAACAAAGGAAGGACCAGAGGAACACATGCACGATGCACGTGGGTAAATGACAAAAATTGGTGAGCAGAGAATGCATGGTCAAGGTGCAACTATTACAAAGTAATGGGCATGATACGTGAGAGGGCCAAGGACTTAATTGTTTGAATCTAGTGTGAGACATGCACAGGGTGAAGAAGCTACTTAGAAAGAAAGTAAAATGCACATAAGGTGGGTACAAGGAAGGAGTGGAACAAAGAGGAAAAGGAAAGTAGAAGGAGAGATTAGAAAGCACACAAGGGTGCTTGAGGAAAATAAGGGGTGCCAAGGGGAAAATGCAACCAAGGAATGTGCTAATTGAACCTGAGAGCACACACAACCTTTAATGAGGAACTGAGAGCCAGGATGTGTATACAAGTTACCCAAATAACTAGGACAACAATTAGTACTGATAACCATTAGTATAATCCTGAATGAATAAATATGTAGGAAAAGTATAGGAGAGTCATCATTTGGAAATGCTTTGAATGTAGAAAGTAGAGGTAGGTAGAAGGAGAGATCTAAGAGAAAGAATAATGGGAAATCGAAGTCTAAGAATGACATATATAAATCCATAGGTAGAGGAATAACCTACTAGAATTGTGGAAAGAAAGGGCATGTAAAGAAGGATTGCTGGTTCAAGGAAAAAAAGAGAATGTACTAGAGAAAGGTAAAGAGGAAATATTGCATCTTTTGAGGAAATGCAATATGCCTTTATTCTCTTTTTGGATAATAAAACTGAGTCATGGGTTTTAGATTCAGGAGCTTATTTCCATGCTACCCATGATAAGGGTTATTTCAGAAATTATGTCCAGGGTAATTTTTGGCATGTTTATTTAGGAGATGATGAACCATACAATATTACTGGTAAAGAGGAAGTTCATCTAAAATTGTAGAATAAAAATATATGGATATTGAAATATGTGAGGCATGTGTCAATCCTTAGGAGAAATCTAATTTCTGTACGATAACTACATGAATCTGGTTACATGGTTACATTCACAACCGACTCTTTGAAAGTTACTAAGGGAGCTCTTGTTGTGGCAAGTGGAAGAACATAGGAACATTGTATTTATCTAACTATATTACCGATTCATTTTTTGTGCCATCTACTTCAAATTTAGATGCAAGCATGTGACATAATTAGCTGGGCCATATGAGTCAAAAATGAATGTATATATTAAAGGAAAATGGTAAGTTATAAGATTTGAAAGATGTAGGCATTGTATATTTGGAAAGAAAAAGAGAGTCAGATTTCTCAAAGTTGGGGCAACAAAGAAGAAACAAAAATTGGAGCTTGTGCACTCATATGTGTGAGGACCATCCCAAGTAGCTTCTCATAGACAATCCCAATATTATGTGACTTTCATTGATGATGCCACATGAAAGGTATGTGTTTGTTGTATAAAGTGTAAATATGATGTTTTTGAGACTTTTAAAATATGGAAATCCCTTGTTGAAAATGAATCCAAATTAAAATTAAAATGACTTCGATTTGAAAATGGTGGTGAGTATTGCAACAAGGTTTTCAATAATTACTTTTCAGTGAATGGAATACGCAGAGAAAGAAAAGTTCCTAGAACAACACAGGAGAATAGTGTGGCTAAAAGAATGAAAAATATTATCATGGAACGTGCAAGAAGAATGAGGATATATGCTAGATTACCCTTATAGTTTTTGGCAAAAGTAGTAGATACAATGGTGTATTTAATCAACCACGGGCCTTTAAGTGAACTGGATGGTGGAATAAATGAAGAAGCTTGGATTGGAAAAGAGGTATATCTTTCATTTTTTAGAGTATTTGGTTCAGAAGCTTTTGTGCATGTTGATAAAGAAAATAGGAAGAAATTGGATGATAAATCCAAGATACGCACTTTTATTGGTTATGTATCTGGTGATTTTTTATTTCATTTTTGGGATTTATATGATTCTAAGATTGTTAAGAGTTGTGATATTGAATGGAATGAAAAGAGAATGTACAGGGAATGGATTTTGATACCCAAAGATGAACTGGTGGAAGAGTTTGTGGAAGAAAACACATTCTTAGATTTAAAACAATCATCTTCAAGTACCATCATCGGTGAGGGAAACCGGTGCTAGCAAACACTAGACCAATGTTGATGGCTAGAACCGATGTCAAATATAGAAGAGCCACTGGTGTCGGTTTTCTAGACTGACGTCGGATACATGTGACTGGTATCGGTCACTGTCAATGGTTGATACAAATCTACAGAATGAGCCTCTAACACCCCATATTTATGTAAGAAGGTCAGAATGAGTAAGTAGACCTCAAGAAATATTTACACCTTCCCTATTTTATCTATTATTAACTGATAGTGGTGAACCAAATTTTTTTGAAGAAGAAATGCAGGATGAAACCCACAAGAAGTAGGAATATAGCATGGATGAGGAGATGGAATCATTGTAACAGAATCAGACATGTGATTTTGTTAAGTCACCAACAGGTAAGAGAATGTTGCATAACAATTGGGTTTATAGGATCAAGGAAGAAGAGGGTGGACAAAAAAGATACAAGGCAAGGCTTGTGGTAAAAGAGTTGTACAAAAAGCAGGTATTGAATTTGGTGAGATATTTTATCCTGTAGTAAAAAAGACTTCCATACGTACTATTTTGAGTTTAGTTGTAGTAGAATATTTACACTTAGAACAATTTGATGTTAAGATGACTTTCCTTTATAGTGATTTTGTGGAAGATATATATATATATATATATATATATGTAACATCCAATTGGTTATGAAGTCAAGGGCAAGGATAAACTTGTGTAGGTTGAAAAAGAGTTTGTATGGGCTCAAGTAAGCCCCAAGGAAATAGTGTATGAGGTTTGAAAATTTTATGCATGAGCATAATTATATGAGATGTGAATCTGACCATTGTGTTTATTTTAAGAAGCTTGAAAATGGAAGCTATATCATTTATTCACTATATATAGATGATATTCTTATTGCAGGATATACTATGTAGGACATTGTTGAGCTTAAATAAAAGTTAGCTCATACATTTGCAATGAAGGATTTAGGAGTTGAAAATAAAATCCTTGGCATGCAAATTCACAAAGACAAGAAGAACAAGAAATTACATTTGTCTCAGGAATATTATATAAATAATGTGTTGGAAAGATTTAATATGTAGAATTCAAAACCTGTAAGTACACCTATGGTTGGACACTTAAAATTGAGAAAATATCAGTGTCCTATATCACATGAGGAGATTGAGTACATGAAATGGGTTTCATATGCTTCAACATTTGGAAGCCTTATGTATGCTATGGTTTTTACCATACCAAACATTGCATAGGCAATCGGAGTTGTGAGAAAATTTATGGCTAATCAAGGAAAAGAACATTGGAAAAAAGTCCAATGGATTCTAAAGTATTTGAGAGGGACATATAGCATGTTGTTATACTATGGAGGGTCAGATACATCTTTATGCAACTATGTTGATTCAGATAGGGTTGAATATTTGGATGGTAGGAAAAAAACTACTGGATATGAATTCATAGTAGGTGGCACAAAATTTTGTTGGATTTTGAGATTGCAGAAGGTTTTGGAATTATCTACTATAGAGGGTGAATATGTTGTAGCTACAGAGGCAAGCAAAGAAATGATATGGATGAGAAGGTTCATGGAATATTTTGGAAATGAGGAATAGGATTTCAAATTATACAGTGATAGTCAACGTCTGATTCATTTGGAAAAGAACTCAACATTTCATTCAAAAATGAAACACATTAATTTGATATATCCCTTCATATGACAAGTGTTGGAGGATGGGTAGCTGAAACTGGAGAAAATTCATACAAATGAGAATCTTGTGATTATGCTAATGAAGCCATTGGCAAAGGAGAAGTTGGAGCTACACTCCACTTCTTTTGGTCTTTGAGTTTGAGACTTGAATAGGAAGAAACATGCCAAGGAAAGGATCCAAGGATGGAGCTGTACAGTATAGTTTATCAATTTATCTCCTAGTGGGATATTGTTGAGATATGGAGCTGCATTCCTTCACAAATAACATGTTTTACAATGTACAGGTTTACACAGTAACCTACATCGGTCGGTTGACTGACGTCAATCACTTGGGACCAACCAACATTGGTTGCGGTAACAGGCATCGGTTACTTATGTGTTTATGTTTTTATTTAAGACGTGGGATTAGATCTAAAATTTAATTGAAAGGTGATCTAAGGGTTGTAATTATATTGCTAAAATTACCTAATTTTGTATATGCTTGTATAAGCTAGAAAACTAGAGTTAGAACATGAGATTAATCATAATTGGGAGAAGATTTTCTTGTTGAGAAAAATGAGAAGCTTGTGAAGGAAAATTACTGTACATCCAAAGAAGGTGTGGAAGATTGCAAATATTCATTACATTTCTTCTGTAAAGAAAAGAGTAATAGACTGGCTATTTCTTAGTGGAAATAGCCCACACTCAGTGAACCACGTTATAAATTGTGTATTGTTCTTCTGGTATATTTCTGTGTTTTTTTTATTGTTTTCTTATTTTTGATTATAGATTTATACAACAAGTGTTTGACTAACCCTAACACCCTGAATGATAATGGATGCATCCTTTAGTACCCCAATAGGAATTTCTATAGTTTTATTTTCTATGTGCAACAAATTCGATGGTGGCTACAACGTAGGTCTTCCCATCTGATTCCATGCTTCAAGCATCAACACATTTACCTCAACACCCATATCGATCAAAATATTACTCACTAACTAGCCATTAATAATCACATCAAGTGTTATTTACTTTTCAAATTCATGTTCTTGTGGTGGTAGATTTGCATGAAGTATCTTCCTTTCATGCTCTAATCCAGTGCACGATACATTTTCTTGAATCCATTCCCCTAGCAACGAGAGTATATTTTCTTGGCATAACATAATAATACCTCCTTTAGATCATCCACGTCCTTATGTGGAAGCTCAACATTATTTTCATGCTCTCTTGCACGTGATTGTTCCTTTAAGCACTGTATTTCAGCCTGCAAAGCTCTAATGAATCCCATCATCTCCTCATAGAATTCCTTCTAATGCACCATATCTAGATACTTAGCAGGTATCACTTCCTCTCTTATTATAAGTGGCTTGGACTTCAGAGGCTCGTGTGCACGTGTTTCCTCAGCACAAGTCATAAGCAACATGGGTTGTAACCCCAGATCAATATTATTAGGAAACCCTTGATCATCATTCACATGTTGTACCTTGATTATCCTGGAGACCTTGTCATTTTTTTTGCTCATGTGCTCACAAAAATATGGTAAATACTCCAACTTATGTGGTTTTCCAAACCATGAACATGCTGCATTATGATGGAAATCTTGTTGGTAATGATCACGTGACCCACAAGTATAAAAATTTCCTCTAGCAAACCTACCTCTACCACCACCACGACCTCAGCCATGATATCCACCCCAAAAGCCTCCATTCCTATTATCTCCATTGTCATGCCCTTCATGTGTATGGCATTCTTGTTCCTTAGATCTTATCACCACACCACTCTAGCACACTCCTATCTCAATAGCTTCATGAATGTGATCAATAAATCTGTAGTAAGTGGTGTCGTGAGTATGGAACTTGTAAATATTACTGTACAGGGACACATTATTTTAGATCACACACTGTAAAAGAGGGTAATCTCAGACATCATGGTTCAGATGACATACTTCACAATCTAGTAATAATGTGTGCATTGACTTATGTGGGAAATTATATTTAGTATGTCCATCCACTTCATAATTTGTGTACCATCTTCCACTTTGCGTATCATATGATGAGTTGGTAGAAATATTCTCCAACCGTTTTTCCATGGCTACAATCTAAGCCTCTAAGAAAGGGATTACTTCAGTATCAACACTTCTAATAGCCTTAGCACATAATGTGGATTCCAAAGCCTCATACAGATCCACATATGTCTTATGAGAGAGTGCTCTATGGAATGGAATCAACCATCCTCAAAAAAACCATTGTGCATACTGACTAGGATGAATATCATAAGACAAATTAGATAAAAAGGTATTAAAACATGAATCATACTCCCATATGATTTCAGCTAACCCTTGCTTGATATCCTTGAATGCGTTGATGCTCTGCTTCTCAAATTCTAGAATGTGAAATTATTCCAAACATGTAGAATGCAAAGCAGCATAATTAATGAAAATCTGATGTGGGTCATACTTCCTATACTAGATATGAACGCGCCATTGTAGCGTAGTAACAAACTAACTAGCCTTCTCATCTAAGGCTATAATTCCCTTAGCACACCAAATTAGCTCACACTTATGCACATGATTTATTACATCTTCAATACCTCTATACTATGGTAAGAAAAGAGACATCTCATAGTAAACTCGAGGTGTTGGATGTAATGGTGGTTGATGTGAGGGTTGCTAGGAATGTGGGCCTTGTTTTCCATATCTAGAACCAGATTCTCCACCAGTATTTCCTCCTCCTCATCCACCCAACCCTCTTGCTATGGAATGCTACCCAGTGGACGTACTTCCTTATGTCCCAGTGTTAGTACTAGTCTAGATATTAATGGTCTATGTAGTTGCTGCTAATCTATAGTAATTCCAACGATTTGTGCATAAACATTTTGTCCTAATGAAATGCCTGGGAACAATATTTCCATAACACTTCCAAACAATGACATTGACTATGATGCCATGGGTGTGGTACTAACTTTATATCCTAAATTCAGCACAAAGTGATATGTACTCATCTCAATTTTTTTACTTGTACTAGCCTGCTTCTCAATGAATACCTCTAGACTTGGAATACCATGTGTAAGGGTTAGGTGGATAGGTGGGTTCAGATGCATGCCTATGGTCCTCATTCTCTCCTTTTACGTACTCTCATCTAAATCTGAAGGGGATTCTCTACTACACTTCAATAAAGTTTATAGATCCTACTGATGCAACTCCTTATATTCCATGAGAGATTTAAAACCTTCATGATCCATCATCCTCCTCAAATCTAGTGCCTCCTGAATCTCTCGCTCACACACCATGTCCCTCTCTCACACTTCATAAAAATTGAGCCATCTTTCCTCTCTCTTCCTTTCTACTGCCAGGTCCACCATAGTTCTCCACACCTGCTCCTTCCCCTATGCATGGTGGAAGTATAGCTAGCCATTAGTAGGCACTCTAAATCCAATTCTATAATCAAAATCTTGATTGACAATAGTATAACACGCAAGTATGATCCTCTAGGCTCATGCAAGAATCTGAAATCAACTTCCTCTAGACATAAATAAGTAAAAATAACATACTCCAATGTATAAATCCACAATAATCCATCCTACCAATGATAAAAAAATCTATTTAACTCCACATCAACATTGTCAAGAGTCTGGTAATCCTTTACATCTAAAGTTTCGGTCTATATTCCCAACACTTTCCTACTACATATGCTGGTAGCCACTCATACAATTCTACTGGAAAGAAACTAAAAAACGTCTGATAGAGCTCATGATATAGATTATCTTCAACCTAGTGATGCACATTTAAATCAAGTCTAGTGCTATATCTCTACGAAAATTGGTCCTGACCATTCTCTACCTAAGTTTCAATACTCTCTAAATTTAATCGATACGACATCTGGAAAAAAAATCCTAGAAAATAGCTTGAAAAGGGATCCCAACAATAAAACCAAAATCTACTATTATTATTTCACCTAACTGCTATGCATGCTGACACCTCATCCAGATAGATTTGAATGCTCACCCAAAGCATGCGAAGCTACCAGGTCCCTCCTTTGTGTTGGTTGTTAAGATTTTAGCATGCAAATATATGATGATATATAACGAAGTGTCCATTCAATCATGAGAACTCATTACATACATTCAATTGGAAACACATATAATAAATAAATAAACATATTAGATAATAATTAATATCAATTTCACCATATAATCACCATATTCAGTCATGCATGTTAGTCATTAGAGCAGAATAACCATAACACATCACATATTTGTTCTCACATACACCATACCTAAAATAAGGAAATTCTCTAGATACATATAGGGATGGGGATTTTCCCTTCATTTTCTATGCACTCTCAAAATAGACTGCATACTCAAAATATCGATGCATACATTACATGCGTGCTTTTAAAAACAACTAATAATTGACATTCCTATAAATAAAACTTGATTTTATCCTATTAAGAGCTCGATCCATGCAAGACCTTTCACCTTTTCTTTGCATGTGATTTATCCCAAAAATAGACATTGTTTGGTCCTAAAGTCATCCTTCTTTTCTGCTTTGTGTGATCCATACTTCAACATGCTTTTCCTATTTTTAACCAGTAACTTTAAAATCAGCTAAGTCCTTAGTCCTATCTTCCTGGGTGAACGCCACCTCAACTGTACCTTCACATGCACACATGCGCACCACTTGTGTGCCCCATCCTTATGTACGCTATCCATACTTATCCATTTCTATTATTCCAACAATAAAAATTGTAGTTTCTTTCTTGTAGTAAGACAATGGGAGCTATCAACCTAAAAAGTCTAATCTCAAACAAGAATATATAAAACTATTTGGAATGGAGAGAGAATTACAATATATATATTTACAATGTGCCTCTTCACATGAATCCCTGTGAATTTTAAAATTAAAGTGCAATCCTCAATGAAGAAATATAAAATTTAAGTGAATTAAGTCAATTTGTACAAAATCATCTCCTCAATGAAGAAATAGAATTCTAGAGAGAGAAAGAGAGGAGAAGATAGATAAGAAGAGAGGGAGGAGAATATCCAAGATCAAATGAAGAAGGATGAAGGATGAAGAAGCTACAATCATGAATAAGATCAAATATTGATCCTGATGACCTCTATAATGATGCTCTAGTGATGGACCCTAGATGAAGAACTCTGTCCCCTCTACACTGTGGAAATCCTCCTAGAATGACAAAATTTTGTATCCCTATTAGGTACACTAAGAAAATAAATGAGAAACACTTGAAAAATGGACCATTGGAAAAAAATTAAGGATGTATTCCCTTTGTTGAAAAAAATTTCCAATCCCTGAAACATTTCCATTTCCATCTTGAACCTCCATCCAAATGAAATGAACTTGAAACAATTTTCCCACACAATACAATCATGATGATCTTTTACCTAGGAAACACAATGACCATTGAAGTGTGAGGATCAACACCATCCTACTCTGAGATAGGTGAAGGAGAGATAACTTGAATGTAATTTCATTTACTTTATGATCAAACACCATACATGAGGTGAAGAAAAATGTCCTTCGGGACAAAAATTTGGAACCTAGAGGGATTCCCTTCCTCTTGAGTCACAATTAAATTTACAACCCTATGTGAATATTAGAGCCAATGAGGAATGAAGAGGTGGAAAATATGTGACCACTTTTAGATCATATTGATCATATATAATTTTTAGCAAGTCACACATGGGTGTCCATTTCTTAGTAATTTTACCAATTTTGCCAATTTTGAATGTTTTGCACTTGGAGGAATGAATTTAGGTCATGGAAACCAAATTTTTTCCAAAATTACTATTTTTATTAAGATAACATGGTAGAGAATTAATAAAAATGTAAAGTGGTCTTCCGGGTGTCGGATTGGAATGATATCAATTGTATAAGTTTCTATATTGCATTTCAAGGATTTGCTGCAGTTTTTTAAAGATTCTAATCACCAAGTTTTTTATAGTGCCACTTCCTTTTGACACCGTTGGATGCTTATTTTAATACTATTGCTTACATTATGGACATTTTTATGCTTTGATTTAGTATGATGTTAGATATTTGATCATGGATTATTGTGATCTTGATTTGGTTACGATGCACAATGATTGTTAGAGACACTCATATGTTGATGATGATATACTATTTGGCATGGATGTTGTTCGGACATGCGATTTTGGATATTGTGAGTAGATCAAGAAAATGGATATTAAATGATGATGATATATTTTTTGATATAAATTGTATGTGATAATTCTAAATTTCCTTGATGTTGTTGTGATTCACTTATTTAGATGATTTTGTGATTATATTTATATTCATTTTAGATTTTTTGATATGGCCACAAGGCTGAAGGAGGTATCTGTGTTTTGTAGGTTAAAAATCACAACAAACATCGGGGGATTGGAGACCAACAACAATGGAATTCTAGGTGAATTCAACAAGGTCACCATGGCAACTTGTTTTATTGTGTTGTGTGTTGTTTTGTTAGGGATTCCCACGGAGGGTATTTCGTTTATATGTAACCATGGGTTTGTGTATTTTAATTAATGTGGTTAAATCTATTATTATTGTTTGTATGTATTTTATTAGTGAATGTGTTCCCTTCTTTTAATTAATTAAATTGTGATAGAATTAATGTGAGAAATTATATGGTTAAAATTTAAATAAATTAAATTGGGATATGGGAAAAGTAATTTAATGGAAGTTGTTGGTTGTTTGCATTTATTATGTAAGGGATGTGTAAGTTGTGTAAGAGCTTGTGTAAGTCAGTTTTGGATTATGAAATACTCCACCTCTATGAAAAATTCGAATTTGTCCTTTGTGGCTGTTTTTGTAAGCTGGCGGGACAAGTAAAACTTGTCCCATGGCTCTAAATTTAATTTACCAACCATACTTATGGTTGGAGATGTGATTTGTGATTTTTATAATGCATTTTATTAAGTCATGTTGCATGTTTTTAATTGCACTTTCTTGCATGTTATTTATTTTTTCAGTCCCTTGAGGTGTGGGATTTTTAGAGTGTGCAAGTAACTTGTCATATTTCCACCCACCTGTTTATTGTAATTGGGAGAATGAAATTTTTGTCTTTTGTGTTTGAAGTTGGAGGATGTGTGATGTGGCATCCCACATGGATCTACATCATCCTCTTCTCTTCCCTCTTCTATATAATTCAAAATATCCTTACTTATTTTGGGTTGTTAAACCTTTTTGCATTCTTCCATTGGGGGTGCATTTTTATGCTGTGTTTGGAGCTCTTGTGGACTTGTGGAAGGAATTTGGAGATACTATTGCATACTTGGAGATTGCTTTTTTGGAACTATGTTATTGGTCATTGGAAATCTTGTTGTTTGGAAGCAAAAGCTAACCATGGAGAGGTAGGAATTTAACTCTTTCTTTTATGTTCTTATTATCTTGTTGTGTTGTGTGAATGGTGACATGTTTAGTTTTACTTTGTTTGGCTGGTATGGGTAGACTACCTTAGGGAATGGTTTAGGAGAAGGCTATGGAAAATCCATGTGGGGGGGCATAAGGAAATGCCATTTGCTTCAGAATTTTGTGGAGGGAGTTTGGGTTTGGATCCACCATAGAAAAGAAATAGCTTGCATTTCTTACTTTGTGGGGGGCATAAGGAAATATGTGACGGGAATAAGGAGGGATTTGTGGGGGGCATAAGGATATGTATGGTGAAATTTATTAGCGGTATGTTACTGGTAGATGCCCAATTCCCAATTAGGAGGCATATGTAGCTTCTCCCATAGATCTTTCTCCTTTGGCTTGCATGATCAAGCGTGAGTTTTGATTGGAATGTATTTAATTGTATTTATGAATTATTGTTTTTTATTGAACCATGTTTTATATTGACATGGGCATGTTTGCAAGAATGTTGTGTGTTGTGGAAGCCAATTTTTTCCATGGGTTGAATTGCATCTGTTATTGTATTTTGGTTGGGGCTCAGGGGCCAATGATGAAGGAAGGATTCTCCTTTCATTGGATGTCTTGGTTGGGTGGAGAGCATTTCCTTTCCCCCTCTTTTGTTGTGATCAACTTAGAGAAAGAGAAAATGTGCATGTTGCTGTCCTAGAGCTAAGGAAAAATACATTTTGACAATCCCTTATGAAAACATAGTCATTTGTAACCCTTCCCACTTGAAGTGGATGAAATTGTAATATGTTTTGTGAAAAAATATGTATGTAATTTGATAATGAAGTTAAATATTTGAATTGTGAAAGACATGTATATTCTATTCTGGTTTTTGAAAAGAAAGAATTAGAAATGTGTTATTTGCACCCAAAACATGGAAAGATGTAAAGATGTATTCTCTTTGGAGTTAATAAAGAATTGCAAGTTTACTTCTCATTGAATTGTTGGGTTGAGTTGGAATATTAAATTATGATTGGAATCTTTGTTTTGAAAATTGAAAGAAGAAGAAATACTTATGAGGGAATTATATTGCATTGTTTCCTTTTTGAAATATTTTTAAGTGGAAATCAGATTTGTAATTTAGATTTGAAATGGTTTGTTTATAAATAATTGAATGTATTGGATCATTTTAGGAAAGAAATGCCACAGTTGAGGGATGAATTTGATAAACAAATTTCTAGAAATGGGATTTCTGTTACAAACTTAAAAATGGCAATTAATTTTATTAAAAATGTATAGTTTAGACCTGCACACATTAATCAACTTGGAGATGTTAAAATTTAGTATGATGTATCATAAATGAACTCAAATTGACAAAGAAAACTTAAGAAGACAATTTAAATTAATGCAAATTCAAATCTAATTCCACTAACAGTCGTTTTTCTATCATTTGTTGGAAAAATGCAACTTGAAGAAATTAAACAAATTTATTTCCGTAAAACATTGTAAATCCTTCCTAGAGAAATCCTCCATGTCTATTTGACATGTTGAGTGAAGTAGGAGATCTAATTTAATCAAATTTAGAAGTTGGAATTTACCATTTTACTAATTATAAGCCTGTAGATCAATTTTGTAAAATTAAACATTTAAAATTTACTAAAATGTAAAATTTATGTTTCTTGTGCAAAGAGGGCATCAAGATCTTTCCAGAAATTCCTCATTTTCCAAAAATTGAGCTTTCTAGCTCATGTTATGGCACTTTGAAGTTTTTCTGCCTTGGCGGGAAAATTTGGGAAAATTTTCCCTGTCGAGCCCACGGCTCCAAAATTTCCCATCGAAATTACCCTTGGATTTTTTTTTGAAAATTTTGGTTTGGGAAATTTTTCATCCTTTCCTTCACCAGCCCATAGCCAATCAAAGGATGCTACATGTCCTCACGAGGTAGTGATGGAGGTGCAACATTTTCTTTTGTCCTTAGACCTTATGAAAATTTTGGAAAAAATTTCCATTTCGCCCCGCCGGCCCGCAGCCTATCACTGGATGCCACGTGGCAACGTTTGGTCCTAGCTGGGGGGAGGACCCCTTTTTTTAGATTTTTTTTTTTGTAAATTTTTGATAAATTTACCTGTGGCCCCATACTCTCGCCCTCGTCTTGGGAAATTCTTCTCGTGGGCGTGTGGACCCGCACATGCCAACTTCCCCTTTGTCGTCCCTTCAGCGAAATTTACAAATCAACTCTACCACCTACCTTACCCTCTCCCTTCTCCCCATGGTGAATCATGGATTTCCACATGCCCTTAGTAGACCCACGGGTGTTGTTTTGTTTTCTTTCCCTTTGGGAAAAATGCCCCAAACTCTCTGCCGCCCCGCCCTTCCTTTCCTTCTTGTCAGCGACAACTCAGAGGCTGCCACGTGCCCTTAGAGGACCCACGGAGGCATGGGCACAAATGGAAATTTTTCTCCCCTACAAGGGAAAATTTCCAAATTCTTCCCCATGACCTGCCATCCCAAAATTTGTCTTTCACCCCTGCTTGACACGTGTCCCCTTGGGGAAAATTTGACCCCTAAGGTCCGCTTTCTCATATCTTGAGTTTCTGAAGGAGTTAGGAGGACTTATTTATATCATCGGAAAGGTGAGAAAATTTCCTATCCAATGGGAATGATTTAGGAAATTTTTGGAAGCATTAACTATGAGAAAAATCAAGTTGAAACTCTGAGCCTATTAGAGAGTGGGTATGGGGTAAATTTCTCCCTGAACCTAACTGAAACTTCTAACCCTAAAATGTGAATCTTGTGACCTCTGATAATTGTTTTAAAGAAAAAGTATGTTCTAGTAATTTATATTTGTTCCAGAACCTAATAAGTTCAATTGTTGTCTTACAACTTGGTTGTGGACACTTCTAATTAACAAAAAGTTTATTCCATAATTTTCTAACTAACCCTAGGTTATTTCTTGGGTCTCAAGTGGGTTGTTTTAATGGGCATCACACTTGGTATCAGAGTAGTGGTTCAAAAGCTTGAACCATTAGGCACACTAGAAAACTTGAGACATAAATTTGAACCTAGCACACTTTTAAACCTAGAAAACAACTTAGCTAGAAATTGTATATTTTAGTAAACATGGAAGTTGTGTAAACCTTAGCAAAATAAAATAACTCTTGCTTTGGTCTATGAATGAGGCTCAAACATAGCAAGATGAACCTTAACAGAGACTTAGAATCACCACCAACACCACCACCACAAGATCAGGGAGTAGCAACCATCCTACCTCAGATTCTATAGACCCTTCAGGATGTTAATGTCACTCTATGCAGAGGATTAGGAGGAGAACATGCAGCTAGTCATGATAGAGCCCATTCTATCGAGGGCCAGGTATCTCCTCTACCCAATGAGGAGCATAGAGGGGAGAAATCTCATGTGGAGTCAGCTAGAGTAGAGTCACCACTTAGGAGATAGGGTGATAGAGTTCCAGAGCATAGAGAGAGGTCTCAGAGCCCTAGGCTTACAGATGAGCTTGCAGAGAGACCTATAGGTCATCAGACCACAATAGTAGATCACATCAGGGAGATCCTAAAGCTTTAGCCATCACATTACTCAAGTGACACATGTGGATTCCAAGCAAAGGCCTAGTTAGTGAGCTTGAGTGGTTGCTTTAAGCTTTGTCCTTGTTCTAGCAACACGAAAGCTCGTGTTGTGATCCATCTACTGAGGGATGGAGCATGAGTATGGTGGAGGATAGAGGAGTAGAAGCTCCTGAAAGGAACGATAATAATATTGTTCCAAGCCGTGATCTCAGATGATAATAGCACACCACATTAAATTTGCAAAGAAAAAAAGCTAAAATACCATATATGGAAATCCATCATAATCCATAATGCTCAATACATTACAATAGAATGACTTAAACTATTCAATAAGAAAGATGTAAATATAAGAGGAGGGAAGTGCAACTACTACCTAAATCAATGGTGAAGAACTCCCACTAACTGATACTGGTAGTTAATTTAACTCCATAAGACTAGTAAGCTAACTCCACATAACTGAGAAGCTAACTCTACACAACTAGTACACCTAAGCAAGCTAACCCAACAAGTGTAGGGCTAACACAAGTGTAAGAATTATCCTGATAAATAAATAAAAGGATAAATAATAACCTACACTAACACCTTCCCGTAAACATAGCTTAGGTAGGAAAATAATACATGAAAATGGATGCGCCCTGACGCAGGTAAGAAAATGTCGACATGAAAATGGATGCGCCCTAGCGCAGGTAAGAAAATGTCGACATGAAAATGGATGCACCCTGGCACAGGTAAGAAAATGTTGACATGAAAATGGATGCACCCTGGTGCAGGTAAGAAAATGTTGACATGAAAATGGATGCACCCTGGTACAGGTAAGAAAATGTCCACATGAAAATGGATGCACCCTGGCGCAGGTAAGAAAATGTCAACATGAAAATGAATACAGCCTGACACAGGTAAGAAAATGTCAACATAAAAATGGATGCACCCTAACACAAGTAAGAAAATTTTGACATGAAAATGGATGCACCTTGGCGCAGGTAAGAAAATGTCGACATGAAAATGGATGTTCCTTGGTGTAGGTAAGAAAATGTCGACATGAAAATGGATGCGCCTTGGCGCAGGTAAGAAAATGTTGACATGAAAATGGATGCGCCTTGGCACGAGTAAGAAAATGTCGACATGAAAATGGATGCGCCCTGGCACAGGTAAGAAAATGTCGACATGAAAATGGATGTGCCCTGGTGCAGGCAAGAAAATGTTGACATGAAAATGGATGCACCCTGGTGCAGGTAAGAAAATGTTGACATGAAAATGGATGCACCCTGGCGCAGGTAAGAAAATGTTGACATGAAAATGGATGTGCCCTAGCACAGGTAAGAAAATGTCGACATGAAAATGGATGCGCCCTGGTGCAGGTAAGAAAATGTCGACATGAAAATGGATACAGCCTGGCGCAGGTAAGAAAATGTCGACATGAAAATGGATGCACCCTAGCGCAGGTAAGAAAATGTCAACATGAAAATGGATGCACCCTAGTGCAGGTAAGAAAATGGGGACATGAAAATGGATGCGCCCTAGTGCAGGTAAGAAAATGTTGACATGAAAATGGATGCGCCCTGGTGCAGGTAAGAAAATGTTGACATGAAAATGGATGCGCCCTGGCGCAGGTAAGAAAATGTTGACATGAAAATGGATGCACCCTGGCACAGGTAAGAAAATGTTGACATGAAAATGGATGTGCCCTGGTGCAGGTAAGAAAATGTTGACATGAAAATGGATGTGCCCTGGCGCAGGTAAGAAAATGTTGACATGGGAAAATTCGTGCCCAGGCGCAGGTTGGAGGCGCAAATCACAGGACATGAACACCACATTTTCAGCACCTATGGCTCACTAAAAATTATGTTGACATGAGGATAGATGCGCCAAGGCACACCTTCATGAGGCACAACATTTTGAGCACTGACACTTTGAACCCAACAGAAAGTAAACCCTGACGCAGATATTCAAATGGCCATAACTTTTCACAGGGAGCTCGGATTCACGCAAGGTTGGAATTTTTTGAAATCTTACAAGGTCCTCTATCCAACTATGACTAGATATCTTTAATTAGGTGAGAACAAGTTATTCAAAAATATAAAATACAATTCACCATTTTTTGGGTTTGCTAAGGTTCTCACCTACCGCCATAATGAGATGAATTAAATGCAACCTAGAGGTGGTTGGGGTAGATTTGGATTTCCTCTCTTTTCCCTCTCTCATCCTTCCTATAAATTTTAAGGAGGGGCTTCTTTCTAAATGTTGGACATTATTGTTTTTTCCCCTCCCTTCTTCTCTTTGGCAAGTGAATTTGTGGAGTTCAAACCTCCCATCTAAAATTGTAATGCAACTTTGCCTCTTGGCATTTTGTAGTGTATTGTATCAATATTTGGAGCAAGGAATGCTTGTCTGTGGATGATTCTCAACCCTCTCTATGTGAATTTACATCCTCCTAATCTTTCACTACAAATTTTGTTATCTGTGCATGATCTTGCATTGCATTTTAATGGTTTGTGTTTATTGGCAAGACAGGTGTTCTTCATTCCTCGGTGCATCACCTTTGTTACTTTAGGTTTATTTTTTTTACATCTTCTTACCCTATCTCCTTGGAAAGTTAGTTTAGATTTTTGAGTAAACCCTTTACATTTTTACATGTGCATCTGAATATAGGAATAGGAATCGGCCTTCATCTAGAGAGCTTTTCTGATTTCGCAAGGTCCCACACTTGGGAAAAGCTCCATGTTATGCAATCGCACTAAGAGTCTCAATCCATCGAGTTGCAGACATTTAGGGGTGCTGTGATTCACCATCAACAAGTACCTTTTAAATTTGAAATATGTGTATAAAAATCTCACCAATGCGTAGATCTCAAAAAAATACACAATTTCAAAACAAAGATCACCTTAATCCGAGCTACGGATCAAAAGTTATGAGCTCTAGAAGGTTTTGTTATTAAAATAATATTTTAATGTTGATCTTCTTTTAAAGGTACACTTGACACCCAAATGTACAAAGAGTTAAAAAGTGCATCCACACGATACAGGCTTACGACCAAAGGATAAAAACCTGTGCCAAAAACCTAAAATGTCCAGAGGGTAAACCATTGCATCCAGAGGGTACAGTCAATATCCAATGGATAAAAGAATGCACCCAAATGGTACAGATCTACATCTAGTGGATAAAAGACTGCATCCAAAACTGAAATATCCAAGAGGGTAAAAGAATGTATCCGGAAGGTACATGCTTTTATCCAATGGATAAAAGAATGCACTTAGAGGGTACAGATCTGCATCCAGTGAATAAAAGACTACATCCGAAACCGAAATATCCAGAGGGTAAAAGAATGCATCCAGAAGGTATACACTTTTATCCAATGGATAAAATAATACACCCAGAGGGTACAAATCTGCATCCAATGGATAAAAGACTGCATCTGGAAGGTACACACTTTTATCTAATGGATAAAAGAATGCACCCAAATTTGACTATCTCAAAACATGGTCAAGTTTACAGTCGATTCTATGGTTTTGGCACCTTCCAAATCTAATTTTGCACTCCATTTTACATGAAAATGCATGCTGCAAAAATTTTCTAACAAATTCCAAATACATGAAAAAATAAACCCTTACTTGCAAAGAAAAACTTACAAATGGATGTCTACATCATTTGCAGCTCTGATACCATGAAAGGAACTATAAGAAGATTGTTCCAAGCCACGATATTAGATGATAATAGCATAACACATTAGATTTGCAAAGAAGAAGATCTAAAATACCATATATGGAAATCCATCATAATCCATAATGCTCAATACATTATAATAGAATGACTAAAATTATTCGATAAGAAAGTTGTACATATAGGAGGAGGGAAGTGCAACTACTACCTAAATCAATGGTGAAGAACTCCCACTAACTGATACTGGTAGTTAAGTTAACTCCAAAAGACTAGTAAGCTAACTCCACATAACTAAGAAGCTAACTCCACACAACTAGTACACCTAAGCAAGCTAACCCAACAAGTGTAGGGATAACACAAGTGTAAGAATTATCCTGATAAATAAATAAAAGGATAAATAATAACCTACACTAACAGCTCCATGTAGATTCAGAGACAATGACCTGGGAGCTATTTGAGGAGATTTTCAAGAGCAGGTAATTATCACAGAGGTTCATACGACAGAGGATCGATGAGTTCCATGACCTCCGACAGGCATCTCTTTCTGTAGCAGAGTATGAGAGTAGATTCTTGGATCTACTCTAGTATGTAGAGTATATGCAAGATGAGTAGGTGTGGATTAATAGGTTCATTTGGGGCCTGAATTTAGATATTGGATGTGATATGTAGATCTACTTCCCACAGACATTAGCAGAGGACGTCGAGAAGGCCTATATTACAGAGGAGACTCGGGGAAAGACCTAACAGGCTAGAGTGAGTTCTGAGCTGCATACAACAGATGTAGGATGGTAGATCAAGGGGGTCAGCACCCCTTCCTCAGGGTGACCAAGGTACATTACATTCATCCTTTAGGCCACAGTAGCAGCAGTAGAAAAAACAGTCATGCCCACCTCATAGACCTCCATAGAGAGTTGATACACAAAGAGGTCAGAGTATGGGGCCTCCTCTTAGGGGTCCCATTAGGACACAGGGTGGACCTAGAGCTCATTCAGTAGGAGCTCGCCATCAGAGACCTTAGCAGACCATAGCTAGATCATCAGGGTCCACACCACAAGCTTCTAGGGCAGCTACTGGAGGTGCTACTCATTAGGGAGGATCAGGAGGGTGCTTTCGTTGTGGAGTTACTGGACACTTTTGGAGAGATTACCCACATAACCATAATAACAAAGGTAAGGCATAGATTTTAGAGCCAACTATTGGTGACATGAGACGTAACCATAGGATTTATGGAGTGGTTGAGAACCACCAGGCAGAGCATCAGAGCACAGTCATTGAGACCACAGGTAGCATTGGTGGTATTTCTACCTCTATATTGTTTGATTCTAGTTCTTCTAATTCTTTCATTACACCATCTTTAGTAGAGTGATGAAGGATGGTGGCATCTAGGGAGGGTCATAGTTGGGATGTTGAGATGGTTTCTAGAGTGAAGATATTTGTAGAGTCCTTTGTTAAGGAGTGTGTAGTGGATTTAAGACCCTTCACCACTACCTCAGATCTTTGTATCCTTCCTTTGGGCTCGTATGGAGTCATTTTGGGTATGGATTGGTTATTTGCACATAGGGCCAGGATGGATTGTTATCACAAGACTATATCTTGTGCAGATGATTGGGAGTTGAGTCAGTGATTTTAGGGGTTAGGAGACCCATTTTTATTCGCACAATCTCTACTATGTAGTTTAAGTGGTGTGTGCGACAAAGTTGTCAGATGTATGTCATCACATTCAGTGATAGATTAGAGGGTGGGCCTAGTGGACCATCGCTAGATGATCATACCATTTTGAGAGAGTTTTCTGATGTTTTTCCAGGGGAGCTACCGAGACTACCACCCCCATGTGAGATTGATTTTCATATAGATCTAGTTCCTGGAGCAGAGCCCATCTCACGGGCACCTTATTGGATGACCACCCCAGAGCTCTATGAGCTCAAGTTACAGCTTGAGGGTATTTTGGAGAAAGGCCTTATCCATCCTAGTATATCCCCTTGGGTACATTGATGATCTTTGTGAAGAAGAATGCTGGATCCTTGTGGTTGTGTATTGATTACCACCAACTGAATAAGGTAATGATCAAGAATCGTTATCCCCTTCCTCGTATTGATGACTTGTTTGATCAGATAAAGGGAGCCACAATTTTTTGTAAGATTGATCTTAAGTCAGGCTACCATCAGATGAGGATTTCAGAGGTGGACATTCATAAGACTGCCTTCCGCATGAGATATGGGCACTATGAGTTCACAGTGGTACCTTTTGGTTTGACGAATGCCCCTGTAGTGTTCATGAGTTTGATGAATGGGGTATTTAGGACCTTCTTAGATTGCTTCGTGCTCATCTTCCTTGATGACATTTTGATATACTCACATACGCGTGAGGAGCATGAGGGGCACCTTCACCAGGTTCTTCAGTGTCTTCAGGAGCTATAGCTTTACGGGAACTTGGAGAAGTGTGAATTCTTTTAGATAGAGGTGTAGTATTTGGGTCATATCATTTCTGGGGAAGGTATCGCAGTCAATCCTTTCAAGATTAGGGCCATTATGGATTGGCTAGCACCCACTACAGTGACTAAGGTGCGTAGCTTCATGGGATTAGTAGGTTATTACAAGATATTTGTTCAGGAGTTCTATTAGATTGCGCACCCTATCATTTCCCTTTAGAGGAAAGGGAAGAAGTTTGTTTGGTCAGATAGATGCAAACAGGCCTTCATGACATTGAAGGAGTGCCTCACTACAACACCTATTCTTGCAGTGTTGGATCCACAGGGTGAGTTCTTTGTTTGCATAGATGCTTCTTTAGTGGGCTTGGAGGTGTGTTGATGCAGGAGGGAAAAGTAGTGGTTTTTGAGTCTCATAAACTCAAATATCATGAGATTAATTATCCTACCCATGATCTTGAGCTTGTGGAAATTATTCATGCCTTGGTTCAATGGAGGAAATTTCTTCTTGGCAGGAGATTCACACTTAGGACAGATCATTTGAGTCTTTTCCACCTCTTCACGTAGCCCAATCTCAACACTCATCAGTGGCGTTGGATGGAGTTGCTTTGTGAGTATGACATGGAGATAGAGAATGTGGTAGTAGAAGCTCTCAGCAGATGGAGACATGTGGCTATGGCCACCTCAGTGAGCACAGATTTACGGAGTAGGATTTTACAACAGCTTCCTCTTGATAGCTTCTACATGGTAGTATGAACTGAGATCGAGTCACAGAGACCCCTTGAGGGGAAGTTTGATGGTTTTTCCTTAGAGATGGATGGTATTCTTAGGCACAAAGGCTGGATCTATGTTCCCAAAGATGAAGGCTTGAGGTAGGACATCTTGATAGAGGCACATCGTGCACCCTATTCAGCCCATCCCGAGATGAAGAAGATGCACACCACCTTGCGACAACTGTATCATTAGAGAGGACTTTGTAGAGACATGGCCTAGTTTGTGTCATGATGTTTAGAGTGATAGAGAGTTAAGGCTAAGCATTAGCATCTAACAAGCCTTCTTTATCCTCATGCTATATCGAAATAGAAGTGGGAAACCATTTCCATGGATTTCATTGTTGGGCTACCGATGTTGAGATATCACCACAACGCAATTATGGTCACGGTTGATAAATTGACAAAATTGGATCAATTTTATTAGGTGAAGACCACTTATACATCTAAATTAGTGGCATGAGTATATTTGGATGAGATTTTCAGGTTACACGGGATTTCACGGAAGATAATTTGTGACCACGATCCTTTATATGCTTCACATTTCTGGACTACCATGCAGTATGTCCTCGGGACGAGAATCAAATTCAACATAGTGTATCACCCAGAGATAGATGGATAGACTGAGAGGGTGAATCATATTTTAGAGGACATGCTTAGGATGTATGTGATGGATCGGCAGTCGAAATCGGAGGAGTACCTGTACTTAGTGGAGTTTTCCTACAATAATAGTTTCCAAAGTTCTATAGGCATGACCCCTTTTTAGGCCTTGTATGGTAGAGAGTGCATGACACCTCTTAGCTAGGACAGGTTAGAGGACATAGTATCCATTGGAGCAGCTCTTCTACAGGATATGGAGTAGTAGGTGGTTGATCAGGTAGAGATTGCATGAGGCACAAGACAGGAAGAAGAAGTATGCAGATCATCATAGGATCGACTATAGTTTTTATGTGGGCATGAAGGTGTTCCTTTGTTTCAAGCCACACAAGAGACCTATCCATTATGGAAAAGGTTATAAGTTAGCTCCTAGATTCATTGGTCCTTTTGAGATCTTGGAGTGTATCAGCCCTTTGGCCTACCCTCTAGCATTACCACCCATCTTGTCTCACATACATGATGTTTTTCATATTTTAGTTCTCAGGAGATATATTGTAGATCCTTGTCATGTGTTAGATTTAGACATCATTACAAGTGTAGGATCAAGGGCAGCTGATGGTGGAGCCCATTTGCACATCCTTAGATCATAGGACCCTGGGCCTTTGAGGTAGAGAAGTTGATCAGGTTCAGGTAGTAATGTGACATATATGATGAGACATGGAGCTACATGGAAGGATGTTACTTCATTATGAGTCTCAGTTTCAACATTTATTCCAATGACTTCCAGAAGGAATTTGATTCTAAGGGAATGGGAATGTAGTCCCCACTTTCCTTTGACACCTGCTGATACTAATTCTAAATACAGTTTTATCACATTATGGACATTATTATGTTTTGATTTAAGTATGTTGTTAGACATTTAATCAAGGATTATGGTTGATCTTGATTTAATTATTATACATGATGATTATTAGAGACACCCATATGATGCATGATGATATACTATTAGACATGGATGTTTTATGGACATTGTTTGGACATGGGATTTTGGATATTGTGAGTAGATTTAGAAATGGACATTGTATGATGATGGTATAGTTGTTGCTTTGATGTTGTAGATGTAAATTGTAAGTGATTTTGTTAAATTGTCTTTGATGTAGTTGTGATTTCTCATATTTAGATGATTTTTAGATTTTATTTTATATTCACGTTGGATGTTATTCTATGGCCACGACGCTGAAGGAGGTATTTGTGTTTTGTAGGTAAAAAAATCACAACAAACATCGAGGGATTGGAGGATCAACCACACTGGAATTCTAGGTGAATTCGACAAGTTCACCAATGGCAACATGTCTTGAGTGTGTGTGTGTGTATGTTTTGTTAGGGATTCCCATGGGGGATGATTTTCTTGATATGTGACCATGGTTATTGTATATATTATTAAGGTGGTTAACATTTTTTGTTATTGTTTGTATGTATTTTATTAGTGATGTGTTCCCTTCTTTTATTTAATTAAATTGTGATAGAATTAATGTGAGAAATTATATGATTAAAACTTAAATAAATCAAATTTGGGGTTATGGAGAAGTAATAATGGAAGTTGTTGGATCTTTGTATTTAATTATGTAAGGGATGTGTAAGTTGTGTAAGAATGTGTAAGTCAGATATTGGAGTATGAAACACTCCACCTCCTTGGAAATTCTGAATTTGTCCTTGGGGGCTATTTTTGGAGGCTTGTGGGATAAGTAAAATTTGTCCCATACCTATGAATTTAAATTACCCAAACATGCCTATGGTTGGAGAGGTTAATTGTAGACCCTTTATAATACATTTTATTAATCATGTTGCAAGTTTTTCTTGCACTCTCTTACATTTTATTTAATTTGTTGTCCTTTGGGGTGTGGGTTTTTTTGAGTGTGTAAGTAACTTGCCATTTTTTCACCCACCTCTTTATTATGATTGGGAGAATAAAATTTTATATTTTGTGTTTGGATTTTGAGGATGTGTGATATGGAATTCTACATGGATCCACATCATCATCTTATCCTCCTCTTCTTTCAATAAAATTCAAACTCTTTTTCTTGTTTTGGGATATTCAATCATTTTGCAAACTTCCTTGGGGGCACATTTTTTATTTGTGTTGGGAGCTCTTACTTTTGGTAGGAGTTTGGCGAAACTTTGCATGGTTGAATATTTTTGTTTTGAGACTATGTCTTTGGGTATGTATAGCTTTTTTGCTATTGGAAACAAAAGATCACTATCGAGAGGTAGGAATTTAAATCCTTATTTTATGTTTTCTATTTTTATTGTTGTCTTGTGTGAAATGGTGCTATGCTTTGTTTTATAATTGTTAGTTGGTTGGGTAGAATGTCATAGGATTGGTGTAGGAGAAGGCTATGTGTTATCTATTCAGTGGGGGGGTATAAAGGAATGCCAGTTAGAATTAGAATTTTGTGGAGGGAGTTTGGGTTTGGGATCCACCGTGGAAAAGATATATCTTGCATTTCTTACTTTCTTGGGTCCATAAGGAAATTTATGAGGGGGTCATAAGGAGGGATTTGTAGGAGGGCATAAGGATGTGTGTGTGTGATGAATTTATTATTAGAGGTTTTGTTTTGGTTGGATGCCCAATTCCCATTGGGAGGCATAAGTAGCTTCCCCCATAGACCTTGCTCCTTTGGCTTGCATGATAAAGCCTATGTTTTGTTTTGATTGTTTTCAAATTGCAGTTGTAAATTATTGTTCTTGTGTGGCCTATATTTTTTATATAGAATTATGCATGTTGAAAGAATGTTGTGTGTCATGGAAGCCAATTATTGTCATGGGTTGAATCACACCCTCTTATTGTATTTTGGTTGGGGCTCGGGGGGCCAATGATGAAGGAAGGCTTCTCCTTTCATTGGATATATTGGTTGGGTGGAGAGCGTTTTCTTTCTCCTACTTTCATTGTGATCAGATTTAAGGAGAGAAAAGAATAACTTGCATGTTGTTGTTCTGGAGCAAGGGAAAATGCAGTTTTTTCAGTCCCTTGTGAAACAAATTTAATTATAATCCTTTCCCACTTTAAGTGTGGATCAAAATTTTAGTATGTATATTTTGGGAAAAAAATATTGTTGTAATTTTTTTTGAAAGTTACTATACTAGAATTGTGAAAGACATGGTTATATTTTGTTCTATTTATTGGAAGGAAAGTAAATAGAATTTTTGTTAATTTGCATTCAAGGACATGGAAAGAATGTGAAGATGCCTCTCTTATGCTTGGAATGGATAAAGAATTGCAAGTTCATATCTCATTTTACATTATTGTCTTCAAGTTGAAATATTAAATTGTGATGACTTAAAATCTTCTGTTTGAAAAGGAAAATTGTAACGGAAAAAGAAATATGTATGAAGGAAGTATGTTGCTTTGTCTCTTTTTCAAATATATTAAATTTGGAAATCAGACCTTGCCAATTTAGCCTTTGAAATGATTTGTTTATAAACAACTGAATGTATTAGAATAGACAAAAAATGAAATATCACACTTAAATAATAAAATTGATATACAGTTTTAAAAGAAATGAACCTTTGTTGTAAATTTAAAAACTAGAAACTATTTAATTCAAACAAAATGAATAGTTCATAGCTTGCACATTATAATCAACTTGGAAAAATGATAAAATTTATCATGTTTGTAGACATCAATGAACTCCTATTGACAAAGAAAACTTGAGAAAACAACTTAAAAATTGGAAAATCGAGTCAAATCCCTTTCACAGTCCGTTTTCTGTAAATTATTAGACAAAATTCAAATTTCAAATCAATTATGTAAATCTACCTCCCTGAAACACTTTAAATCCTTTCTAGAGTAATCCTCCATGTTCTTTTTAGCATGTTGAGTAAAGAAGGTAGATCAAATTGAATAAAAATTTATAAGTTCAAAATTACCAGTTTGTTATTTAAAATCCATGCAGATCATTTTTTGTAAAATTGACCCCTTAAACTTTATCAGAAATGTAGAATTTATGATTCTTGTACAAAGAGGGCATTGAGATATTTCCAGGAAATTCATTCGTTATGCCAAAAAAAATGAGATTTGTAGAAAAAAGCTATGGCCCTTTGAATTTTTACTTCCTTGGTGGGAAAATTCGGGACAATTTTCTCCTGGTGGGCCCGCGGCTTGAAAATTTCCCGTCGAATTATCCTTAAGAAAAATAAAATTTGAAAAATTCTCTTGGTTAAAATTTTAAAATTTTCCTCCGCCTGACCCACGTAGCCAATATGAGGCTTCCATGTGTCCTCATTGGGTAAGCGGTGGAAGCACAGTATTAATATTTTATCTTTGGGGCCTTTTTAAAACTTTGGAAAAAAGTTTATCTTTCGCCCCACTAGCCCGCGGCCTATCACAAGCTGCCATGTGGCAGCATGGGGATGTTGGCCAGAAGGTTTAGCACTCTTACAACCATCGTTGGCATCCTTTCAAGATTTTGATTTTAGCAAAGTTCCCTATTATCCTCTGTGCCCCCACACTCTCGCACTGCTTCGATGATAACCTGTCCGCGGGTGCCTCAGACCCGGTGGTGCCTAACTTTCCCCTTATCTCCCCCTTCGGTGAAATATTCCAATTATCTTTGTTGTCGCACCTTTCCCTTTCCTTCATCCCTGCAATGTCATTTTGAGCACCATGTGTCCCTAGTAGACCATGGGCACGTGGGCGTTATATTTATTTCTCTCCCTCTTAGGTGAAATCTCCCGAAATTCTCCGCCTCTGCTCCACTCGTGCCCTCACCCTCTCCCGACATTGGACTCAAGGAGGCTGACACGTGTCCCCTAGAGGACCCTGCGAAGGCACAGAAGCAAAAATGAGAACCTTACACTCCATATGTAAGGAAAAATTTCAAATTTCAACCGTCCCATGACCTGCCAACTCGGAAGAGAGTGATTTTGCATCTCCTCTTGACATGTGTCCCCTTTGGGAAAGTTTGATCCCTAAAGCTACTCTAGTCCATATCTAGAGTTTTTCAAGGAATTAGGAGGACTTATTTATATCTTTGGAAAGGTGAGAAAAATTCCTATTTAATGGGAATGATTTAGGGAAATTTTGAATCCATTAAGTATGATAAAAATCAATTTGGAACTATGATCCTGTTAGAGAAAGGGTATGGTGATAATTTAACCCCTGAATCTAACTGAAACTTCTAACCCTAAAAATTGGACCATGTGACCTCTGATAATTGTTAATAAAGGAAAGGTATGTTCTAGTAATTTTAGACTTGTTCCAGAACCTGTTAATTTCAATTGTTTTCTTACAACCTAGTTGTAGGCACTTCTAAAAAAAGTAATCCATGATTTTACTGACTAATCCTAGGTTATTTTCTGGGTCTCAAGTGGGTTGTTTTAACGGGAGTCACAACATGCATTAGCCCTAGTGATCATTAAGTCACCACTACTGTGTTAGTAAATTACCATGAAGCATTTCCACGTAGCTTAGGTTTCTTCAATGTATTTCCATTAACATATGTGATTTCCTTTTTTCGTCGTTATGATTTTATTTTTCGTTCCATGTTGTGTGCGAATTTCCTTTGCTTGACTGTACATTTGAAGTGATTGACCCTTGATGTTGATTCACCATCTGTTCATACCCTTAGTGTGGGATATGATTGGCATCTAGAATTGTTCTAAAATCATATAGCACATTGCTAGGTGCCTGGATTGACATCCTATCCAATTCTAGGATGAGCTCTCTTGAAAATAGGGAGAACTTAACGATTTGTGTATGATGCTATAAGAGGTGCTTGAATTCTATTCCATTCTCTAGATGTGGTTGTGAGAAAAGTTGAGTTGAATCTAGACCATGCAGGAGATAAACATTGATCGTGCAGTGTAACATGATGTAGATGACGGCTTTCTCCAGATTACGTAGTTCACAAGCACTCTACATGTTCTCCTAATTTAGATGTAGTAAGGTGCGTGGAGGAGGTATGTGGTAAGGAAGTAATGATAGTATGCTAGAAGCTTGTTAAAGACTATAGCGCACGAGGTGGCCCAGTCTGAGAAGTCGATTGTTAGAATTGGACAAGGTACTGAGAGGGGGGTAAAAATTAGTCCCATGATCAAAATGTGTGGGTCAAAAGGACATTGAAATCTTCAAAAAATTATAATTCAATTCAATACATAGTAGTCATTCATAAATTACCTTGCCTTTGGAGAATATTTTATGCTCCCAAGTGAGATAATATTTGATGTCAGGGTTTGAATGCAGGAAGCAAAGCATATTTTCACAAAGCTTCTGATGTTGCGTGAACTATTCATAATATTTTGTGACTTAGATAGGGGGATCAAAAATGTGCATCAAGACTAGGCGAGTAGGGGGTTGATGACAGTAAAGCATGAATTTAGAGAACATCATGCTAGATTTCAGGAAGAATGTTTCACTTCACTACACGAACTCAAAAATTAAAGATCTTTTTCATCAAACAATGGCACCAAAGACTTCATAAGCTTCAAGACAACCACAACCAACTGGAGACCTATTTATAAGGTAAAAATGATTTCAAGGGCTTTTACCCAAACCTTTTATTTTTGCTAGTAGTGGTGCGCTATTCGAATGAAGTAGCAAGAGGAGTTTTTAGATCACAACTCACCTTTCCAAAGATAATGAAACATGAATATCCTTACACATGATATACTCATTCTAGGAGGTAGAAGGAGAGGAAGTTCCTAAAAATTCTGGGGTTTCTACTACATTTCAAAATAGTTTGACCTCGTAGAAGGACTCTTCATCTGGTCTGAATAACAAGTTTCCACATTATTCATACTGCCAAAGTATACTGGAGACGTTTGATCATTCACACCAAAAATAGCGTCAACTAGATCTTCAAAGTTCCACTTAGAGTGCATCAGGAGGTTAACCCTTCACAAGGGCTCCAAAAGACGGAACTATTGAAAAATGTTAAGGTCATGACATGTTCCCAGTGCCTTGCCTGAGAATACCTGGTCTTAGGCTAACTTGAAGACCAACTACATTCAGGGATTATTCATAGGTAGGTAACTAATGAAGGAAGATCTTAGAGAAGAGATGAGGTTCATGGCTATCCCACAACATGCACTTGGATAAGGATTTTAAAGATTTCTTGTGCTTTTGAGGGTCATGTTTGCTAGTGACTAATAGACCAGAAATTCACCTATTTTAACCTCTACCATCCTGACGGAGATACTTTCAAGGGAGATATCCTGTTTCTTATCAAGTTATCTGAGCTAGGGTACACTTCACCTATGAACACCAGTATCCTGAAAAAACACTTGATCAAAGCGCAAGCCGAAGAGAAAAGAATGGACACCTGTGTCAACAGTCACATGGAGGGTTCATGGATGAAATCCCTTTGAAGCATGTTGTGCATAAGGTTCCAGAGCACCCTTGTTCCAGAAAGGGATTTTTCATGTTTGGGATTGGTTTTCCACTTGTACCAAGATGAGGCCATGAAACATTTACGATGACTGATAATACTTTACTTGTACCATATTTCTTAGGGACATTGTTTTTCCATGTAAGAAAAAGTCCTAAAAATAGAGAGAAGTATGAACTTCAATTGTCAGATCATTTGGTAGAAGATTTTAAGATGCCTTCATGCCATTGGACTGCATAGTTTGTCACAAGGTAATTATCCAAGAATACATTTCACTGATGCACATATTTGAGAATGAACGTTGCAAAAGCACTTCGAAGGATGAAAAGGAAAAGACAGATCAGAAAGGGTAACACACCACAAGCTAATCACAGGACCTTACTCAGAGGAACCATAGATAAGACAGGTGAAGAAAGAGGTAGACACATCTACAATGATGAAACACTATCCAGGGTTAAGGAGAATCAGTAGGCAAATCACCAATAGGACATGCATGGGATGATCAAGCCAATGCCTTCTCATTGTGGCAGAAGATTTTGGGAGATGTCTACATGTGCATGGTGTAAAACCAAAGGATAGATTATGAATGATGAAAAGTACAGATGATATGGTTCAATGGATGTTGTTGACAAACATTTCAAACCCTTTTGGAATGACAGACCATAACTGAGGAGTGTTGCAACTGGAATAGCTAAAACAACTTTTCTTTTCTTGAGGCCTAATATTTCTGCAGTTGGAGGATTGCTCTAATCCAAAGTCTACATTGATGTAAATCATTTTGTGCATTGATAAAACTTAGCAGTTTCCATTAACATGTGATCATAAGTTACTGATTATCGATCATTACGTAGATTAGCATGTGGAAAGTATGCCTCGTACAAGGCCATTTAGAATAGAAGGTTTTCATGTTTTCAGTATGAACAATACTTGATGCACCCAACTTCTTATTAAAGTTTAACGTTCTAGGACAATATTATGAAAGGAATGATAACCAGATTGTACCAAGCCAAGAACACAGATGCTAATCAAACACCATGATCAATAAGATGAAAGCAATTCACCAGAATAACTTTACATAAAACCTTTGCAAACAAATGAGAAACAATATCATATATTATTATGGAACTCAATGCAATACATTGAGAATGGGCCTTGCTTAAATAGGAAAGAAATAACAATCTAAGAACCAGTCAAGGTCGTAGATCAAGCCATAAATCAAGGAAATAACTAGTCATCAAAGAACTAGTCAAGACCATAGATTTAGGAGAGAACTAGACATCAAGGATCTAGTCAATACCATAGATCAAGGAAAGAACTATACCTAACACCTAACAAATAGATAATATCTCCTAATATCTAAATAAGATAAAAGAAATATCCACACACATAAGTGGGTGAGGATAAATACAATAAAGGTAAATAAAGTACCTAGGTGAACATGAGCTAAGGTAAATACCTACTCTAACACCCCCCTCAAGTGAAGTTAGGGGCCAAAATAGAAGTGGCATGTCCACAGTATGAGTCCAGACAACTAGGCCTGATGAGGTACTCATGTACAATAACTGGGAAAAAAGGGACACCGCAAGGTACCCAAAACCAGTAACAACAAAGTAAAAGAGAGTAAAAACCTGCTCCAAGGCATCCCAAGAAGCTCGGCTCAAAAAACTCATACAATGCTGAAGATGTTTGGTGTTTGGTCTGAATCCACTGCTCGATCATAGAACTAAAAAAAAACTAACACTGGGCTTCACCAGAATAGCTCCATACAAGGAGACTATCAACGGAGTGATGTCGAAAGTGCAAAAAAAACACCAAACATAATTCAACCAACTGCTGCAAATAGGTGTGACCACGATCCAAGAACAATAACCAAAGCAACAAGGCAAGGACACAAACTCTAGAGTGTCACGATCCAAGAAAAGCCAAGGTAACAAGGCAAGGACATGAAACCCGAAGAAGCAGGATCAACACCACACCCTCCCATACTGGTGAATGGGTGGAGTGACGCTACAAATCTATATGAGTTTCCCAAAATCAACTACTCGAACACTGACAAAATAACACTATTCTGGACTTCACCAGAATAGATTCCCCACAAGAGACACTTGTCAACATGCCAAAAGTGTCGAAAATACATATACAAAATCTCTCAACAAACAAGAGAGATACACTACACCTGCTAAAGAAAAATGCTCAAAACAAGAAGCATCACAATGCAGAAGGTATAGAAAGTGGAGCAAGAGGCCGAATGGTGGAGGAGCCACGCCTGTAGAGTCCTCTCAATGAATGCCTATGTCGCTGCCATGAGTGATCAAATATCCACCCCAAATCAACATAGATGGATGAAGAAGATGCCTGCATATGACTTGGTGCAAAATGCACAATGGGTGCATGCAAAAGAACATCAGAATGTGTGTCAGGTTGATCATGTCTGACAACTAAAAATCTCAGGTTTCTCAAGCCTGAGTGAAGGTGTAGAACTCATGTGTTGCTCATGATCCTTAGAAAGAGTCGAGCGAACAAAAAAGGAGCTCTGTCAATGTGTGATCCCAATGAAGTATCTTCTTGAAAACCAATGTCATGACATGAGAATTCCACTTAACATGTGGAATAGAGGAAATAATACCCTATGAATGTCTGCCAATGACTCCACTAGTGAGACCCATAGAACGGAGCATGCGAGAATGGAATGCAGTGGTATGCTTCTCAAAAAATCCATGCAGCTGAGCAGAAGTAGGATACACAACATGTGGTACTGTAATAGGCACAGATGTGGAAGAGCATGCAGTAACAAGCCTCACAGGTTTAGAAGCATCAAAAGTCAGGTTCAGGCTCAAAGACTGGTAGATCAATGTCAGTGGGTACAAGAGCAACAACTGCAAGTGGACTAGGAGCATGGATATGGTTGTCCACAATATGATGGTGATGTTGTAGGCTAGCAAGTTTGTTCTGCAGGAAGTGTATTATTGTATCCTTATCATGAATGAGTGATTGTAGAAGAGAATTTCACTTCTTGAGTGATCTATTTTCTTCCACAAATTTTACAATATCCTCTTGAAGTCCACATACTTCAGAGAAAAGAATATCATTTTCTGAATCCATGATACATACAAAATGCAACTCCCAAAAGTTTAGGACGTCGGGCTCATTGGAAATTACATCCACAATTGATTACAAGACTCCTCCATATTTGGCACTTTATAATTGTAGTGCAAGTCTAAAAATAAATAACTCCAATGGAAAGAGCATGAAAAATCACTTTTGCAAAAACAACACTCAGAACCGAGTTACCGATCAAAAGTTACAAGTTTTTTACTATTTTGCTTTGCTCTGTTATTTATTTGTAGTTGCCACTAAAACAAAATAAATTGTTGTTTCCTTAACCACAAAAATAAAATTAAAGGGGGCTGAAGCTAAGCACCTACTAGTAGGAATCACAAGCTTTAAGCCCTCATATGACCAAGGGCTAAGGATTTTAATGGGTGTAGGTCTAGTTTTGTTTGGAAGACCTGAATTCTAAGATTCTGATCTATATCAGTTATTGCTGCAACGAGATTGGGTTGAGGCACGATTGGCTCGAATATGTATTCTCTGGGATCCCTAGGTCTCATGATTGTCATACAAAAGGAAATGAATCTGACTAAAGTAACGTAGACTAATTATGCAAAGTATATCCACAACATATATAAAAATTTCATGTTTTTGTATTTTCGATAAACTATTTGACCAAATTGAAAGAGCAATTATTTAAAATATCTAGAAATCGACAACTAAACTAATAATGAAATTAAAACAAGCAAAGTAGCCAAGTATAACTATCTACATGTGCAGTTGTAAGTCTATTCTAAATAATGAAATAACTGATCTAATATATTTGAAAGACTCTCGATCCTACCTCAGAAGTGAGGAATGAATCATAGTTTCTTAGAAACTATCAATCCGCATAGCTTCCTCGGCAATATCAAAAGTGAGATTTAACTGAAATGAAATGATTCACTATTCTTTTGATATATTTTAAATAGAAATTTGAAAGCTTGAACCTAGATTTTGTAGAACAGTGGCGAATCCGATTGTGTGTGGCTTTGTCCCCTCAGTGCGGTCTCCTCGTTCCTTAGTGCTCACGTGAATCCAAAAAAGTGTGTAATGCTAGCATCAAAAGAAGTAGGTATTGAAATAATGGTAGCTTTGGGTGTAGACTGAATATTATAAGAATAGGAGAGGGATAATGCAAGAGAACAAAGCTTGGCCTATGTAATTCCTAGCGGGATTTATTGCGAGTCATACAACATAAAACATCCAGAATTTGAAACTATCCTTCTTGACAAACAAAACCTACAACTCTAATGGCTTCAGATTGAAAATGAAACTATCCTATCTTAATTGATTGTATGAAATAGTAATAACACTAGCACAAGAAGATCATGTAGCTTCTAAATAGCAAAACAACACTAACTATGCATGTAAAAAATAAAAATAATACAATTCCTAAGCAAGAACCGAAAGAATAAAATTGAAATGAGAGAATGAGAGGTAAATTTTGAGGGGCCATTTGCTTGAAAACCAACCAGCTAGTTATAGAATCCCCATTTACCCAAAGGTGAAAACCAATTTGAACTCTTTTACCATAAACAATTAAAAAACACTATTCCAGGGAGCCAGAATCATAAATACGAGCAAAGGCGGTGAAAAAAGCTGGTAAATGTTGAAATTTACGCGAGTCGCAATAAAATGAATATTCTGAAAAAATGTGTGAAGGACTGCCGCCCTGAGTAGGGTGGCGGTTACAGGACCACTGCCCTGTTTGGGTGGTGGTCATGAGATCGCCACCCAGGTAGGGTGGCAGTTTCGTCAATGAAGACCAAAAAGCAAGGAAAAGAGGGGGGGAAGAGTAAAAAAAAGCACACAGAGGCTAAGCGGGGCATGTAAGATGTTAATGTACACTTGGAGAGATTTTTCGAATCCCAAACACCTTATGAGGAGACCTATATTATCATTGGGGCACGTGTGACATCGTTCTGGCAACATAGTACCCTTACAATTTTGGGTACGCAGATATTGCCCCCTCGGAGAAGCGTTTTAGCCATGAAGAGGCGTAAAACGGTGGTTCTGAGTATGACGGTCCCACAATGGGAGGTTAGAAATTATACCTAACACGTCCATGTGTCGAAATGATGCCATCCAAAACTCCCGCTACCTGCAAAATGAAAAGAGGACTCAAGTGTAGATAGACAAAATAAATCAAAAAATAAATACTGAAATAACATGCAATGAGGACTTACCATTTGTGCATGGATAAGAACTTACCTCCATCAGCACTCCAAACCTGCAAAAAGGGGCATTCAAAACGAGTCAAGATGCTATATATGTAAAAATGGGCCCATTTTCCTATTCATTTGGGCATGTTTATTTGATTGATTTTGAGCTCTGGGGCCCACGGTGACGGTTTTTGATGAGAGTATAGTCAAAAAGTTTGTGACAAGATAGTGATCATGCCTTCGTGAGCGGAACATCGCCCCACGAGATCACAGGTTAGTTCTTCTTGATTTAGCATTTTTACCCCCAAAATGTTAAAATGATGAAATTTTTGTCATTGGGGAATTTATTTTTAAAATGTCAGTGTTAATAGGGCCACTTAGGGGGGGCACCTAATGGGTAGGCTTTGTTTTGGTCAAAATAGTCTTTTTTTTGTGTTTTTAGGCATATTTTAGGGCATGTGACCCGTTTGAAAATTCAAGATATGACCGCCACCCTGAGCAGGGCAGTGGTTATAGGACCGCCGCCCTGCTCAGGGCAGCGGTCCTTTACAGAACGCCAAAAACTCAGTGTTTTGAGCCAAATTTTGCATTTTTAGTATTCTTATATGTTTTAATGATTTTTCCAATGTAATTTGAATACTTACTCCGTTTGGCATGTTTTTGGGTGTATGCAGGTGAAGGAGGAATATATCAGGTGGAGCCGAGAGAGAGAGTGTGATTGGCTTCCAGTAGTCTTGGATGCACTTTCTCAGGCTAAGCAGACTACTCTTTAGAGGGCTGACATATTACGTATATCACAGGTCACGCATGTTACACCTTCTAGTCACATACTTTGTGACTTGTTTTCATATTGGGATGTTGATCGGAACAATTTTCGATTTCCAAGAGTCAGGGGTGAGTAGACTATCACCTTGGAGGATGTCAAACCATATCTTGGGAGTACTGATCATTGGTAGAGGGCTCACACTTGAGACAACAGGGTCATGGGCTCTGATAGCTCAGTGGGCTACATACATGGGAGATGCAGTTGTCTCCACTGGTTTGAAGAAGGGGGCAAGGGTCTGTTCCATTCCTAGCTTTCCTATCCCCTTGATTCGTCACAATATTATGGGGATCTTTACCTCAAGATTGATCGGGGACAAGGGAGGGGACACTTTACTCTATTGCTAGTCCCCTATTATTGCACAGATTAAGGCACATGGCCGGATTTATGCCTGGGGAGCTGATATTCTTGGGACCACCTATCATGATTTGTACCGGGTGGTCCATTTATAGGGACAATCTTTGAGCCATCTGACACTTGTTATGAGCTGGGTCTATGAGCGTATCATCCCTTATGGGAGAGGTGTAGAGGTGGTGGATCCTGGAGCTATGAGGGCAGATAGATGGACAGATATGTTGGTGCTTAGAGCCCCCCACTAGCCAGTTGCTTCCCTGACCACTGATGATATGGATGCCACACCTTATCAGGCCATGACAGGGTTGTGGTGTGAGGAGACCCTCAGTTTGATCTCTTACTCTGCCACAGGGTAGCTTGTGGACAGGGCGGGGAAGATGGAGACACACCCGTTTGACCAAGTGCCTCAGTAGTTTGGCCTTCCTTACGTTGGCATGCTTCCCCCAGTGGTGCCAGTGTTTATATCAGTTCAGAAGGCTAGGGGTGGTCCTAGAGGCCGGGGTTTGACCATTGTTACTTCTAGCGTCCCTATTGCAACTAGGTAGGTAGTATGTGCTCGAGGGAGAGCTGGTGCTCCTCAAGAACCCTTACTTCAGATTTCCACTGGTCCTACCCATAGTAGCGATGACCCCATTGATATATACTCTGAGTCTGAGTTCACAGTGAGAGAGACAAAGGAGGAGACCGAGGATATAAATGTCAACGAGTCAGGTGGAGAGGAGGACAACGATCCCGAGTGGCATGATACTCAAGAGATATTACAGGCCGAGAGGGCAGAGCAGAGTGTGGAGAGGGTGAATCTAGTCTCAGAGGAGCCGCCCTCTCAGGACATAGGTGGGGAGGATGAGTCCATAGTAGGATGTTATGTTGCCTTAAGCACCGGAGGAGGACATCAATCAGCGGTGGCATCTGTGGCAGGAACTAAACCTAGGGATCCCTCTTGGAGGCCTAGAGATCTAAGTGAGTTATCACCCTTCTCTTAATATTTGTTTTTAGCTAGTATTGTCTTAGCTGCTATCTCTCCTTTTGTTCTTTCTTGGTTTTACCTTTTGATCATTTTCTAATTCACTTTTATCCTTTGTTTGTAGAGACTGTTGATGAGTGGCGAGACCTGATTCACTAGGTATGCACTGATACCCTAATGATCCCCATGGATAAGACTCGTGTGAAGCTATCCGTGGATGCAGGGGAGACTTCAGCAGTTGGTAGGCACATCAATGTCTTTTCTCCTATCTGGCATGTGGAAAAGATTGTGACTACCCTCCACACTGAGTTGGCTGGGTACAGAACAATAGAGCGCTTGATGAGGAGTCGCTCTCATAGTGAGGTTACAATTGCTCCTCGGGACCATGAGCCCTCAGTACATTCAGAGCGCCGGTGTAGTCGGAGTCCTAGATGCAGTCGTGCACCTTCAGATGGGTCTCATAGGGGTTGAGAGGCCGCTTGGCTCTCTTAGATTGTTTATATGATTTATTTTTTATTTCCTGGGCTCATTGAGCATTTTGACCATGCCTAGCACATGATGGCATTATACAGGAAACTTGATTATATATATATATATATATAGTCTTTTTGGATCAGACTCTTGGTATCTAGAATTTTGTGATTTATTTCCATATGTAAATTATAATGTTGTTTTTATATGATTTTCAGAATGTATGCAAATGGAGAAAAAATGATGTGAATTCTTTCTTTCTTTTTGTATTTTGTGATGCTGATATATGATAATGTAGACACAACGTGATCTTGAACTTTAGCTTGCATAAGTAATTTTTCGGTACTTCATATAGTTTTGACAGAACGCGATGATGAACTAGTATGATGAGTAGATGTACTTGCCCCATTCCTAATTCCATGCAACTAGTAAGATGCGAGGGCTCACCACTGAGATCTAGAAAGGGCACAAGTTATGAAATTTGTTGAATGCTAGCGATGAGAGATAGACAAAGATTTTGTGGAACCAAATTAGGGTGCTATAAACCTATTCAAATCAAGTGACTCCATAGTTTAGAGTGCAAATTTCTTTGTGGTTTATCTAGACTTAGATCCGTAGATGGCCACATGGTTGAAAAAATCTAGTTTTCAGGGTTTTGAGCTCTCTTGGAATTTTGGACATCTGATTCAGTTGTTTTTTTGACTCAAGATTTCAAAGGTTTATTTGAATTATTTGCTTTGTAACTTTTAACATTTATGGTCAAGAGAACCCCCTGTACCTTGCCCCATGCTTCTAGTAGGAAGCATGGATTTATCACCATGGACAAGGCATAGGTGAGTAAGGGCATTCCCATCCTTTCTCAACCCTACGTCACTAGTAAGAGACACAAGCTCATCACCGAAGGTTGGTAGGGCAAGGAAACGTGTAAATTTTTTTTTTGTTTGATCTACATTTGACTTATTTATTTGAGCAAAATGTCAGTATGTTCTTATTTCCAAAGAGATCTTATATATGGGGTAGATGTGACACTATGAAGCTTCTAGAACAGACCATAGGCAAGACACCTATCCTAGGAAGAAACAAAAGTGAGAACAAGCATGCAGGCCTTGGTATGGCTACCATTTAAGACTTTGTCATATCTAGCTTTAATTGATGAAATGATTCTGAAATGGTTGATGATGCTATGAAAATGAAGAAGTATGATTCGAATGCTTTTGCCAATGCCAATAGAGGTTTGTAATGAATTGCTTGTGAATAAGTTCCTTAATCACCAAACTTTACGAAACGAGTGGAAAAAATGAACCTAACTACATGAAGATGCAACGTAGATATAATTATACAAATAGTGCTAGTTTCTTATGCATATAATCGATTAAGGTGCAAGGAATTGACTGTTTCATTGAATTCCTCGCCTTCCAATGTACATAATAAATATGCACCATTTCCATAGTCCTTTGTGACTTGGTATGGGCCCAACCATTTGAGCCAGAATTTCCTTCCTTCACTAGTCTTTTTATCGATCCGACTGTCTAGTCTTAGAACTAGATCTCCTTCATATATTTCTCATTCATAGACCTTTTTGTTATACTACCGGCACATCTGGTTAGCACAAACTCTATGTCATTGTTCAACATTTAATTTGGCCTCATCTAGGCTTTCTAGTTGGGAGAGTCATTCTTCTCTATAAGCTTCTTCATCTAGAATCCCTTATAGTGAGATGCGGAGATTGGGTATTTCAATCTCGAGTGGGAGAACTGCTTCTACTCCGAATACCAATGAGAAAGGAGTTACTCTTGTCGGTGTTCTTATTGATGTTTGGTGGGCCCACAAGGCTGGATATAACTTTAAATGCCAATCTCATTTTTTTTCTTTTACCATTTTAAGGAGAATAGCTTTCAATGTTTTATTTTTTGCTTCACCCTACCTGTTGGCTTGAGGGTAATACAGGGAGGCCATATGATGGTTTATTTTAAATTTACTGCATAGCTCATGGACCTCGTCATTCTTAAAGGAAGTACCATTATCTGAGATAATGATTTGTGGGACACCATACTTGTAAATGATCTGGTTCAAGATGAACTTGGTGATCATGGCACCTGGTACAGTGGTAAGAGGCATGGCCTCCACCCATTTGGTAAAATACTCGGTGGCCATGATTATGAAGTTATGGCAATCTATTGATGAGGGAGTGAGGGAAAGCTTGTGTGTATAGGTGGCAGAGAGCAAGTTATAAAAGAGAGTCTATGAGAGAGATGAGGTAGGGTCAGTGGACGGTAGTGATATGTGGGGCCCCAGATTAACAAAAGGAAAGCCAATTGGTGCATTATGAACCACCGAAGCCACTGAGCTGGAAGACGGGGCTAAGGATGAAGATGGTGAGGTGGAGTTATTAGGTGGGGAAGGGGCTAAGTGAGTGGCAATACTAATAGGCATACCAACGAGGAATTGACCATCGGGTGTATGGTTAGGGGTATGAGACAAATAATATTGTACGGCGCTAGGATTAGCATCCAAAAATTTGGTAAATTCCTTATCTCCTATAGGGATCTTGGGAAAATTATTGGTGTCTGTAGGATTCCCCATAGGATGTGAAGGGGGTGATTCAGGCAAAGGCACGGAATAGGCATGTGAAACCATGGCTGTAACTTGTTTCCGGGTGATAACAACCATGGAAAAGAGGACACAGCAGGGATTTAATCAATCCGGAACAAAAACAACAACAAAATGTTAGAATTGATAGGTTGCTAGTTTGTCAAGAACTATTAAACATAGTAACCGATATCGATCAGATAACCGATGTCGGTCAGAATGTAGCCGGCGTCGGTCAGTTAACTGATGTCGGTAGTATAGGACTGGTGTCGGTCACTGTGAAAGCAAAGAGAGGATGTAATAAGCTGCTGGTTTGGGGATAACAATGCTTAATATACCTACCAAACTGTCTTGAAGTGATCAATGAAACAGTGTATGACAGAGAAACAGAACTAAAAAATAAGCAAGATGCACAAGCAAATCAAGAGAATAACCCTAGGATTAGTTTTAATCGCTTTGGGCTTATGCCTTAGATGCTAGATGATGTCAATCCTAAACAAGAGACCTAAGGGAAATGTCAAGTTTTTTTTGGCTCATAAGGCTACCTCAATCGGGCGGAGGAATACTATGGGAAGGGGGGATGTTTGAGCCGTTGTGTTGATTATGATGTGATTTGGTATGTGTTGTGCAGTGAGAGTAAGATTAATTTCTCATCAATACCATGGATATCACCCCCATGTGTACGACCTGTTACTTAATCTACGTTCACTAGAATTAAAAACAGCAAGCAAGAATGTGATGCATGTGTTTTAAACCCAAATTGAAAATGATATTCGATGAAGAAAAGAAGATGACTTTCACTAATGTAAATATGTGAAAGAAAAACAAATTCTTTTACCAAAATGACAAAATATTTTGTGAATATTTAGAAGAAAGAAACAACAAGTGTGCTCCCTATATGAAAGCAAGCAAGAAAGAAAGAAACCCGAAAAGGGTCCCACCGGGCGTGCCAAAATGTTTCACATAGAATTTGGTTCCGGAATAGAGTTGCTTCTATCCTTTCATTCTCTTGAGAAACAGATAAGGGTTAGGGCTAGGAGGAATACCTGTTGAGTGTTGGGAAGGTGTGCGTGTACCGTAGAGAGATCAAATTGATTGTGAAGAACTCCTTTTTGTCTAGGAAGGACTACCTGTAAGTAAGAATACAAGACCACCAGATCTTAGTTAGACAATAAGTGAGGGAACTGCCTTAGGCCCAGGAAATATTAGACTTCCTCTCGAAGGTGGTCAGTTCCCCTTTTAATACGAATTAAAGCAAATGATAACAAATAACTACAAGATACTGCTTACCAGTTCCTGATGAAGATACATGTCCAAGGAATGTGGTGGCGACAGTAAGGTTTAGTTGGGATGATCTGGTATTGGAAAGTGAGCTGATGAGGCTATCCTTAGTCTTTTCCAATGCTTGGACGAGTGTGACAGTGATCCAGTTGCTCAGTTATAGTCTTTGGCTCGATCCTCTTCTCTACAACCTCTTCTACTTGTTTCACTTCTCTTTTTCCTGCCAAATGAATTTTGGATCCTCTCTTTTTGGTTGGGGGAGGTCATTAACAGGGAACCGATGGTAGTTATGTAACCAACGACAGTCGAGTATTAACCAATGTCGGTTAGGTCAAAGTGGCTATTTTTAGTAAAATAGCAATCTTTCCCTCCTTTTCTCTCGAGGGATCAGTTGTGGGCTTGGTCAAGTCATTATTAGGCTCATTTTGGTGTGGGTGAGGGGTAATGAGTCATGGGTGTGGGTCTGGACCAAGTCATAGGTCTTAATTAGGTTGGTTTAGGGTTATGGCTAGGTCACGGTGAGGTGGCAAGATGAGGTGGCAGGGTTGGAGATGTGGATTTATTAATTATAAGGTAATTAATAAATAATTAGGTGTGTAAGGTTTAGGTGGTGAGGTAGGGTTAGGTTGCGGGACAAGATACGGGGTACAGGGCATCGTAAGACCCAAATTTGGTGTCTACATTTTCCCCTTGTTGTCATGTGGCTTGTATTTTAAAGCTGCACTGACAATGATAAAAAGTGGTTGCCCCAGTTAAGGGTATAGGTAATCCCCCTCAAGTTTATCATAGATGGAGGCGACATGAAATCAGGGATAGGGTTGATAAAGGGTAAATTATGGTGATATGCTGGTAAGATGGTGGGGTAAATTATCGATCACCATGGGTAGGAGGAAAGGTTGTGAAATTTGTTGTGTTGGTTTGTTGTAGGCGGGTAGGATAGATTTGTGGGGTGAAAGGGGAAAAGGTAGAGTTGGTAGGAAAGGTTATTGGGGTGGGGGTAATCAGGTGGTGTATGAGTGGGGTAGGTGGTAGGTTGTGGGATAGATAAAGGGGATATTGTAGGTGTTTTGTTAGGTGGGATTAGTGATATTGGGGTTATTGGGTAGTTGTTTTGGAAAGGGTAGGCCTGATGGAGTGGGTTGTTTTTGCAGGCATGCCAGCAGATGACGATGCGGGATCAGATGTCGCCTCTACGGGGGCGGATGTGGCCACATGTGACTGCAGCGCAGTGGGTAGTCATGCGGGAGGTTGGATTCGGTGGAGTCCAGAGATATAGGGCTATGGATAGGGACCATAGCCTGATGGTTGCCCTCATCGAGAGATGGGATCCGGGAACCAATGTCTTCCATCTCCCGACTGGAGAGATGATAGTCACACTAGAGGATGTGTATCGCATGCTGAGACTTCTGATCATAGGGGAGGTGGTGTTCTAGGTGGATGTTGAGATAGTGATGGATAACATCTTGCAGGTATTCGGGGATGCAGCCCCATTGATTACGTACCATAGTGTGAGCATCTACTATGGCGATATGTATCGTGCACATCGATAGGACACACGGCTTGCCATGTTGATGATGATTGGTATCACCTGCTTCACCCTCCCGGACTTAGAGGGAGGTCACTTCCCACGGGCTCTGATGGGAGTATTGCATGAGATGGGGGAGGAGCACACCTACTATGCATGGGCACCGGTGTATTTGGTGCAGCTATACAGAGAGCTCTGGGGCTATCGCCGTATGAGGCAATTCAGGATATGCTTGACATTCTTGCTACACTACTGGGCCTATGAGCATATCATGTGTTTACAACCTGTAGGGCTGCCCTAGCAGCCAGGGCCATAGGCAGTGTATAGGTATGGGTTTCAGAGGTGGTTGGGGGTCGTGGGCCAGCCACGAGTGGTTATCACATGGCTAGATGTCACGTATTACAGGCATATGTTAGAGGGCCTGACCACACTGGATATTATATGGAGGCCATACGGAGGCCATCAGCCCCGTGGAGGAGCTCGAGCATAGCTACGATGGATCCAGTACATCTTATGGATAGCTGGATGGAGACCTAGGGAGCATGTGCGGATTCCCCTAGAGAGGGTATGATGACAGTTGGGCCTACGGTAGGATGAGCCACCTCCCTTCCCACAGTATCAGAGGGAGGATGTAGAGGCACCACTGCCTCTTCCATAGCCCTTGGACCTAGTCTGGGTCGCGGAGAGACCGGCTGATGATACGGTGGACGACGCCGGTGTTACAGGTGCATTTTTAGTTTGGTGGGCAGGGCAGAGGGCAGCCATGAGAGCACAACCCGCACAGCCAGATTTGGCGGCTGTTATAGCAGAGAGGGACCATCTCTTGGGCCAGGTGTAGTTATTATAGGGGCAGCTTGCTGCTGCATAGGCACAGATTAGGGCGCTACAGGGGCAGTTGGCCCAAGCATAGGTACAGGTACAGGCATAGGTACAGCCTCAGGCATAGGCACAGGCATAGCCTCAGGCATAGGCACAGCCTCAGGCACAGGCAAAGGCATAGCCTCAGGCACAGGTGCAGGTACAGCCTTAGGCACAGGGCATACAGGTAGGTCAGGGTCCACTTCTATTAGGAGCTGGGGGACCAGTCCCACTAGCCATAGTGGCATGGGCCCGATATATGGAGGTGAGAGCGGAGGCCCGATATTATCAGGATGTAATGGATGGTACCGGGGCCAAATATCAGCCATATGCAGCTCACAGAGCCGAGACGTCCCAGAGTCACAGGGGGCCGCAGCCACAACCGGTGGGTCAGTGACGGGTAGGAGGCGAGATCCGACACAGGGGCTAGCTGAGAGACGAGTCGAGGGAAGGGGAGAGAGCTGAGTCACCCCAGGAGTAGAGATAGGTTTTTTTGATAGAGACACCGATTTGCGAACCAAGTGTGTATATAGAGGCATGCGTGCCCTCATAGGATTTATGTATTCATGTTTGTTATATATACCGGCCTGTGAGCCGAGTACATGTTTGTATATTTGATACCGGCCTACAAGCTAAGTATATTTTTGACATGAGAGGCTGGCCTGTGAGCTGAGTCGATATTTTGATAGAGACAGCGGCCTGCGTGCCGACTTTGTATTTTTTGTTTGTATGATAGAGGCCCCATGCAGGGTAATTTGTATATTGTAACATTGTTTTGATGATATATATATATATATATATATATAGATGATGAGGTTGATCCATATGGTGTGTATAATTGTGGATTTGGTGCATATATTATAATGTTTTATGTTTTTTGTCGATGGTATTGGAATGTTTGTGATGTATATATAAATGATGTTGATGATGTTTTAATGATATGCATATGTTTTGAAATATTGATGTTGATTATGATGATGGATGCTGATAGTGATGTCATTATGCACAGAAAAGAGGCGGGCACCGCCAAAATTTTGCAAAAAACAAAGAGAAGGCCTAGATATAATCAAAATAGGTATAGGTTTACCAATATCGGTTAGATAACCGATGTCGGTCCCTATTGACCGATACTGGTTACATAACCGACATCGGTTATGTTAAAACAAGATTTTCTAAAAATAGAAAAGCTGGGGAGGTAATTTTAGATTCTTATTTTTAGAGCCATCCAACATGTTAAATATGAGGATGTGAGGCTGTTGTCGTCCATACATGGTAGTTGCATGGGAGAATTGAGTGATAAGGAGGAAAGAGACAGGTAAAGTGATCGTGAGCTTGGAGTAAGAAGGCGTAAAGGCAAGTAGTAGTGAAGAGGGTGGTGAACATGGTTGAATAAGGAGAAGCATCCAACGGGCAAAGAGGAGAGGGAAGACATGTTCCACCTCAAACTGCTGCATCTCAGGAGGTATATATGATTTTTGGTTGGAGTTAAATTTTTGCATGTATATGAATAGGATGTGGGAAGGTAAGTGGGTAGAGATGAAAAAGAAAGGTGATAGGAAAAAGACTTGGGATGGGGTGAGTGTTGTAAGGTAGGTAATCAGGTGTTGGAGATATGTGCGTAGGTACAGAGAGGGGAAAACGAGCGCAAAAGTTATTATAGGTGGTGTTCTTTTTAGCGGGGTGGTTGGAATTGACAGTGACTAATATCATTTAAGAATAACCGATATCGGTTATGTAACTGATATCAGTTGTCTATAGCCGATATCAGTTACTATGTAAATTTACAGACTGCGATAAAAAACACGTTTGAAGTTATTTTTTGATTTATTGTTTGTTGGTTTAATGTGTGCAGGCACAGGTAGGGTTGAGGATGAATGATAGGGTGCCATCTTTGTTGTCACGGGTCTGAGCGGATGTAACACCAGTTGAGTGGGCATTAATAAACGCATGTGGGGTTAAAAAAAATCTCACTATTATTCACGGATCACATGCAATCATGCTATGTTATAGGTGCTGATTGAGAGATGGAATCGTGAAAAAAAAAACCTTTTATCTGCCAACAGGGGAGATGACAGTGACGTTAGAAGATGTGTTCTGAATTCTAAGACTCCCAATTACAGGAAGACTAATGTATCAGGCATGGCCTAATGCAGCATTGGCAGGGATAGCGATGACAACAGTACTTGGTCCAGCCGCATGAGATTTGACATAGCAAGGTTTGAAATTCACTTATGGTATAATGTTTGCGGCACCACCCTAAGGTAACAAGGTTGGCAGTGGTATTAATGATAGCGGTGGGGTATTATGCATTACCTAGAGTGGACGAGGGAAGATTTCTGAAATCATTGATGTTTATTATTCGTGAGATGATAGAAGGTAGCATTACTTTCACATGGGCACCTACATATCTTGCGGAGCTATACAGGGGTTTATGGGCATTTAGGTGAAATCACAGGACTACACTAGATTGTGCATACTTATTACATTGTTGGCGCCTATGAGCACATTGTGTGTGTACGACCAATAGGCCGAGCAATCTAGGGAGAAGAGATAGGAGTGTAGAGGTTGGGATTCAGATGATGGGTCCAGACAAGAGCAAGAGGCAAGAGCCGAAACCGTGATAGATGACGCCAAGTATTATAGGCAAGATGTGGGAGATGGTGACGATTGTGGATATATGTTGGAGACCATATGGGAACTACATGGTGAAAACAAACATAGCCGAGGATTTGAGGGGTGTAGAGTGATTAAGGTGGATTGCGGGACATAGGCCAGGTGAGTACGAGAGGATTCCTCTAGATCGTGTGTGGACGACAATTTTTATTTGTTTAGGATATACCCATGGCTCATAGACCATACAGGCAGAATCGACGCTGAGGCACCCCTCTCACTGCCACGACCGACACTTCCAGAAGGACTAGAGGAGATAGCAGCCAATCGTGGGGGTAATGGATGCAAAAGTGATAGAGTCTTATAGATTATGGTGGGTAGTAGAGATGCGAGGTGCATGTGAGAGGGCCAATCATCCTGAGCATAGTTGTGATTACATCGGAGAGAGACCGCCTGCAGGGTTTAGTTCACCAGCTTCAAACACAGGTGAATGAGACAATGGGATTGTTAGAGGGTTCACAGTCATGAGTGGAGAGACTAGAGGCAAGATTCATCCACGCGAGAGGGTGTATTCGTATGTTACTAGGAGATATTGGCATGGATCAGTGGAAGGAACCAATAGCAGTGGCCCCTTTGAGGATGGAGAGGCCAGGTGAGTGGCATTGACGATCACCATCACTACCTGGTTCGGGATGAGGCGTGGGGGCCTACATGAATTTCATAGGGGTAGAAGAATGAATAAGGATACCGACCTACGCGTCAGATGATAGAGAAGATGTATTTGTTTAACATCTAAATAAAACTGAATATGTATGTTAATTTTGAGGTTATGATAATAATAAGAAATTTTTGTGTTTTGAATGTTTGGATTGGTAAAGGAAAAAGGTGAGTGTTATCAATATAAATATGCAAAAACATTTATATTTTTAAGAAAAACACCACACATGATAGGTTATGGTAGGGGATGGTTGAGCTAACCTTGGCAGACCCCATGTCTCCTAAGTGCTTCCTACATAGCCCATTGCACAAAGCAAGGAGGGGCCTCAGACCGATGTAGTTCTCCCTTAGGACCAGGAAGAGGTGAATTTAGGAAATTTGGTTGTGGTTAGGCAAGTTGTTGGTTGGTAAAAAATGTATGATATTGGTAGGGTAAGGTTGTTGGAGTTGGTAAGGTATAGGTGAAGCGAGGGTTAGCTTACCCAAGCATTAGGAAACTGTGTCCTAATTAAGGTCAACACATAATCTTAGATTTGGGGAAAAGAGGTAAAAATTTCCCATAGTTGGAAAGAGCTAAACAAACCACGTATTATCATAGGATGAGCTTGAATCCCTAGGTACCTTGCATAGGCGAGAAGTCGATAGGTGAAAAGAGTTGTATAATCACAATATATCAGGATATACGTCACATCCCTTTGAGTTTTTTTGTTGTGAAGAATGGTGGGGTGAGGTAGATGGTATAGTTGGGCGTGTAGAGGACTTGTTATAAGGTGATTATTCTGACGAAATAAATCCAAACCTAAATAGACAAGTCCATGACTCAAAATTGCTTTTGAATACTGACTTTTATTTTTTTGGATATAGACTAATAGATGCGGGAAGTCTATATGGGATATGAATTTTGTTGTTTCTTGAGGTCTTCACGAAGTTGATCAAGGTGAGAAGCTTCTGATAGAGGATGACTTTGTATAGCTGTCCTTCAAGGGAGCATTCTACTTATAGTAGCATGATGCGGCTTTACACATAGCTATCCTTCGAGGGAGAAGTTTAGTGTATAATAAAAGATGCAGCTTTGCACATAGTTGTCCTTGGAGGGAGCAGTCTAGTGTATAATAGCAGATGTGGCTTTGCACATAGATGTCCTTGGAGGGAGCAGTCTAGTGTATAATAGCAGATGCGGCTTTGTACATAGATGTCTAGTTTAGAGCGTAGCGGTCTAAATGTCCATATGAACCATCGAGTTTTGCAGGAAGTTTGACTCAAGAATATCCCATAATCATATAATTGAGAACTTGTTATTTTGATACTTTTAAGTCATGGACCTAGACTAAAAGGGGGAAGGCATCTTTAGGAGGAGGTGATGATCAAACCATGTGAGCTTGATTCCATTTTGAGATACATGAAACAAGGTGTATGAGGTGGTAAATGAACTCGAGGGACGAGCGCAAGGTAGATAAGAAGTGATGTAACACTAAATTCAATAGTAGAATGGTCGGAGATGCAAGGAATTAAGGGGTTCAGGCTCAGGTTTACCATTAAGTGACAACGCTAAATGATAACTACCTAATCCATAGGTGTGAGTGATAATGTAAGGCCCAATCCAATTTGGAGCAAATTTTCCACATTTGCTCTTTTCTAGTTTGGTTACATGTTGATTCTCTTTGAGAACAAGATCACCAATCTTAAAGGTACGCTCATGAATTTTCTTATCATAAGCACACTTAATGCACTTTTGATAAATTTTCAGGTGGTCAAGAGAAGTAAGACAACGCTCATCAAGAATCTCTAATTGGGCTAACTGCTCTTGGTAGAAGTCATCATTGGCGAGAATATCCTGAAGAGATATTATGAGGGAAGGGATTTGTATTTCGAGAGGCAAGACAGCCTCAGTACCATACACCAAAGACAATGGTGTGGCATTAGTGGAAGTATGAATGCTAGTACAATAAGCCCAAAGGGAAAAGGGGATGTGATCACTCCATTTTTTCCCAGAATTGTTAACGAATTTCATGAGAATTTTGATTAAGGTTTTTTTAGAAGATTCGGCTTGTCCATTTACTTGTGGATAGTAGGGTGACGAGAAGCTAAGTTTGATACCAAAGTTGTCACAAAGGTCTTGTAACAAATTATTTTTGAAAGATTTTCCATTATCTGTTATCAGGCGATGAGGAACACCAAAATGACAGATAATGTGATGATTGATGAACTCAACAATTTTTTCTTTTTTAGTTGAAATGAGTGGAACGGCCTCTACCCATTTAGTGTAATACTTCGGTTGCCATGATGATCCAATGGTGATGCTGTGAAGAAGGTGGGTGAATCTCGCCAATAAGGTCTAAACCCCATTATGAGAAAGGCCAAAGATCTCGTGCGACCTGTAACGGGTGGCTAGGAGTATGTTGAAGGTTAACATGTTGTTTGACACATAACACAATGCTTAACATATTCATAGTAGTCTTTATTGATAGTAGGCCAATAATATCCTAGGCGAAGGATCCGCTTGGCCATGGCGAGGCCACGAAAGTGCCAGCCACAAAGTCTCGTCATGGATTTTTTGGGTGGTATGAGTGACTTCAGCGCCGTGTTTAAACAGCGAAGGAGGATACCATCGAAGCCACGTTTATAGAGGAGTCCCCCTATGATGACATAACGAGAAAAACTTTGTAAGAAAAGCACATGTTTGCCATTACTAGTGAGGTCAGGTGGTAGAAAAGAGGTTGTAAGGTAGTCATGAAATTGGTGATACTAGGTATCCTACGAATCAGCAGATAAATTATTTACGATACAAACATCCGAAACTAAGTAAGATGGGGCAAAGAGTTGTTGGACCAAGACAAATATGTCTGAGTCAGTTGGTGAGGCCGGAATTTACGAGGCCAAGCAAGCCATAGTATCTGCAAATTTATTAGTTTGAGCGGGGAATGGTTTGGATAGAATAATGAGAAAATAAGGTCAACAGTGAATCCATGTAATGTTTGTACTTTTGAAGTTCCATCATTTTTACATTGGTAGATGCCAGCAACTTGATTTACTACCAATTGAGAGTCACCAAAAATATTAATAGACTTCACACCTAAATGTAATGTAACATGGAGAACCAAAATAAGGGCCTCGTATTCCGCTTTGTTATTAGTGCAGGGGAAATCGAGCCTGAATGAAAGAGGCATAGGTTCACCTTCAAGAGGAAGGAGAACAACTCCTACCCCTCCACCGCGCTGGTATTTAGATCCATCGAAGAAGAGGGTCATTGGATACGACACATCACTTGAGTGAAAGAGTTGCGATGAGCTCATCAAGGAAAGTAAAATTGGTAAATTATTCCCCAGGTAAAGGGGCTTCCGCGAGTTGGTCTGCGATAGTTTGTCCTTTGACTTATTTCTGGTGTATAAACTCAAGGTCGAGGTTGGCAAGGAGCATAAGCCATCGGACGATGCGTTTGTTTAGATGAGATTTAGTGTACATATAATGTATGGGGTAAGCATTGGTGATGGCAAAAATTTTTTGATTCAAGAGGTAATGCTCGGAGTTTGGTGGCCACAAATGATAAGGCTAGGCAAAACTTCTCTACGTGTGTATATCTAGTCTCGTAATCCACAAGAGTATGGACTTATGTAATAAACTGGCTTGTTCTCGATGCTCAGAGTCACGATGTGCGAGCATGGATCCTACAACATGGTCAGTGGCAGAAATGTAAAGGTAGAAAGGGCGATCATCCTAAGGTGGGGACAAGCATGGGTGGCTGCAAGAGATAAGCTTTAAGAGCCTCAAAGGCTTGGTGGGACTCCTTGCTCTAGTGAAAGACAATGTCCTTTTTAAGGAGATGATGGAAAGGTTGACATCGATCCGAGAGTTGTGAAATGAAATGCCAGATAGATTGGAGTTTGCCTTGCAAACTACACAATTGTTGGAGGTTAGTGGGTGGGGGGAATTTCTAGGATAGCTTTGACTTTAGTTGGGTCGACCTCAATGCCATGCAAAGATACGATAAATCCAAGGAGTTTTCCTGAAAGGACGCTAAAGACACATTTCTTTAGTTGAAGACAGAACACAGTATTGTACCAAGCGAGTCGAAAATAATGGTTAAAACATCGAGATGTTCACTGCGATGTTTGGATTTTCCAAGAAGATCATCGACATAATCCTTGAGGATAGTGTGCATAATGTCATGGAAAATATAAGTCATAGCCCACTGATAGGTTGCACGCTAGCATTCTTGAGGCCGAATGGCATGACACAATAGTAGAAGGTCCCCCAGGGGGTAATGAAGGTAGTTTTATGTTGATCGGCCGGGGCTACCAAAATTTGATTGTATCCCGAGAAGCCATCCATGAGAGAAAGCATCTCATGGCCCACAATGAGATCAACAAGATGATCAATGCTAGGTAAGTGGAAGTCATCCTTTGGGCAAGCGAGGTTAAGGTCCTGAAAATCCATGCATATCCGAAGTCCCCCCGTCACTTTAGTGATAGGTACAACATTAGAAATCCATTGCGGATAGTCAATAGGTAAGATGAAAGAAACAGAAAGGAGGCGTTGAAGATCTTCTTTCACCAAGATGGAAATGCATGGATGTATTTTTCTTAGTTTTTGTTTAACTGGTTTAGAGTCTGGTTTTATAGTGATGTTATGGATAACAATGTTAGGATCGTTTCCTGGCATGTTGGCATAGGACCAAGCAAAAGCTTGATTATAGGCACGAGAGGAAGGTAGTGAAGGCGGATTGTTTTTATGCATCGAGAGATTGTCCAAACTTTAAAATGTGAGGATCTGTCCTCCGTGTGGATGTTGATTTCTATAGTTGATTCATTTAACATAGTTTGGGTATCAAATGGTAAGGCACGTTGAATATAAGAGTCATCCGCACTGAGGTAGGTGAGGATGGAGTCATCATCCTGGCACTCCACAACATTAATTGAAGGTGAATCTTCTTCAATCATATCTAGATACAAAAGTTGGAGAGAAGATGGGTCCTCACTATCATGTTGATAAGTGAGAGGACCCAGGAAGATAGCATTCACAAAAAAAAAAAGTAAGGAGGGATAGATTCCAGGTCTATTGATTCTGTGGGTGAAGATGGAAAAATGGGCGATGATGGTTTCAGAAGGGGTGACCTCATTTTTTTCCTAGATATAATTGACATGAGGATTCTTTGGTGTAGGTGGTTCAAAAAATCCAAGACCACGATGATCTTTGTGTTTGCGGGTAGTTACGGGAATGATCGTATGTTGGCCTTGTTCATAAAAACTGAAACCAAAACCACTCCAAGCACATAGTGCATCAGGAAGTTGAGGATGAAACGACGGTTGGTTAGATATCGAAAATCAGATTGGAAGGGAACCACACCAAGGGGAGGTTCAGGAGTGACAGAGGATGTGTCGAAACCCCCATACGTTAGGTTGGTGTGGAAATTAGGTGGTCCGCAGGAGATCACCCCCCCCACACGATGGTCATAGGTAGGATGTGCATGTAATTATCCATACTCCTGTGGGGTATGGAAGGTGCTACATTGTATAGGTGGTATTCCCCTAGCGTAAGGCAGTTGAAAAAAATCTAGCAAAGGATTTGAAGTTGGGATGTTGTCCGTGGGGAAGGAAGTGGTATTCACGGTGGTGGATTCATTAGTCGAAGGTGTGAGTGTGGTTAAGGTGGATGGTTGAGGTGTGGTTGAAGTAGATGGTTGGGCTAGATAAATGAGTTCCTTGACTGGTACAAGCACATCATTAGGGTGATATAACATATTGCAAGTTTTGAAAGGGGAAGCGTCAGCTCTGACAGTGTAAGACTTCCCCTCATACTTGAATTTGATGCATCTATGTAAGGTGGAAGGAACGCATCCCATAGCCCGGATCCAAGGGCGGCCTAACAATATGTTGTATTGGAATTCTCCCTCAAGGACATAGAAGAGTTCAGGTAAGGTACATGGCCCTACACGAATGTTAAGGATCACGGTGCCTAAGGTAGAAGTAATAGCATCGTTGAATGAATGCAACATGGTGGGGTTGGCACACATGCGGCTAGGAGGGATATTCATTTGTTAGAAGGCTTTGGAAGAGACGATGTTTAGGCTAGCACCCCCATTGATCATAACACAATGTACCCAGATGTCCCAGACATAAGTTGAGATGAAAAGAGCTAGATTAGGATCTTCTGCACCAAAGACGACAATTTCATTCTTCGGAAAAACTGACAGTAGTGGTTTTCTATACAAGAACAGAAGTGTTTGTGGAGGTAGGTTTTTTGGTGAGAGAAATGACATGGTTGGGTGTTAAAATGGAGGTGATGGGCAAGGTTTCATTAGTTAGGACCTCTATCCCTTGAAGGATCTCAATTAAAGCTTATTGATGCGATTCAGATGTTTGAATGAGATCATAGAGTGTCATTTTGACAGGAGATTGGTGAAGTTGTTTGATCATGGTACGGTGGGAAACTCCATTAGAGATGGGATGGGCAGGTCCATGAATGACCACTTTAGGTGGTGGTATGATTGGGATGGCAGAAGGAGAAAGAGAGGCCGCAGGTGTGCTTTCTTTAGCTTTTCCATTGTTTTTCTGACCTCGAGTAGCAATGTTAATCATGTTGATCTCGTGAATACGAGAGGAGGAAGATGGTGGGGATAAGTCATTACTCTCGAGAGGTGGGGTTGCAATGATGATAGATTTTGGCGAGGCGGGGACAAGTGGTATAGGAGAAGGGATCGAAGCTAAGGGCTTATTTCTCCGTAAATTATCTTTTTTAGGATATCTATCCATGATAGGGGACTGGCGAACGATGGCTTTTAAAGATTTACATCCTTCTACATCGTGTCCTGGTGTGTGATGGTAAGCACAAATTTTAGATTCATCATAACCTATAGGTCGAGGTTTAGATGGATCATAGAGTCTGAGCGGGGGTAGGGAAATGGTTGCATCCCCTACCAACATATCAAGGATCTTGGAGTAAGATCCTTTGAGCAGGTCAAATTCATATGTAGATGAGGCTATTGATTGAGCAGGTGATATTTTTTATTGTTTTGGTAATGGTTGGGTACGAGTGGTTTGTATGGGTGGTGATTTAGGCAAGGGACTTTGATGATTAGTTTTAATGAGGCATAGTTTCTTTTGCATATAAGTTATGTTTAACTAGTTAGATGAGGAGGCCCCAGCTGATGTAGTGGTAGGAAATAACCACAAGGAGAGAGGAGCAACATAAAACAAGTCCTTTGATGATCGAGTTTTCTTAGGGTTGGCAGGTAGGCAAGATACTTGGGGCGACGGTGTTGAGACGCCCGTGAGTGTCTGTAGGGGTGCAAAAGGTATAAGTCATGTTAAAGAAGATGTGGGAGGTTAGGTGGAGGGGTGAGGCCCTAATAGAGAAGGAAAGTGTGATGGTGAAGGCTGAAGCTCGAGCCTGTTGTATCGGTGTGATCGGGGGAGAGGGTTTTAGTTGTGGAAGAGGCATAGATTAGACTCGAGGAGATTGGGTTTGTCAACTAAGTGGATTGACGGTGGTATTTTTGGATAAATCTAACCATGTTTAGGTGGGTGTGTCAGGATAGGAATTGGTGAAGTTCTAAGCGTAAGGTAAGGTTTGGTTAGGTTGATAGAGGTGGCTAAGGGATTCGATAGAGATGAGGGGGGTAAAGGTGAGGACATAGGCATTTTCAGCTTTTGTAAACACCTCGGGTATATGGTAGAGGTGTTTGGATTAGTCATCCTACATTTGATTAGAGTATGGTGTACTCAAATGCTCCCATAAGACTCGTCTATCTTCTGAGGGATGACAATCTTCACATGTGAACATGAATTTTGGTATGGAAGAGATATGCATTGTGATTCCGGTCCACTATGGGTGTGATATATGGGTGTAAATGAGACACTATATCAATGGGTGTTAAGAGGTCAACCAGTCACTAGAAAGATTTAGGTGATGAAGAACTAATAGGTAGGAGGGCATGCTCGAGGGGATCTGTCATGATTTGAGGAGTTTGGTGATGTAGGCTCAAGGGGTTTCTCCTTTAAGGGTGACAAAAAAAGTGGCAAGCCTTCTTTTGTTGTAGCAAGAGTGGTGGAAGGAGATGTTTGCGAAATAGATAAGTTAGATAACATCCGCTCACAATCTTGCAGGGATGTGGTGTAAGAAGGTTGATTTATGAGAAGAGAACTCTTGGTGGTTAATTCCTTTATGGGAAAAGGAATATCGGGACTGTCCTCTTGTCCTGATGAAGGAGAAGGGGGCGAGAATCCATGCATTGGTGAAGAAGCTTGATTCAGAATTTCCTCAATGGAAGCCCTGGGTTGGGAGTTGAAAATCACATGGATCTCATGCACACTCTTCTCCTCGGCTGAGGTGTCTTGGTTTGTGTTACTGTTAGATGCATGGTTTGGAAATAGTTTGTTGAAGATTTTTAAATTTTGATTAGCGGGGGCATTAGGATTATCGAGAGTTATATCCCCTGCATCAACCATTTCCTGCACTATGTTTTTCAACATCTTGTAGTTTTCGTGACTGTGTCCCTTCATGCGATGGAAGTTACAGAAGTCATTTTCTTTATACTAAGAAGGAATAGCGCGGGTAGAATCAAACCCGGAGTGAGGTTTAATAGGAGGCAAGGTGATAGCTCCTGCTTTAAGTAATTTTTCTAAGATCACACCATAAGTTTCTCCCAAGGGAGTGTAGATGATGGGCTCAACTTTATACTTATAGGTGGGTTTCGGCTGGGTATTAGACAATGCTTGATATTTGACCATCACTGTGTGTACTGAACCCTTTGATTTTGAAGCATCAGATGCGTGAGATTTGGCGGTGTTGGGTTTGGTGGTAGAGTCTTGGGTCCAGAAATTTGAGCTTTTGTTGCGTAATCTCAATTTCTCCTCCTCTAGGGCTCGAATCTCTAGTTTCCGAGCCATATTAAAGGCCTCATCAAAGGTGCGGAAAGTTTGAATTTGGAGGGTGGGAGAAATGTGTTTAGCACAGGCCCGTGTAAAGAGTTCGATGAGCTCAGCCTGAGGTAAGGTGTAAGTAAGTTGGTTGATGAGGCCCCACCATCATCCAACAAAATCTGCGATAGACTTGTCTTCAAATTGTCGGATGGCATAGAGGTCGGTAATGGATAATTTCTTGGCAATATTGATGGAGAAGTGATCCAAGAAATATTCAGCTAACTGGTTAAAGGAGAAGATTGAGTGCTAGGATAAAGCATTGTAACACTCCAAGGCAGGTCCTGATAAGGACATGGGAAAGGTACGGAGTAGTAAGGCATCATCATGAGCAATTAGATAGCAGGCATGTGTCTGAATGATCGTAAGTGTTGTTGAGGGTCCTAGCCTTACTATTAAAGTGACTACATTTTGGTAATTTCCATTGAGGAGGATATGTATGAAGGGGGACAGAAGAATGAATAGTCTCCCGACAAACTTTCTCGTATGTCAGGGTGCTACGACTTCCTAAAATAGAAGCCTCAAGGTTTTGCATCTTGTCCATCATCTGTTTGATTAAATCATTGGTTGGGTTAGATGATGGTGCTTTCATTGTAAACAGAGGAGGATTGGTCCAGGAGCCACTACTAGACAGTGGTGGGATTGAATGTTGATAAGATAATGGTGATGAATGTGTTGGGGCAGCCAAATAAGGGTGTCCTATATAAGAGGTTGAGGCCACCGGATGAATTTGTGGAAATGAAAAGGTGGGCAGAGCTTGTGAGGGAAAGCTCATGTGTATAGGTGGCAGAGAGAAAGTTATAAAAGAGACAGTCTGTGAGAGAGATGAGGTAGGGTCAGTGGATGGTATTGACATGTGGGGCCCCAGATTAACGAAAGGAAAGCTAATCGGTGCAGTATGAACCACCAAACCTATTGAGCTGGGAGACGGGGCTAAGGATGAAGACGGTGAGGCGGAGTTATTAGGTGGGGAAGGGGCTAAGTGAGTGGTTGATACTAATAGGCATACCAACAAAGAGCTGACCGTCAGGTGCACAGGTCAGGGGTATGAGACAAATAATATTGTACGGTGCTAGGATTAGCATCCAAAAATTTGGCAAATTTCTTATCTCCTACAGGGATAGTGGGAAAATTACTGGTATCCGTAGGATTCCCCATAGGATGTGAACGGGGTGACTTAGGAAAAGGCACAGAAACAAGCATGTGAAACCATGGCTGTAGCTTGTTTCTGGGTGATAACAACCATGGACAAGAGGACACAACAGGGATTTAATCAATCCAAAACAAAAATAACAACAAAATGTTGGAATTGATAGGTTGCTAGTTTGTGAAGAACAGTTAAACATAGTAACCGATATCGGTTAGATAACCGATGTTGGTTAGAATGTAGCCGGCATCGGTCAGTTAACTGATGTCGGTAGTATAGGACCGGTTTCGGTCACTATGAAAGCAAAGAGAGGATGTAAGAAGCTGTTGGTTTGGGGATAACAATGCTTAATATACCTACCAAAGTGTCTTGAAGTGATCACTAAAATAGTGTATGACAGAGAAACAAAACTAAAAAACAAGAAAGATGCACAAGCAAATCAAGAGACTAACCCTAGGATTATTTTTAATCGTTTTGGGCTTATGCCTTAGACGCTAGATGATGTCAATCCTAAACAAGAGACCTAAGGGAAATGTCAAGTTTGTTTTGGCTCATGAGGCTACCTCAATCGGGCGGAAGAATACCGCGGGAAGGGGGGATGTTTGAGCTGTTGTGTTGATTATGATGTGATTTGGTATGTGTTGTGCAGTGAGAGTAAGATTAATTTCTCATCAATACCGTGGATATCACCCCCACGTGTATGACCTGTTACTTAATCTACGTTCACTAGAATTAAAAACAACAAGCAAGAATGTGATGCACGTGTAAACCCAAATCAAAAATGATATTCGATGAAGAAAAGAAGATGACTTTCACTAATGCAAATATGTGAAAGAAAAACAAATTTTTTTACCAAAATTACAAAATATTTTGTGAATATTTAGAAGAAAGAAATAGCAAGTGTGCTCCCTATATGAAAGCAAGCAAGAAAGAAAGAAACTTGAAAAGGGTCCCACCGGGCGTGCCAAAATGTTTCGTACAGAATTTGGTTCTGGAATAGAGTTGCTTCTATGCTTTCATTCTCTTGAGAAACAGATAAGGGTTATGGCTAGGAGGAATACCTATTGAGTTTTGGGAAGGTGTGTGTGTACTGTAGAGAGATCAGATCGATTGTGAAGAACTCCTTTTTGTCTAGGAAGGACTACCTGTAAGTAAGAATACAAGACCACCAGATCTTAGTTAGACAATAAGTGAGGGAACTGCCTTAGGCCCAAGAAATATTAGATTTCCTTTCGAAGGTGGTCAGTTCCCCTTTTAATACGAATTAAAGCAAATGATAACAAAGAACTGCAAGATACTACTTACTAGTTCTTGATGAAGATACATGTCCAAGGAATGTGGTGGTGATAGTAAGGCTTAGTTGCGATGATCTGGTATTGGAAAGTGAGTTGATGAGGCTATCCTCAGTTTTTTCCAATGCTTGGACGAGTGTGATAGCGATCCAGTTGCTCAGTTACAGTCTTCGGCTCGATCCTCTTCTCTGCAACCTCTTCTGCTTGTTTCACTTCTCTTTTTCCTGCCAAATGAATTTCGGATCCTCTCTTTTTGGTTGGGGGAGGTCATTAACAGGGAACCGATGGCGGTTACATAACCGATGGTAGTCGAGTAGGAACCGATTTCGGTTAGGTCAAAGTGGCTATTTTTAGTAAAATAGTCATCTTTCCCTCCTTTTCTCTCGAGGGATCAGTTGTGGGCTTGGTCAAATCATTATTAGGCTTGTTTTGGTGCGGGTGAGGGGTAATGAGTCATGGGTGTGGGTTTGGACTAAGTCATAGGTCTTAATTAGGTTGGTTTAGGGTTAGAGCTAGGTCACGGTGCGGTGGCGAGATGAGGTGGCGGGTGGGTTAGAGATGTGGATTTATTATTTATAAGGTAATTAATAAATCATTACATGTGTAAGGTTTAGGTGGTGAGGTAGGGTTAGGTTGCTAGACAAGATACGGGGTACAGGGCGTCGTAAGACCCAAATTGGGTGTCTACAAAAGCATCCATCCTTTTTAGACAAGGACCCTTGCGTGAGGAAAGTTTGTAAATGGTCTATTTTTACAATGACCCTTGTTTCTTGATTTAGCATGTAATGTCTTAAGCATTTTGTTGGAAAGAGTATGGCAAGGCATTCTCGTTCTGCCTATGTATAACGTGTTTCATAACCGTGCAATGTTCGAATAATGAAATAGATCACACATTCTCATTTATTTTCGTCTTCTTGAGCCAACATGCAGGCTAGCGAGACATTTTTAACTCATGAATATAAGAGCAAAGGATGATCTTGTTTGGGTGGTATTAACATGGGAGGAGACAACAAGAATCATTTTACTTCTTCAAAGGCCTCATGGCATTCCTTTGTGCAAATAATGCAACAATCCTTTTTCAACAAATCATTGATCGGATGAACAACAAAACGCAAGTCCGGAATGAATCTCCTGATTGCACCGAGCTTTCCGAGAAATGATCTAATGCCAGAATCGTTTGATGGTAGGATCATCTCAAGACCAGCCTAGATTTTGGCTGGGTCCACATCGATCCCTTGTGATGATATAATGTAACCTAGGAGTTTCTCTCTTTTCACACCAAATATGCATTTTTTTGGATTTAGTGTGACTCTGTATTCGATAAAATGTGAAAGATTGACGTGGAGCACTTCTGGGTGATCACAGCGCTTCCTAGCCATGGCCAACAAGTCATCTACATAGGATTCCATGATTTTATGAATAATATTGTGAAATATGTTTGTCATTACCCGCTGGTATGTAGTGCCAGTATTCTTGAGACCGAATGGCATAACCACGTAGCAATAAGTTCCCCAAGGAGCTATAAATGTGGTTTTGGCTTGGTCTTGTTCCAATATTCTGATTTGATTGTATCCTGAGAATCCATCCATGAGAGATAAAATCTCAAATCCAGCTGTTGCGTCAACGATGATGTCAATGGATGGTAATCAGAAGTAATCCTCGGGGCATGCCTTGTTAATGTCTCATAATTCTATGCAGATGCATATCTTCCCATTCTTTTTAAGAACATGAACGATATTAGATACCTACTGAGAGTAATCTACCGGTTTGATGAACCGTACTTGGAGAATCTTCATTACTTCTTCCTTTACCATGAGAGCTACCTTGGGTTTCATTGGTATCGATTTTTGTTTGATTGGATTTTCATCTGATTTAGTGATGAGATTATGTATTGCGATGTGTGGTGCAATTCCTGTCATTTCTTTATAACTAAATGCGAAAGCCTTTTGATGTTCTCTTAGGATTCGAGTGTGTATTTCTATTTTGTCTAGAGTTAACAAAGATCCTAGTTTCAAAATCTTTGGCTCTTCCTCCGTTCTAATGTTAATATCACTTGTTTCTTTGATTAAAGAAGCATTACCTTCTTCAAACTCAAGTGGGGCTGGAGGTAGTTCCAGATCTTCTCCATTCTCTACCATGTATATGTCGAGTTCCTTTTGTGGGGGAAGCTCTACCATGGGATTTCCAAAGTAAGAAGACGAATGTGGGATTAAGGACAAATCTACCACGTGATGGGCAAGATGTAACTCTGCATAGGTGTTTAGGTAATAAATAGTGGCTCTATCACTGTCAATGTGATCTAAGATAGTAGATGTATTCTCAGCTATGTTTGTTAGAAGAGGGTTTGTTGTCATTCTCTTTATTAATGGTTTAGTACGAAGCGATACCATGAAATAGGTGTCTTCCAACTTACTGTTTGAAGTGAAACGTGAAGCTGAGGTCACTATCAAATTTGTGAGAAGGTTTTGTTCTCGTGGGATTGCCTCAATGGATATGAAGTCAAATTCTTTGCTCAAATCTAATATTGCTTTTTTGTAGAGCTGCAAGTGTTTAACTCTAGTCTCATACACCTCAGAGACTTGGTTTGCTACTAATTGTGAGTCTCCTAATACTATGATGTCATTAACACCGATCCTTTTAGCTATGATGAGGCCAAGGAGGAGGGCTTCGTACTCAGTGCCATTGTTTGTACATTAGAAATTTAATTTAAAGGCAAATGATAAGATATTTCCTTCGGGAAAAGTAAAGATCAAACTTGCCCCAGCCTCATAAGGAAATCTAGCTCCATCGAAATGGAGAGTCCAATATTTACTTGGGAAGATGGATGTTGGGAAATTTTCTATGTATATTTCTTCTGCTTTGGTTACTTCTACCATGCAGAGTTCGTCTATTGGAAGAGAACCAACTCCTAGGGTATATCCCATACCTATAAAATCAAATGGCAAGAAAATTGGTAAATCCTGTTCTAGCAATTTGATAATTTTTGTAGTAGTTCCTAGTGATATTGTTTCTACAATGTTAGCTTCCTACTTGAGAGCTAGGATGCTCTTCGTAATCACTAGTTCTGTTGTAGGTATTAATTTTTCTTTCGGTTTTGAGTCAGTTGGTTTGCTAAGTTGGTTTGTTGGGAGTTCAAACTCAGAATGAACGCTTGACCTTTTATTCAGGTCTGTTAGGTGTATATCAAATGGTTTTAAATCACCTTTTACTACTAATACCTTTGTTAAGTGCAAGAATCTTACTTCTTGAAATAACGCAGAAGGGATTACCTTCATATGGTGTATCCACGGTTGACCGAGGATCATATTATAGTTGGTTTCTTGATCTATGATATAAAACTCGGTTAGGATTGTTTTGGGTCCTAAGGTGACTGGTAGTATTATGGTTCCAATCGAAGTGGCTTTAAGGCTATCATAGCCTCTTAGCGTATTCCGAGTCATGGAAAAATTTGTTTCTCCGTACCCTAGCTTTCAAGGAATGAGAAGGGGACTATGTTAAATACTGCCCCATCGTCAACCATTGGGCGTTTAACGTAGTTGTTATAGACCCATACTTGTAAATGTAAGGCTAGATCACCTCTGCGTGCAATCTCAACATCTGTTGGAATTTTTTTTTATGTTGAATATAAACTCGATATCCCTATCTGGCTGCCCTGGAGGGTGAATATCAAAGTCTATATGGTTTACTTGTGTTTCGGGAGGTGGAGTGATGTTAATTAGATGGCCTAAACCTAATGCTTCTAAATGAGCATCCCTATGGGTAGGAGAGTTCTTCAATAAGTCCAAAAAGGAGATGTGGGAGAAGGTTTTTGTTAGGTCATTAATTAAATCATAGGAACCCATGAGTTTTACTAATGTTTGTTGAATGTTATCTGTCTCTAGCGGGTAACTTGGAATTAGCTGAGATGAAAACTCTTGTGTTCTTGTTACGGCTTCCACGTGTAGCTCAGTGTCTAACTCCACTAAACTGACTATCTTGGGTCGTAGCTGATTTCCTAATTATGTTGCAACAGGTAGATTTAGTGAAGTCGAGGCTTCATGATCATTGTTTCCTATCATCACACCCTTGTTCATCCCATTTGGATTTAACTTATTGTTATTGTGATTTGGGAGTGGATCATTGAAGATCTTGAGGGGTGCATTTTTAGGGGATACTCCTCCCATGAAAGTATTTAGCGCTGGTGATGCAGGTTCTGCTAAGAACATATCTATGAAAAGTTGTCTTTGTTCCTCTGGCAAATGTTGCATGAATTTTTTGTAATCATGGCAAGTTCTAGTGTCATGGCCTTGAATTTTGTGGAAACCACAATATGAGTTAGGTTTGTAATTCCTAGGTTGCTGGTTTGGCATGTGTTGTGGTCCAAAACTCTAATTAAACTGTTGACTATTAGGATTAAGGTTTTGTGTTTGTCTTTGGTTTTGGTTTTGGTTTTGATATCCAGTTGAGTTTTGACTTGGACCCTGTGTTAGGACCCGCCGTTGTTGTTTTTGTTGTGGTTGTGGATGATTAAAATCCACTATACTGATTATTGGGGTTAAATTGTTGTTTCGTTGATTGTTAACCAGTGATGGAGTATTTACGACATTTTCCTTTTTAGCTTGGTCAGTTACTCCATCTGTTGTCACTCCGTAATTTTAAAGGATTTTAGGTCCTTGATTGGCATTTACTATACTAGGATAGGTCATAGTGTTTTGATTGGGGATGATTAACCTCTCATTTTTTCCATACGTCTTATAGACGCTATCTTTTGCAACCTGATCTATTAAGAGGGCGCTCTCAAGCACTTCATCATAAGATCTTAGTGGGAACTTATGGACTTCTTCCTTTATCTCTCTGCAAAGAGAATGAAGGAATAAATTGCATAGTTCCATATGATACATGTTTGGAGCACTTTCCAAAGAATAAATAACTGTACTCCATCTTTGGATGAAATGAGCAACAAATTCATTGTGTTCTTGCTTAATATGCAAGAATTCCCTAATTCATGTTCTTAATAGTTTTTTCATGTCGAACACCTTGATGAACTCTGAAATGAGTTTTTTAAACGAATGGATGGAAGCTCCAGGTATTCTGTAATACCAATCACGGGTAATGCCCTCTAAAGTTTTGGGGAATATTTTAGCAACAACTCTATCCCAAGGGAGTAGTTCTCGAATGGTTGTGGTATAGGTGTTGATATGTGCATTTGGGTCTCCCTCTCCTTTTTATTTGGGTAGATTGGGGAGAGGTCTTGAAAGCATGACGCTTCGTATAGTGAAGTATAAGGGCTCTTTCAAATATTTTGAATAAGTTCCTATCGCATAGGTTTCAACTATCGATGGCGCTTGTTGAGGGGGTGGAGGTGGAATGGGTTGTTGGTATGGTGCAACGTATGCATTTGTAGGGACATAAGGAAATCCTTGTGATTGAGAAAAGATCCCAGGAAAAGAGAACATAACTCCTTGCTATGATTTGGAATACATGTTTAAGTACGAAGGAGTATTGCCTAAGAATGGATTATTTTGTACTAGACCGGGGGGTATCATATTTTCCACCAGAATGACATTATAAAACGTTGTTCTAGTTGGCATTTGTTGTGAATACTGAGGAAGCATGCCCAACGTGCCTATTCCTGTGATGAGGTCTACTTGGCTAGGATGATGTGGAGGGTTAGGGATTTCTACTTGCCCAAAATATGAATTTTGATTTGCTTGAGCGAGTTCAAGCCTTCTAACCTTTTCAGCCAAGGCTGAAATGACTTATATTGGTGAAGACACATTATTTTTCCTTATGGGTGTTTGTTGTGTTATTTGAGGCTGTAAAAAGGTATGATACCTTGCTATGAATTGGTTTTTATCTTGCCAAACTTCACTGAGGGCATTTCCCATAGGTGGAGGAATAGGGGTGTTTTCTTAGAATAGGGTATCAGATTGTACTTGTAAGATCCCTACTAGTGGATACATGTTTTGGAAGCATTGCTCACTTTTAGCGAAGCGCGCTAAGTATTCTTCATCCAAAAAAGGGAGTGGATCTGACTGTCTACTGATCTATGGTTTGAATAAGACCCAAGGAGATGAAATGGATTCTCTAGTAAACGTCATATTATTGGAGCCTGAAGGCTCTGGTTGATGTGTACGTCGATTAAACTCCTCAATCCAGAATGAAGAACTTGAGCTAGTTCTTTGAGGGGGATTTTGAGATGATAAGTAATTAATTGAATAATTATCAGCCCATGCAGAAAGCGAGGGTGATGGTTTTATATTTGTTTGAATATAGGCTGTTTCAAGACCTGAAAGAGGTTTTCCATATGCATCGTATCCTGACATATTCGGGGGTTATATGAATACCCGTAGAATAATGGGAAAGAGTGAAGGTGGAAGGAGGAAATGAAAACTAAAAGAGGAAGAACTGTTTGATTCACATTGGGTTCACCAATTTTGTATGATGGAAAAGTGACAAGTGAGCATGGGAATATTCAAGTTAATCTTCCTCGCACCCGACCTCCCGAGGTCATGCCGAGACAGCCAGTGGGGATGGAATATGCGTGGGGCGTAGAAAAACTAGTTAGGCAATCTTATATCTTTGATGTGTACTAATGGAATTTGTGAATCTAAGGTAAAGAAGGCCCTTCTAACCTGAACTGGCATGATAGATCGGTCAACAACGATGACTGCTCGAAGGCTCCAATCAATATCAAGCTCTAGTGTGATTCGATCTATAGGTTGTGGGATACGTGGAAAATGACTTGGGATTCTTTCAAGTATGTCTCTAGACAGGGTCATAAGATGGATGATGGATATATAGTGGATTCTATGGGTGATTCTCTGGTCTACTCTAGAAATCCTTAGCTTGATTAGCCGTTATATCTAGCGAGGATAGTTGTGTAATGATGATTGGTGGAAGTGGAGATGCTCTAAATACTAATGTGCATAAACCAGCATCAATGTCTAATTGACCTATGGGTTCGTTGGGTTGCAGGATCTGTGGATCACAACCGTAGATTCGTGTTTGTTGTGGACCTTCTATGGTCATGTGTGGAATTAATTCCTGATCCCTACTATCCAATAATCGTATGCCTTTTCGGCCTCTATAATTAGAACTAAAAGTTGTGCAATATTCTAAGAGTACCTTCTAGGAATTCTGGCAACTTGAATTCTTAGGCTAGTGTCCATGTCAATGAGGATATCTCCTGCATCTGGCTTTGGGATCAAAGGATCACAACCAAACACTTTCTCTCTTTCAAGCCCTTCTACAGTCATGCAAATATTTATTTAGGGAAATCTATAGTTTGGCTAGATTGTCCAAAATGCATGTGCTTGGTCGTCTTCTATGTTTAATCATATTGACTTTAGGTTGATTCATTGTAGGTCTGTTGTTGTTTGGAAGACCTGAATTCTAAGATACTGATCTATATCAGTTATTGCTGCAACGAGATTGGGTTGAGGCACGATTGGCTCGAATACGTATTCTCTGGGATTCCTAGGTCCCGTGATTGTCATACAAAATGAAATGAATCTAACTAAAGTAAAGTGGACTAATTATGCAAAGTATATCCACAACAGATATATAAATTCCCTATTTTTTTTTCGATAAACTATTCGACGAAATTGAAAGAGCAATTATTTAAAATATCTAGAAATTGACAACTAAACTAATAATGAAATTAAAACAAAGTAGCTGAATATAGCTATCTTCCTGTGCAGTTGTAAGTCTATTCTAAATAACAAAATAACTGATCTAATCTATTTGAAAGACTCTCGATCCTACCTCAGAAGTGAGGAATGAATCATAGTTTCTCAGAAACTATCAATCCCCACAGCTTCCCCGACAATATCAAAAGTGAGATTTAACTGAAATGAAATGATTCACTACTCTATTTGATATATTTTAAATAGAACTTTGAAAGCTTGAACCTAGATTTTGCAGAAAAGTGGCGAATCTGATTGTGTGTGGCTTTGTCCCCTCAGTGTGGTCTCCTCGTTCCTTCATGCTCACGTGAATCCAGAAAAGTGTGTAATGATAGCATCAACAGAAGTAGGTATTGGAACAATGGCAGATTTGGGTGTAGAGTGAATACAATGTGAGTAGGAGAGGGATAGTGTAAGAGAACAGAGCTTGGCCTATGTAATTCCTAGTGGGATTTATTGCGAGTCATACAACACAAAACATCCAGAATCTGAAGCTATCCTTCTTGACAAACAAAACCTGCAACTCTAATAGCTTCAGACTGAAAATGAAACTATCCTATCTTAATTGATTGTATGAAACAGTAATAACACTAGCACAAGAAGATCATGTAGCTTCTAAACAACAAAACAACACTAACTATGCATGCAACAAATAAAACTAATACAATTCCTAAGAAAGAACTGAAAGACTAAAATTGAAATGAGAGAAGGAGAGGCAAATTTTAAGGGGCCATTTGCTTGAAAACCAACCAGCTATTTACAGAATCCCCATTTACCCAAAGGTGAAAACCAATTTGAACTCTTTTACCATAAACAATTAAAAAACACTATTCCAGGGAACTAGAATCATAAATGCGAGTAAAGGCGGTGAAAAAAGCTAGTAAACATTGAAATTTACACGAGTCGTGATAAAATGAATGTTCTAGAAAAATTCGTGAAGGACCACTGCCCTAAGCAGGGTGGTGGTTACAAGACCGCCTCCCAGGTAGGGTGGCGGTTTCGTCACTAAAGATCAAAAAGCAAGGAAAAGAGGGGGGGAAGAGCAAAACAAAGCACACGGAGGCTAAGTGGGGCATGCAGGATGTTAATGTACACTTGGAGGGATTTTTCGAATCTCGAACACCTTACGAGGAGACTTATATCATCATTGGGGCATGTGTGACATCATTTCGGCAACGGATTACCCTTACAATTTTGGGTACGTAAATATTGCCCCCTCGGAGAAGCATTTTAGCCATGAAGAGGTGTAAAATGGTGGGTCCAAGTATGACGGTCCTGCAATGGGAGGTTAGAAATTATACCTGACACATTCGTGTGTCGAAATGATGCCATGCAAAACTCCCGCTACCTGCAAAATGAAAAGAGGACTCAAGTGTAGATAGACAAAATAAATAAATAAAAAAAAACTAAAATAACATGCAATGAGGACTTACCATTTGTGTAGGGATAAAACTTACCTCCATCAACGCTCCAAACCTACAAAAAGGGGCATTCAAAATGAGTTAAGATGCTATATATGTAAAAATGGGCCCATTTTCCTATTCATTTGTGCGTGTTGATTTGATTGATTTTGAGCTCTAGGGCCCCACGGTGATGGTTTTTGACGAGAGTATAGTCAAAAAGTTCATGACAAGATAGTGATCATGCCTCTGTGAGAAAAACATCACCCCGCGAGATCACAGGTTAGTTCTTCTTGATTTAGCAGTTTTACCCCCAAAATGTTAAAATGATGAAATTTTTGTCATGGGGGAATTTATTTTGAAAATTTCAGTGTTAATAGGGCCACTTAGGGGGGGCGCCTAATGGGTATGCTTTGTTTTGGTCAAAATAGTCTTTTTTTCATGTTTTTAAGGCATTTTTAGGGCATGTGACCCATTTAAAAATTTAGGACACGACTGCCGCCCTGAGTAGGGAAGCAGTTATAAGATATTTTCTTCTGGAAAAGTAAAGATCACACCTGCCCTAGCCTCATAATGACATCTAGCTCCATTGAAATGGAGAGTCCAATATTTACTTGGGAAGATGGATGTTGGGAAATTTGCTATGTCTATTTCTTTTGCTTTGGTTACTTCTACCATGCAGAGTTCTTCTATTGGAAGAGAACCAACTCCTAGGGTATATCCCATACCTACAGAATCAAATGGCAGGAAAATTGATAAATCATGTTCTAGAAATTTGACAATTTTTGTAGTAGTTCCTAGTGATATTGTTTCTACAATGTTAGCTTCCTACTTGAGAGCTAGGATGCTCTTCGTAATCACTAGTTCTGTTGTAGGTATTAATTTTTCTTCCGGTTTTGAGTCAGTTGGTTTGCTAAGTTGGTTTGTTGGGAGTTCAAACTCAGAATGAACGCTTGACCTTTTATTCAGGTCTATTAGGTGTATATCAAATGGTTTTAAATCACCTTTTACTACTAATACCTTTGTTAAGTGCAAGAATCTTACTTCTTGAAATAACGTAGAAGGGATTGCCTTCATACGGTGTATCCACGGTTGACCGAGGCTCATATTATAGTTGGTTTCTTTATCCATGATATAAAACTCAGTTAGGATTGTTTTGGGTCCTAAGGTGACTGGTAGTATTATGGTTCCAATCGAAGTGGCTTTAAGGCTATCATAGCCTCTTAGCATATTCTGAGTCATGGAACAATTTGTTTTTCTGTACCCTAGCTTTTAAGGAAAGAGAAGGGGACTATGTTGACTACTGCCCCATCATCAACCATTACACGTTTAACGTAGTTGTTAAAGACCCATACTTGTAAATGTAAGGTTAGATCACCTCTGTGTGCAATCTCAGCATCTGTTGGCATTTTTTTTATGTTGAATAAAAACTTGATATCCCTATCTGGCTGCCCTGGAGGGTGAATATCAAAGTCTATATGCTTTACTTGTGTTTCGGGAGGTAGAGTGATGTTAATTAGATGACCTAAACCTAATTCTTCTAAAAGATTAGCCCTATGGGCAAGAGAGTTCTTCAATAAGTCCAAAAAGGAGATGTGGGAGAAGGTTTTTGTTAGGTCATTAATTAAATCATAGGCACCTACGGGTTTTACTAATGTTTGTTGAATGTTATCTATCTCTAGCAGGTAACTTGGATTTGGATAAGAGGAATACTCTCGTGTTCTTGTTACAGCTTCCACGTGTAGCTCAGTGTCTAACTCCACTAAAATGACTATCTTGTGTCGTAGTTGATTTCCTAATTACGATGTGATAGGTGGATTTAGTGAAGTCGAGGCTTCATGATCATTGTTTCCTGTCATCACACCCTTTTTTGTCCCATTTGGATTTAACTTATTGTTATTGTGATTTGGGAGTGGATAATTGAAGATCTTGAGGGGTGAATTTTTAGGGGATACTGCTCCCATGAAAGTATTTAGCACTGGTGATGTAGGTTCTGCTAAGAACATATCTATGAAAAGTTGTCTTTGTTCCTTTGGCAAATGTTGCATGAATTTTTTGTAATCGTGGCAAGTTCTAGTGTCATGGCCTCGAATTTTGTGGAAACCACAATATGAGTTAGGATTGTAATTTCTAGGTTGTTGGTTTGGCATGTGTTGTGGTCCAAAACTCTGATTAAACTGTTGACTATTAGGATTAAGGTTTTGCATTTGTCTTTGGTTTTGGTTTTGGTTTTGATATCCAGTCGAATTTTGACTTGGACCCTATGTCTTGACCCGCCGTTGTTGTTATTGTTGTGGTTGTGGATGATTAAAATCCACTGTTTTGATTGTTGGGGTAAAATTGCTGTTTCGTTGATTGTTAACCAGTGATGGAGTATTTACGACATTTTCCTTTTTAGCTTGGTAAGTTACTCCATCTATTGTCACTCCGTGATTTTTAAGGATTTTAGATCCTTGATTGGCATTTACTGTACTAGGATAGTTCATAGTGTTTTGATTGGGGATGATTAACCTCTCGTTTGTTCCATACATCTTGTGCACGTTATCTATTATAACCTGATCTATTCGGAGGGCGCTCTCAAGCACTTCATCGTAAGTTCTTAGTGGGAAATTCTGGACTTCTTCCTTTCTCTCTGTAATGAGAATGAAGGAATAAATCACATATTTCCATCTGATACATGTTTGGAGCACTTGCCAAAGAATAAAGAATTGTACGCCATCTTTGGATGAAATGAGCAACAGATTCATTGTGTTCTGGCTTAATATGGAAGAATTCCTTGATTCATGTTGTTAACAGTTTGTTCATGTCGAACGCCTTGATGAAATTTGAAATGAGTTGTTTAAATGAATGGATGGAAGCTTCAGGTATTCTATAATACCAATCGAGGGTAATGCCCTCTAAATTTTTGGGGAATATTTTAGCAACAACTCCATCCTAAGGGAGAAGTTCTCGAATGGTTGTGGCATAGACCTTGATATGTGCATTTGGGTCTCCCTCCCCTTTGTATTTGGGTAGATCGGGGAGAGGTCTTAGAAGCATGATGCTTTGTATAGTGAAGTCTAAGGGCTCTTTTAAATATTTTGAATAAGTTCCTATCGCATAGGTTTCGACCATCGATGGCGCTTGCTGAGGGGGTGGAGGTGGAATGGGTTGTTGGTAAGGCACAACATATGCATTTGTAGGGACATAAGGAAATCCCTGTGATTGAGAAAATATCCCGGGAGAAGAGAACATAACTCCTTGCTGTGATTTGGAATACATGTTTAAGTACGAAGGAGTATTACCCAAGAACAGATTATTTTGTACTAGATCGGGGGGTATCATATTTTCCACCAGAATGACATTAGAAAACGTGGTTCTAGTTGGCATTTGTTGTGAATACTGAGGATGCATGCCCAACATGCCTGTTCCGGTGATGAGGTCTACTTGGCTAGGATGATGTGGAAGGTTAGGGATTCCTACTTGCCCAAAATATGAATTTTGATTTGCTTGAGTGAGTTCAAGCCCTCTAACCTTTTCAACCAAGGCTGAAATGACTTATATTGGTGAATACACAGTATTTTGCCTTACAGGGGTTTGTTGTGTTATTTGAGGCTATAAAAGGGTATGATACCCTGCTATGAATTGGTTGTTATCCTGCCAAACTTCACCAAGTGCATTTCCCATAGGTGGAGGAATGGGGGTGTTTTCTTGGAATAGGGTATCAGATTATACTTGTAAGCTCCCTACTAGTGGATACATGTTTTGGAAGTGTTGCTCACTTTTAGCGAAGCGTGCTAAGTATTCTTCATCCAAAAAAGGGAGTGGGTTTGATTGTCTACTGATCTGTGGTCTGAATAAGACCCGAGGAGATGAAATAGATTCTCCAGTAAACATCATATTATTAGATCCTAAAGGCTCTTGTTGTTGTGTACGTCGATCGAACTCCTCAATTCAGAATGAAGAACTTGAGCTAGTTATTTAAGGGGGAGTTTGAGACGATAAGTAATTATTTGAATAATTATCATCCCATGTAGAAAGTGAGGGTGATGGTTGTTTATTTATTTGACTATAGCTTGTTTATGGACCTGAAAGAGGTATGCCATATGCATCGTATACTGACATATTCGGGGGGTATATGAATACCCACAGAATAATGGGAAAGAGCGAAGGTGGAAGGAGGAAATGAAAACTAAAAGAGGAAGAACTGTTTGATTCACATTGGGTTCACCAATTTTATACGATGGAAAAGTGACAAGTGAGCATGGGAATCTTCAAGCTACTCTTCCTCACACCCGACCTCCTGAGGTCATGCTGAGACAACTGGTGGGGATGGAATATGCGTGGGGCATAGAAAAACTAGTTAGGAAATCTTATATCTTTGATGCGTACTACTGGAATCTGTGAATCTAAGGTAAAGAAGGCCCTTCTAACCTAAACTGGCATGATAGATCGGTCGATGAGGATGACTACTCGAAGTCTCCAATCAATATCAAGCTCTAGCGAGATTCGATCTATAGGTTATGGGATACATGGAAAATGACCTAGGATTGTTTCTTGTATGTCTCCAGATAGGGTCATAAGATGGATGATGGATATATAGTGGATTCTATGGGTGATTCTCTGGTCTAGTCTAGAAATCCTTAGCTTGATTAGATACTATATCCAGTGAGGATAGTTGTGCGATGATGGTTGGTGGAAGTGGAGATGCTCTTAATACTAATGTGCATAAACCAGCATCAATGTCTGATTGACCTGTGGGCTCGTTGGGTTGCGGGATCTGTGGTTCACAATCGTAGATTTGTGTTTGTTGTAGACCTCCTATGGTCATGTGTAGAATTAATTCCTGATCCCTACTATCCAATAATCGTATGCCTTTTCGGCCTCTATATTTAGAACTAAAAGTTGTGCAATCTTCTCAGAGTACCTTACAGGTGTTCTGGAAACTTGAATTCTTAGGCTAGTGTCTATTTCAATGAGTATATCTCCTACATCTAGTTGTGGGATCAAAGGATCACAACTGAATGCTTGCTCTCTTTCAATCCCTTCTATAGTCATGCAAATATTTATTTAGAGCAATCTGTAGTTTGGTTGGTTTGTCCAAAATGCATGTGCTTGGTCATCTTCTATGTTTAATCCTCTTAACTATATGTTGATTCCTTGTAGGTCTATTATTGTTTGGAAGACCTGAATTCTAAGATTCTGATCTATATAAGTTATTGCTGCAATGAGATTGGGTTGAGGCACGATTGGCTCGAATACGTATTCTCTAGGCTCCCTAGGTCCCGTGATTGTGATACAAAAGGAAATGAATCTAACTAAAGTAAAGAAGACTAATTATGCAAAGTATATCCACAACATATATATAAATTTCCTATTTTTGTATTTTCGATAAACTATTTGACGAAATTGAAAGAGTAACTATTTAAAATATCTAGAAATTGACAACTAAACTAATAACAAAATTAAAACAAGCAAAGTAGCCAAGTATAGCTATCTACATGTGCAATTTTAAGTCTATTCTAAATAACGAAATAACTGATCTAATCTATTTGAAAGACTCTCGATCCTACCTCAGAAGTGAGGAATGAATCATAGTTTCTCAGAAACTATCAATCCCCAAAGCTTCCCCGGTAATATCGAAAGTGAGATTTAACTAAAATGAAATGATTCACTACTCTATTTGATATATTTTAACTAGAACTTTGAAAGCTTGAACCTGGATTTTGTAGAACAATGGCGAATCCGATTGTGTGTGGCTTTGTCCCATCAGTGCGGTCTCCTCATTCCTTCATGCTCACGTGAATCCAAAAAAGTGTGTAATGCTAGCATCAACAGAAGTAGGTATTGAAATAATGGCAGCTTTGGGTGTAGACTGAATACAATGTGAGTAGGAGAGGGATAACGCAAGAGAATAGAGCTTGGCCTATGTAATTCCTAGTGGGATTTATTGCGAGTCATACAACATAAAACATCCAAAATTTGAAACTATCGTTCTTGATGAACAAAACTTGCAACTCTAATGGCTTCATATTGAAAATGAAACTATCATATCTTAATTGATTGTATGAAATAGTAATAACACTAGCACAAGAAGATCATGTAGCTTCTAAACAACAAAACAACACTAACTATGCATGCAAAAATAAAACTAATACAATTCCTAAGCAAGAACTGAAAGACTAAAATTGAAATGAGAGAATGAGAGGTAAATTTTGAGTGGCCATTTGCTTGAAAACCAACTAGCTATTTATAGAATCCCCATTTACCCAAAGGTGAAAACCAATTTGAACACTTTTATTATAAGCAATAAAAAAACACCATTCCACGGAACCAGAATCATAAATACGAGAAAAGGTGGTGAAAAAAGCTGGTAAATGTTTAAATTTACGTGAGTCGTGATAAAATGAATGTTCTGGAAAAATGCGTGAAGGATTGCCACCCTGAGTAGGGCGGCGATTACAGGACCGCCACCTAGGCAGGGTGGCAGTTTCATCACTGAAGACCAAAAAGCAATGAAAAGAGGGGGGAATAGCAAAACAAAGCACGTAGAGGCTAAGCGGGGCATGCAGAATGTTAATGTACACTTGGAGATCTTTTATGAATCCCAAACACCTTATGAGGAGACCTGTATCATCATTGGGGCATGTGTGAAATCATTTCGACAACGTAGTAGCCTTACAATTTTGGGTACGTACATGCACCTGTGTGCTTCTCTGTAAAAAATAAAAAAACACACAAAAAATGACTGCCTCCAGAATTGGTTGAGTTTACAGTTGATCTTAGGGTTTTCACGCCTTACAAATCCAATGGAAGCCTTTGTTTTGCATAAAAATGCATGCAGCAACAAAATATGACCAAATCCCAAATATATGAATACACAAATAATTTATTTGCAAAATAAAACTTACAGACGGATGTCAACAACAATCTCCAGCTCTGATATCATGAAAGGAATGATAACCAGATCATACCAAGCCAAGAACACAAAAGCTAATCAAACACCATGATCAATAATATGAAAGCGATTCACTAGAATAGCTTTACATAAAACCTTTCCAAACAAATGAGTAGCAATATCATATATTATTATGGAACTCAATGCAATACATTTAGAATGGGCCTTGCTTAAATAGGAAAGGAATAACAATCTAAGAACCAGTCAAGGTCGTAGATAAAGCCATAAATAAAGGAAATAACTAGTCATCAAAGAACTAGTCAAGACCATAGATTTAGGAGAGAACTAGTTTATACCATAGATCAAGGAAATAACTAAACCTAACAACTAGATAATATCTCCTAATATATAAATAAGATAAAAGAAATATCGACACACATAAGTGGGTGAGGATAAATACAATAAAGGTAAATAAAGTACCTAGGTGAACATGAGCTAAGGTAAATACCTACTCTAACATCATCATAGTCATCTTGCTGATTTGTGTTCAATGGCCACTCTAGATGTTTCTCTTTCCCACACTGTGACTCATTATTGACCTTTATGGATTAAACATGGATACAATCCTATTAAAAAAATGGGAAGGATAAATAATCATATTCACATTAAAACTCCTCAACCAATGTTTCAAAAGGGTCATTGAGCTCTTTCATTCATTCCATTTCATGACTGAACATTTTTGCATTGATTGAAGAATCGAACAAGAATCATACTTATCTTGCATATTCATAACATAGGTTAGGATTTAAAGATTGAGTTGAGGGTATTCAGTTTCTTCCACAATATTTAAAATTTCTTGCAAAATTCCTTCTTCAAAGATACCAGATACTCACCTTCACAATCACTTGAAAAACATTGACATTAGGTCTCAAGAATATGGCTAGGAGAGACTAGCTCAATTTGAAAGGGTTTGTTGAATATCACCCTTCTTCTTCACAAGTGACATCATCTTGTAGATAATTGAGCGACTTCTTATTGATACATTCACCATTTCTAATGTCCGCTTCTTCAAATGGAAAGGAGAAAGATTCATTTTCATAATTATGTTCATTAGTTAATGTTTCATGCTAAAACTCATTAAAAAAATCATCTTCCTCATGATACATGTTGCTTATCATTTGGGGGTTTCCTTCTTGTAATTCAAGGCATACCTGATCTTCATCATTTTAAAACAAAAAAAAAATATCAATACCAAATAGGAAAGGTACATTGTGTAATTAAAGGTCCATCAAATCAGCCTCATCTTCCTCAACTGGTTCAATCACACTTGAGTACTCTTCCATAAAGATAAGAAGTTCAACATCTCCTCTTGAAGTCATGAAATAATTATAATATCTTAAATCTTGATATACAATATATACCCTTGGATAATCTTCCTTTTGAACAATATATTTCATTTTTATTACTAGAATGAGATTCTTCATGATACCCTTAACTGGTATGGTGGAAAATGATCAGTCCAACTTTATAAATCCACCAATGTCTCTGCAAAATCTTTAGCTAAGGAACATCCCGTATACAACAGGCATGTATGCTAGAAGTATATTGAGATTTATCTTCTTACTAGGAAAGTCCACAAGTGATACTTGAATATCTTTGAATCGAATAACAAGAGGTACTTCTTTGGAATAAAAATGGCCAATGATAGGGATGAGAGTGAGACCAAGAGCACATGCAAATTTTACAGCTATGTCATTATACAATTCTCCAAAATCAATGATACAATTATTCAATTTATATCCACTAATCAGAAAAGAAAGGTATAAGGGTTATACTTATACATAATTGGAGGATGTGGAGGCAATAAGGTTTGATATATAACATTTATACTTGTAGTGAGGTTTACATAATATGAACTTGAATTACTTCCTTTGATAAACTGGACACGTTTATCAAATTTCTTGGGATGAGTTCTTAAATATTCATACTTAGAGATTTGGACTCTGGACTTATTAACATCTTCAACTATATCAAAATGAGACTCAAATGAGGAGGATGATAGAGTGGATGTAGTAGAAAGAGGCTAACTAATTCTTGGAATGGAACTAGTGTTATTTTTATTCATCTCATTATATTTGAATGAAAAAAATGGGCGTAGAACTCCAAAAAAGAGAGGTAGAATTACCCACATTCAAAGATGTATAGGAAATTATGGGTACTTTGGGATTCTTCTTCATTGATTGCATGGGAGAGGGAAGTGGTGATCCTCATTTTGTTATTATTTTTTGTATATTCTTCACTTGAGGATATTTTAATTTTCAAGAATTATCCCTCTTAAACCTTTGAATGGGTGAACACCACATAAGAATGAATCTTCATATCAGAAATGATTTCATCATCTTCATCATCCGAAGAAGGGGTATATTAACAAACTCCAATGTTTCCAACAAATTCAATCTCATCAGTGGAAAAAATTCCCTCATTATTTTCATATTCAAATTGAGATGCATCATACTCTGTTGGAACATAATGATTAAGTGGTCTGACCAACCCTTAATGTATATGGGTCCATCACTAATATATAGGTTAATATTTAATAATATTAAATATTTATATTTCTATTATTAAGTATGCTAACCTAGGTATAGACTGTTGGTTAAATATTTAATATCATGAAATGATTATATTTCTAATATTAAATATTATAAACCTAGGAATATGTGTCAACCGATAATGTTGAAAAGGTGGGTCGGGAGACATACTCGATCACCTTATATAAAAAATACTTTAGGTCCTCATTTAATATGTTCAAATGAAATATCAAAGGTGAATATTATTTTACCCTTGTGATTAGGGTTGAAAAGAGGAGGTGAAAGTTACTAGATGTAAATTTGGTTCTTGGAAAGTAGAAGGTTATTTCATAGTGGTTTTTACCCTATTTGGGATTTTCCACTATAAACAATGTGTCACTGTGTTCTTACTTTTGGTATGTATTACTTAATTCATATGTTATGTAATTTTATTTATTACATTGCATAGTGTGTAACATTTAATGTTTTATGGTTTATTTTAATATTAAAATGCATTGGTTGATTAAATTTGTAATAATTAGAATCCTCTAAATTCTATTTAGTATGTATATTAATGATAGAATTAGTTTCTTTTTATCTATAAAATTTAGATATGATTTATTAAAAGTGTTTTTTTTCTGATAAATATGTATCTAACTCTGTGGTACATTGTATATTATAATGGGTTGTATTTTACAGGTTCAGGAAAATAATGACATCCAACTATTTTTGTCTTGACAAAACCCAAATCCTGAATGGAACTAATTACAACATTTGGGTCAAAAACAATTTATGGCAAGGAAAATCTAAATGATTGTTTCTAGATCTGAGGTTGCTTCCACCGGTCATAAAAAAATTGTAGATAACATGAATGCATTCTTGCAACAAATGCAAGATGATCTTTCTATGATTATATGTAATGTGAGTGATGAGTACCTTCTACATATTGGTAATACCGAACATCCGAAAGAGGTATGGACACAAATAGAATACATGCATGAAGGATACTTGGTATATCAAGGATAGTAATGTAACATTCCCATTTTAAGACACTAGAACAAGGGAATTTTTTTTTTGCATAACGTTCTCTACTCTAAATTATGTAATTCAGAACACACATTTTAAGTTTTTAATGGTTGTTCTTTGTTCTAATTCAAAACACACAACTGTATATGGTTATCTGTTATATTATGTAAACCTCACTACAAGTATAAATGTTATATATCAAACCTTCTTTCCTCTCCTCTAATTATGTATAAGTATAACCCTTAAACCTTTCTTTTCTAATCAGTGGATATAAATTGAATAATTGTATCATTGATTTTGGAGAATTGTATAATGGCATAGCTATAAAATTTGCATGTGCTCTTGGTCTCACTCTCATCCCTATCATTGGCCATTTTTATTCCAGAGAATTACCTATTGTTATTTGATTCAAAGATATTCAAGTATCCCTTGTGGACTTTCCTAGTAAGAAGATAAATCTCAATATACTTCTGGCATACATGCCTGTTGTATACGGGATGTTCCTTAGCTAAATATTTTGCAAAGACATTGGTGGATTTATAAAGTTGGACTGATCATTTTCCACCATACTAGTTAAGGGTGTCATGAAGAATCTCATTCTTGTAATAAAAATGAAATATATTGTTCAAAAGGAAGATTAGCCAAGGGTATATATTGTATATCAAGATTTAAGATATTATAATTATTTCATGACTTCAAGAGGAGATTTTGAACTTCTTATCTTTATGGAAGAGTACTCAAGTGTGATTGAACTAGTTGAGGAACATGAGGCTGATTTGATGGACCTTTAATTACACAATGTACCTTTCCTATTTGGTATTGATATATTTTTTTTGTTTTAAAATGATGAAGATTATGTATGCCTTGAATTACAAGAAGGAAATCCCCAAATGATAAGCAACATGGATCATGAGGAAGATGATTTTTTTAATGAGTTTTAGCATGAGACATTAACTAATGAACATAATTATGAAAATGAATCTTTCTCCTTTCCATTTGAAGAAGAGGACATTAGAAATGGTGAATGTATCAATAAGAAGTCACTCAATTATCTACAAGATGATGTCACTTGTGAAGAAGAAGGGTGATATTCAATAAACCCTTTCAAATTGAGCTAGTCTCTCCTAGCCATATTCTTGAGACCTAATGTCAATGTTTTTCAAGTGATTGTGAAGGTGAGTATGTGGTAGCTTTGAAGAAGGAATTGTGCAAGAAATTTTAAATATTGTGGAAGAAACTGAATACCCTCAACTCAATCTTTAAATCCTAACCTATGTTATGAATATGCAAGATAAGTATGATTCTTGTTCGATTCTTCAATCAATGCACAAATGTTCAGTAATGAAATGGAATGAACGAAAGAGCTCAATGACCCTTTTGAAACATTGATTGAGGAGTTTTAATGTGAATATGATTATTTATCCTTCCCCTTTTTTAATAGGATTGTATCCATGTTTAATCCGTAAATGTCAATAATGAGTCACTGTGTGGGAAAGAGAAACATCTAGAGTGGCCATTGAACACAAATCAGCAAGATGACTATGATGATGTTAGAGTAGGTATTTACCTTAGCTCATGTTCACCTAGGTACTTTATTTACCTTTATTGTATTTATCCTCACCCACTTATGTGTGTCGATATTTCTTTTATCTTATTTATATATTAGGAGATATTATCTAGTTGTTAGGTTTAGTTATTTTCTTGATCTATGGTATTGACTAGTTCTCTCCTGAATCTATGGTCTTGACTAGTTATTTCCTTGATTTATGGCTTTATTTACGACCTTGACTGGTTCTTGTTATTCCTTTCCTATTTAAGCAAGGCCCATTCTCAATGTATTGCATTGAGTTCCATAATAATATATGATATTGCTACTCATTTGTTTGGAAAGGTTTTATGTAAAGCTATTCTAGTGAATCACTTTCATATTATTGATCGTGGTGTTTTACTAGCATCTGTGTTCTTGGCTTTGTATGATTTGGTTATCGTTCCTTTCATGATATCAGAGCTGGAGATTGTTGTTGACATCCGTCTGTAAGTTTTATTTTGCAAATAAATTATTTATGTATTCATATATTTGGGATTTGGTCATATTTTGTTGCTGCATGCATTTTTATGCAAAACAAAGGCTTCCATTGGATCCAGAAGGCATGAAAACCCTAAGATCAATTGTAAACTCAACCAATTCTGGAGGTAGTCATTTTTTGTGGGTTTTTTTATTTTTTACAGAGAAGCACATAGGTGCATGTACGTACCCAATATTGTAAGGCTACTACGTTGTCGGAATGATTTCACACATGCCCCAATGATGAGACAGGTCTCCTCGTAAGGTGTTTGGGATTCGGAAAAGCTCTCCAAGTGTACATTAACATCCTGCATGCCCCACTTAGCCTCTGCGTGCTTTGTTTTGCTATTCCCCCCTCTTTTCCTTGCTTTTTGGTCTTCAGTGATGAAACTGCCACCCTGCCTGGGTGGCGGTCTCGTGACCATTACCCAGACAGGGTGGCGGTCCTATAACCACCGCCCTACTCATGGTGGAAATCCTTCACGCATTTTTCCAGAACATTCATTTTATCGTGACTCACGTAAATTTAAACGTTTACCAGCTTTTTTCACCACCTTTTCTCGTATTTATGATTTTGGTTCCCTGGAATGGTGTTTTTTAATTGTTTATAATAAAAGTGTTCAAATTAGTTTTCACCTTTGGGTAAATGGGGATTCTATAAATGGCTAGTTGGTTTTCAAGCAAATGGCCACTCAAAATTTGCCTCTCATTCTCTCATTTCAATTTTAGTCTTTCAGTTCTTGCTTAGGAATTGTATTAGTTTTATTTTTTGCATGCATAGTTAGTGTTGTTTTGTTGTTTAGAAGCTACATGATCTTCTTGTGCTAGTGTTATTACTATTTCATACAATCAATTAAGATATGATAGTTTCATTTTCAATCTGAAGCCATTAGAGTTGCAGGTTTTGTTCATCAAGAACGATAGTTTCAAATTCTGGATGTTTTATGTTGTATGACTCGCAATAAATCCCACTAGGAATTACATAGGCCAAGCTCTATTCTCTTGTGCTATCCCTCTCCTACTCACATTGTATTCAGTCTACACCCAAAGCTGCCATTATTTCAATACCTACTTCTGTTGATGCTAGCATTACACGCTTTTTTGGATTCACGTGAGCATGAAGGATTGAGGAGACCGTACTGAGGGGACAAAACCAAACACAATTGGATTCACCACTATTCTACAAAATCCAGGTTCAAGCTTTCAAAGTTCTAGTTAAAATATATCAAATAGAGTAGTGAATCATTTCATTTCAGTTAAATCTCACTTTCGATATTGCCGGGGAAGCTGTGGGGATTGATAGTTTCTGAGAAACTATGATTCATTCCTCACTTCTGAGGTAGGATCGAGAGTCTTTCAAATAGATTAGATCAGTTATTTCGTTATTTAGAATAGACTTACAACTGCACATGTAGATAGCTATACTTGGCTACTTTGCTTGTTTTGATTTTGTTATTAGTTTAGTTGTCAATTTCTAGATATTTTAAATAATTACTCTTTCAATTTCGTCAAATAGTTTATCGAAAATACAAAAATAGGAAATTTATATATATGTTGTGGATATACTTTGCATAATTAGTCTTCTTTACTTTAGTTAGATTCATTTCCTTTTGTATCACAATCACGGGACCTAGGGAGCCTAGAGAATATGTATTCGAGCCAATCGTGCCTCAACCCAATCTCATTGCAGCAATAACTTATATAGATCAGAATCTTAGAATTCAGGTCTTCCAAACAACAATAGACCTACAAGGAATCAACCTATAGTTAAGAGGATTAAACATAGAAGACGACCAAGCACATGCATTTTGGACAAACCAACCAAACTACAGATTGCTCTAAATAAATATTTGCATGACTATAGAAGGGCTTGAAAGAGAGCAAGCATTTAGTTGTGATCCTTTGATCCCATAGCCAGATGCAGGAGATATCCTCATTGACATAGACACTAGCCTAAGAATTTAAGTTTCCAGAACGCCTTTAAGGTACTCTGAGAAGATTGGACAACTTTTAGTTCTAAATATTGAGGCCGAAAAGGCATATGATTATTGGATTGTAGGGATCAGGAATTAATTCCACACATGATCATAGGAGGTCCACAACAAACATGAATCTACGGTTGTGATCCACAGATCCCGCAACCCAACGAGCCCACAGGTTAATCAGACATTGATGCTGGTTTATGCACATTAGTATTCAAAGCATCTCCACTTCCACCAACCATCATCGCACAACTATCCTTGCTAGATATAGTGGCCAATCAAGTTAAGGATTTCTAGACTAGACCAGAGAATCACCCATATAATCCACTATATATCCATCATCCATCTTATGACCCTGTCTAGAGACATACATGAAACAATCCCAGGTCATTTTCCACGTATCCCATAACCTATAGATCGAATCACGCTAGAGCTTGATATTGATTGGAGCCTTCGAGCAGTCATCCTCATCGACCGATCTATCATGCCAGTTTAGGTTAGAAGGGCCTTCTTTACCTTAGATTCACATATTCTAGTAGTACGCATCAAAGATATAAGATTTCGTAACTAGTTTATCTATGCCCCACACATATTCCATCCCCACCGGCTATCTCAGCATGACCTCAGGAGGTCGGGTGTGAGGAAGAGTAGCTTGAAGATTCCCATGCTCACTTTTCACTTTTCCATCGTACAAAATTGGTGAACCCAATGTGAATCAAACAGTTCTTCTTCTTTTAGTTTTCATTTCCTCCTTCCACCTTTACTCTTTCCCATTATTTTGTGGGTATTCATATACCCCCCGAATATGTCAGGATATGATGCATATGGCATACCTCTTTCAGGTCTTGAAACAGGCTATAGTCAAACAAATAAACCACCATCACCCTCACTTTCTGCTTGGGATGATAATTATTCAAATAATTACTTATCGTCTCAAACTCCCCCTCAAAGAACTAGCTCAAGTTCTTCATTCTGGATTGAGGAGTTTGATCGACGTACACAACAACTAGAGCCTTTAGGATCTAATAATATGATGTTTACTGGAGAATCTATTTCATCTCCTCGGGTCTTATTCAGACCACAGATCAGTAGACAGTCAGACCCACTCCCTTTTTTGGATGAAGAATACTTAGCACACTTCGCTAAAAGTGAGCAACACTTCCAAAACATGTATCCACTAGTAGGGAGCTTACAAGTACAATCTGATACCCTATTCCAAGAAAACACCCCCATTCCTCCACCTATGGGAAATGCCCTTGGTGAAGTTTGGCAGGATAACGACCAATTCATAGTAGGGTATCATACCCCTTTATAGCCTCAAATAACACAACAAACCCCTGTAAGGCAAAATACTGTGTATTCACCAATAGAAGTCATTTCAGCCTTGGTTGAAAAGGTTAGAGCGCTTGAACTCGCTCAAGCAAATCAAAATTCATATTTTGGGCAAGTAGGAATCCCCAACCCTCCACATCATCCTATCCAAGTAGACCTCATCACAGGAACAGGCATGTTGGGCATGCCTCCTCAGTATTCACAACAAATGCTAACTAGAGCCATGTTTTCTAATGTCATTTCAGTGGAAAATATGATACCCCCCGATCTAGTACAAAATAATCCATTCTTGGGTAATACTCCTTCGTACTTAAACATGTATTCCAAATCATGGCAAGGAGTTATGTTCTCTTCTCCTGGGATATTTTCTCAATCATAGGTATTTCCTTATGTCCCTACAAATGCATATGTTGTGCCATACCAACAACCCATTCCACCTCCACCCCCTCAGCAAGTGCCATCGATGGTCAAAACCTATGCGATAGGAACTTATTCAAAATATTTAAAAGAGCCCTTAGACTTCACTATACGAAGCATCATGATTCTAAGACCTCTCCCCGATCTACCCAAATACAAAGGGGAGGGAGACCCGAACGCACATATCAAGGTCTATGCCACAACCATTCGAGAACTGCTCCCTTAGGATGGATTTTTTGCTAAAATATTCCCCAAAAATTTAGAGGGTATTACCCTTGATTGGTATTATAGAATACCTGAAGCTTCCATCCATTCATTTAAACAACTCGTTTCAAATTTCATCAAGGCGTTTGACATGAACAAACTGTTAAGAACGTGAATCAGGGAATTCTTACTTATTAAGCAAGAACAAAATGAATCTGTTGCTCATTTCATCCAAAGATGGCGTACAATTATTTATTCTTTGGCAAGTCCAAACATGTATCAGATGGAAATATGTGATTTATTTGTTCATTCTCTGTGCAAAGAGAAAGGAAGAATTCTAGAAGTTCCCACTAAGAACTTACGATGAAGTGCTTGAGAGTGCCCTCCGAATAGATCAGGTTACAATAGATAGTGTCCACAAGACGTATGGAACAAACGAGAGGTTAATCATCCCCAATCAAAACACTATGAACTATCCTAGTACAGTAAATGCCAATCAAGGACCTAAAATCCTTAAAAATTGCGGAGTGACAATAGATGCAGTAACTTACGAAGCTAAAAAGGAAAATGTCGTAAATACTCCATCACTGGTTAACAATCAACGAAACAACAATTTTACCCCAACAATCAAAAGAGTGGATTTTAATCATCCACAACCACAACAATAACAACAACGATAGGTCAAGACACAGGGTCCAAGTCAAAATTCGACTGGATATTAAAACCAAAACCAAAACCAAAGACAAATGTAAAACCTTAATCCTAATAGTCAACAGTTTAATCAGAGTTTTGGACCACAACACATGCCAAACCAGCAACCTAGGAATTACAATCCTAACTCATATTGTGGTTTCCACAAAATTCGAGGCCATGACACTAGAACTTGCTGCGATTACAACAAATTCATGCAACACTTTCCAGAGGAACAAAGACAACTTTTCATAGATATGTTCTTAGTAGAACCTACATCACCAGTGCTAAATACTTTCATGGGAGCAATATCCCCTAAAAATGCACCCCTCAAGATCTTCAATGATTCGCTCCCAAATCACAATAACAATAAGTTAAATCCAAATGGGACGAAAAAGGGTGTGATGACAGGAAACAATGATCATGAAGCCTCGAATTCACTAAATCCACCTATCACACCATAATTAGGAAATCAGCTACGACCCAAGATAGTCATTTTAGTGGAGTTAGACACTGAGCTACACGTGGAAGCTGTAACAAGAACACGAGAGTATTCCTCTTAGCAAAGTCTCCCAATGGCCTCCTCTTTTCCACAGGCTCAAAAACAGCTAAAGGTGATCAAAAAGACAACAACAATGGCCGAAAATTAATTTTCAAGTTCAAAAGAACAACCATTGCAGAGCAAGAACCAGAAAACCAAATGAATACAATAACCCACGAAAATCCACTTTCCCCTTTCCTAGGCAGGCTAGTTGCCAAAACCAATGCTAATAAATGCATTGAATGCATTTTCCCCCTCTTTCTTCACATCGCCGCCAACTCAAAATTGGTGAGTTCTAATTTTTAAATTTTGCATGTGATTCGAATTTAGTCATATGGCTAGTTAGGTTCCACTAACTACCCATGCTCCTGCCAAACTTGGTAATTAAAAATTGTAAGGACTGTAATTAAGTCCACCATCAAGTCTAAAACCTTCCCCTTTTTTCCTCCCACTTGCTATGTAACCCATATGTCCCTCTTCAGATTTCTAATAGTTTAGGTTACAATATTTATAGTTAGGTTTCCTTAGGATTCACCTTAGGTCAGTTTACAAATTTTTAATTTAAAAATCCATATAGGATAAATATTATGTCATAGGTTAAAACATAACCCATAGCAATTCAATAATAGGTTCCAAGTAGGTCTTACCACCTTAGGCTTAAAACCCATATGGTGCAGGATATATGCCTTAATATCCTTGTATGTAAACCCCCCCTTTTTAAATTTATTTTACGTTTTCTAACGTTACAATTTATATGTATTTAGGGAATCAAATCTTGCCATTGGCAACATGATTCCAGGTAAGTATACCTGTAACCAGATGCTTTAAAATTCACAACAAACCCCAGCTCGGTTCCAAACTTTATTTTATTTGGAAATTCAATTGATAAGATGACAATAAAGAAGGTTGAAGCATACCTTGGATCAATGGAATTGATTCAAGGTGTGCTATCAACATATATAAATTCATCGAGAACAAAAACAATTCTATAGGTTCTCAACCTTGTAATTCACAAAATATAATGACATCATTTCCAAGTAAGTAGAGTTATCGTATGCATGAATTATGGGCAGTAATACTTACTCACTGCAAGCATGATTTTCAAAATCAAAGAATATACCTTCACATGGCAATTCTGGTTGCAACATTTGCAATGTTAGAAATAAAAGTTATCATAATAACAATAATGACCAAGATGTTACATACCTCCCTTCTTAAAAGAATCATCGTCACAATGATCAAATTAGTCAAATCATAGAGTTTTTAGGACAAAATTCAGTTATCATCCTTCCGTTCACATGTTCATAACAGAAAAAAAATTTAAGTATTCAAACAATATTTAAAATAACCATCCAATAATTCAGTGGCTACCCAAGTTTGGTAGATTTATCAGTTTTTCAAACTTAATTTAGATCAAACAAGTATGGAAAAGAATATCTCATTTCTTTGAGATTCTCCCAAGTTGCACTTTCTTCGCCAAAATGGTCCCACTGGACCTTACATTGATTCACTTCGTGATTTCTTAAGTGCAACTGGTGAGTTCCCAACACTCAAATGGGCTTAACCACGATTATTTTGGGGTCTTAGACCTGCAAGGAATCCCAATTCAGCACATGTGATAAATCTGATATGTATTTCTTAAGCAAAGAAATATGGAAAACATCATGCATTGGTGATAAAGCTAAACGATAAGCTACAGGGTTGATTATTTCAACAATTTCAAAAGGTCCCACATAACGAGGTGATAACTTGGCAACCTTGCCAAAATTTATAGAACTCTTTTTCAGCTTAACCCAAAGAAATACCTTCTCACCAAGTTCATATTTCCTATCAACCCTTTTTAAGTCTACATAACTCTTTTGTCTATTGGCATCCTCCTTTAAACGTTCATGAATCATTCTAATTTACTGTTCCATTTCTGCAAGGATTTATGGTCCAATTATCTCTCTATCCTCTACGCTGTCCCAGCTAACAGGGGTTCTGCATTTCCTTCCATATAATGCTTTGAAAGGTGTCATCTTTAAAGAGGCGTTGTATGTATTATTATAATAAAATTCAACCAGTGGGAGGTACTCCTCCCATTTATACTGCTGATCCATGCAATACATTCTTAACATATCCTCTAAAACTTGATTGAATCTTTAAGTCTGTCCATCCGTTTTCGGATGATATGCAGAACTGAAATTTAGTTTAGTTCCCAAGGCTACATTAAGTGTTTGCCAAAATATTAATGTCATTCTCGGATCTCTGTCTGATATGATCAATTCGGGTACTCCATGTAACCTGAAAATCTCATGTAAAAACCTTCTTGCTAACACTGGTGAATCATCTTTTAGATTACTAGTAATAAAGTGTGCCTCTTTGGTTAGTTTGTCAACAACAAATAGGATAACATCATGTTTATTCCTAGACATAGGCAATCCTTGAACGAAATCCATAGTTATCACTTGCCATTTGTACTATGGAATGCTATGAGGGTACAGTAATCTGGCGGGATGCATATGTTCTAATTTTACATGCTGACATTCCAAGCGATGTGTCACAAATCCCATCACATATTTTTCCATCCCCTTCCAGAAATATTGCTGCTTTATATCAGCAAGAATTTTTGCAATGTCAGGGTGCCTAGAAAAAGGTGAATTATGAAATTTAGCTAATAATTTCTTTCTTAAATAATTTTCCAAGGGTATATATATCCTATTTTCAAACCACAAAATTCCTTCATTGTCAAAACAAAAACCTTTATACTTTACATCTTTTGGATTTGTAGCAAGTGCTATCTTAACTTACTGAAAATAAGAGTCAGATTCCATGACACTTTTCACCTCATCTTTAAACCAAGTTCTTAATGTTATAAGAGTAGAAATGTGCTTTCTATGACTCAGAGCATCTGCTACCCTATTTTCCTTACCTTTGATATAGCTTATATAAAAATCATACTGAGATAGGAATTCTAACCATCTTTGTTGTCTTGCATTCAAGTTTAGATGAGTAAACATATACTTTAACCCAAGATGGTTGGTTTTTAGCTCAAAAGGTTTACCAAGGAGGTAATGCCTCCACATTTGAAGTGCATAAACAATGGTAGTGAGCTCTCGGTCATGTGGAGCATGATTCTATTCATGTAACTTGAGTTTTCTACTTTCATAAGCTACGACGTGATCATTTTATAACAGAATACGTCTAAGACCGTCCCCAGATACATATGTTATGACCGTAAAATATCCATTTGGATCAGGTACAGTCAGAAGAGGTAATGTAGTTAACTGATCCTTTAGAATCTTAAAGGAAGACTCACACTTTTCATTCCAAATAAATTTCTTATCTTTCTTCTGTAATGAAGTGATTGGTGCAAAAATCTTTAAAAAGTCCTTAACGAACTTTCTATAGTACCCCGCTAGGCCCATGAAGCTTCTAACTTCATGCACATTCTTGGGTGTAGGCCACTCAGTTATAGCTACAATCTTTGAAGGATCTATAACTATCCCATTCTTGCATATACCATGTCCCAAATAATGCACTTCTGCATCATAAAAGGAACATTTAGATAACTTACCATATAACCTTCTATTTCTCAAGATTTCCAGTACTATCTTTAAATGCTCCTGATGCTCTTCGACATTTTTAGAGTATATGAGAATGTTGTCCAAGAATACAAGCACAAATTTGTCCAAGTATTCTTGAAAAATATTATTCATCAAATTCGTGAAGGCGACAGGTGCATTCGTCAACCCAAAAGGCAATACTGTGAATTCATAATGTCCGTACCTTGTTTTAAAAGTTGTTTTATGAACATCTTCCTCTTTTATTCTCACCTGATGATATCTAGATCGAAGATCTATTTTTGAATAAATTGATGCTCCATGCAGCTGATCGAACAAATCATCAATCCTAGGAAGCAGATATCAGTTCTTAATGGTTTCCTTATTCAACATTTTGTAATCAATGCACACTCTAAGTGTACCATCCTTCTTCTTTACAAAAATTACCGATGCTCCCCATGGTGAGACACTCGTTCTTATCAACCCTTTGGTCAAAATTTCCTATAACTGAGCATTAAGTTCCACCGACTCAATGGTGTTCATTCTATAGGGTGCCTTGGATACGGGCTCAGTTCCCGATTTGATCTCTATTGCGAAGTCAAACTCCCGTTTGGGCAGAAGACATGGTAATTCTTCTCGAAATATGTCACTGAAATCTCTTAACAACAAATATTTCTCCATAAAATCATTAACTTCTTTGGTAATTTTTGTCATTTTTACGGCATACAAAGTGCAACCTCTATTTTATCCCTTTTTAGTTGCATATCTGTTAGTTTCCTAACTGTAATCCCATGTTTTACACCCTAAATGACTGCTATTTTCTGCAGGTAATCAAAACAACAAATCTATTTTTCATAACACTCGACCTTCACCTTATGTTCCACCAACCAATTAACACCTATAATTACATCATATGACCCCAAATGGGTAACATAAAGGTCAATTTTTTTGGAGAAACTAAGCAAGTTGAGGACTGCCCCAAAAAGACACATATCAATTGTATGGACAACATTATTTCCATAATGTACCGTCCATGTCTTATCCATTTGTTCAACTTTTCTTTTTAATTTCAATGCTAACTTAGTAGATATATAACATTCAGTAGCTCTAGTATCAAAAATTATAACCAAAAGTATACTGAATAACTTACCCAGAACATCTATGGGTGTGACTTGCTTTTCAGCTTGTTTGTTAGCCACCGCAACGTGTATCCTATGCTGCTGATCTCGACCGTCCTTCTTTAAAGGACAGTGAATCGCATAATGGTCCTTTCCATAGTTAAAACAGCCTCCGATGGGCCCCTTCCTAGGCTCAAATTTGTTTCCAGCCTTGAAGTTATCATTCTGGCTTCCATAGGAATTTTACCCATTACCACTATTTTTGGTAAAGTTGTTCCGCATACTAGCAACAAGTTTATTCATCCTTGTTTTCTTATTGTTATCTGCAACAATTTTGTTTTTTATGTTGAACCTCTTCCTGGGTCCCTTTTTAGGTGCAAGAGATAAAGAAGAGTTGGGGATCTTCTTCCTAATCTCCTCCCTATGAGCAGAGATTGCTCTCAATTTCTGTTCTTGTCTTATTGCCTTTTTGACAACTCCTTCCATAGTGGTCGGACCGTGGACATCCACCTCACCACCAATGATGGGATTCAGTCCCATTATAAAATTTCGTATCCTGAACTTCTCATTAGCTTAGTACTGTGGTACATACTTAAGGAGTTTAGTGAACCCTTCCCAGTATTCTATCACAGTCAGCTTTCCTCGAGACAAGTTCTGAAATTTAGTCATTTTCTGATCATAAAAAAGTTGAGGCAGTCATCGTTGCCTAAAGTAACTTTTAAATTGATCCCAAGTTATGTCTGTTTCAACAATGTTCAACTCAACCTTACGGTTGTCTCACCATGATGATACTTCATGAGAAAGCCGATATGCTCCCCATATTGCTTTTGTTTCCTCAAAGAAGTTTCTTATCGCAAAGTACTTCTCCATTTCACTGAGCCAATTTTCAGTCCCATCCCCAAGTGTGGTTCCATCAAACTTTGGAAGAATTATTCTTTTTATATCATTTGTGAGTTCAGTTGCTAATCTTGCCCTTTTATTTTTAGGGTGATTAGGAACATTCACATTACTATTATCAACACCCAAATTTCCTCCATTGGTGTTTTCCACAGGAGGTGGCTGATTGTTAATATCAACATCTTCTTCCTCCTCCTCATTTTCCATTGCTTGCTGTTCCAAAATAGTCAGACGATCTCTTGTATCTAGCAGGGAAGCAAGGATCTCATTAGTTTTTGGGTAGTAGCTGCTTCCCCACCCGGTAGCGGGTTGTTCGCAGCATTCCCTCTTGTTCTAACCATTTTATGTTCAACAAGAAAATGTAAACCTTATTAAATTGTGGACTCATTAGGTCTAAGAGCTGCAACCTTCAACTCTGATACCAAGATGTAACATTCCCATTTTAAGACACTAAAATAAGGGATTTTTTTTTTCATAACATTCTCTGCTCTAAATTATGTAATTCAGAACACACGTTTCAAGTTTTTAATAGTTGTTCTTTGTTCTAAATGACATAATTTAGAACACAAAATGTTTTTTAGATTAATGTTCTCTCTTCACATATTCATAATATAGAACACACATTCCATGCCATTCAATGATATAATAGATAACCATATGCAGCCGTAATGACTCAAAGAACTACCGATCTCCCATTTAATTGCTCAGAGTTTCATTGATCTCTCATTTCATGACTCGGCTACTTACCGATCCTTCATGTTAATCCATGCATTGTATACTAAGTATACTTGGTTCTCTTTACCTTTTCGGTTATTGAAGTGCTCCATTTAAGAGGCCTATCTGAATATCTGTTACCAATATTCATTTCAAATCCTACTTCTTAAACTAGGTGATTTAGGACAACGCAACCAGCAACTTGCGTTATTTTGGCCAAATATTTTCACATGCTTAGCATGATCATATTCCTAGATGGCATACTCGTCAATGGAATACGTCCCTCACTTCACTTAACCTATTATCTAGAATGGTCTTTTCCTAACTCCTGTTAGTCCTCTTGTCCAAGGTTGAGCCTTAATCCAAGTTAGTAATATGAAAAGGTGTAGAGAGTCACTCATGATGACTAAGGGTATACAGTGATACATCTTCGACCCATATCAATTACGTATGTCTAGATACCCTTAGTCCTTGCAAGTCACTTCCTACACAAGGACATGTTCCTAACTTGGTCTAAAGTAGAGCCGAGGCCAAGTTCAGGTTTATGTAGACCTAGATGATTCGATTCAGAGGGTGTCACAACATGTCAACTGTAACATTGTGTTGTCATAAAGGCCAAACCTTCATGAGGACACCTTATTGTAGTTGGAAAGGTCCAACATCCTTCGGAATCCTCCCATCTAGGGATACATATTCCACTAAGAGCTTGATCACTTACTTATTTTTGTAATTTAATGAATAAGTTCAGAAATCTTGCTAGTTCTTTAATCTTTTATTCATTAAAGGTGTACAGTCATGAATGACTTAATTTTTCATGAAGCTAATATACAATCACTTCTCCATACTGAAGAGTTGTATCTCTTTTCTTGGATCATTAATTAAAACTTCAGACTTACAGCCCAAATCAGTTTGATTACTAGGATTTATTTACTAAACTTGATTAAGTTCATTCGTAGTTGATTCTAAGTTTGAGTTTCCTTTACATTATTCCTTGTTTGAATGAGGTCCATTTTCGATGCACATGCATTCATTTATTTATGCTTGCCTTACATTAATTTAAGATTTAATAGAAGGAGATATGATTTCCTTCATCCAATTATCCTTCGGGAAAGACACCACGAGGACATTAACGAAATCTAAATACAGAATTTAATTGTTCTTACCTTAATATTCATTAGTTTAGAACCCAATTCCAAATATTACTTACACAAAAATTTATAGGTAATTTAATCTTTTACAGATGGAAATTAATAGTCCATATTGATCTAAGTACTAACCATTTGCACATTCCAACTTAAAAGTTGTATTTAAGAGAAGAGTAGAGTGTCAATTCCCTCTTTCTCATTATATCCTTTTAAAGCTAACAACCATCGTATATATAAGTACAAATTCAACTGTAGGAATAAGTTCGATATTTTATTTTCACAATTCGATAATATTACAATAGTAAAATATCACTCCATTCCTTTTTCTTACTCCGCAAGTAAAATTTACATAATTTATAAGTCTAAACAGCTAGACTTCATTCTTGTCTATCAGTATCGATAACTCAAACAGGACTACAAATTTTTCCTCTTTTCATTACATTCGAGAAGAATAATAAAGTCTCATAAAAGAAGAACCAAATTTTAGTAAAACATAAGAAACATCCTAAAGGTCATGTCTTCTTCTAACACTTAGATACTCCATCTACAAGTATTACCAGCATGGGTCAGTTCCTCGAACTGAGCATGTTAAGCACGTACTATTAAAAAGAAGTGTTTTTGATTAACCATTTAAGTAAAAGAACTCTACTTTTATGAAATGTCCCATAATTAAGATGAACATCACATAAAAATTAAGTACCAAAAAGGATGAACAAATTTAACAACCATGTCACAGTAATTAGCATCTTAATCAAACAATACCGTTGATTAATAACTCCTCAATTAATTATCACAACAAGCAATATTATGTATCCCTTATCTAACCATCTCTTTCAAAAATAAATGTAGTTCATTTCAAATTTAAACAAATAATCCAAAAATATCAATTCTAAATATTCTCTGATAGAAGCAATTGAAAGAAGTAATAATTCACTGTTCGAACACAATCAATTCAGTCCCGCTCCATCCTGTAAATGGAATCCTTATAGTAAAATGACTAAGATTTTTAAACAAAACTCTTTCCTTTTCACTACTCATTAACATCAACCAAGTTCAAATGCAGAAGAGGAAGGTAAACAATCATCATAAAAATAACTCATATCACTTTTCTGAATTCAACAAACAACAAGTTATTTATCCAATTTAGAGAGAGAAAACATAAAGTGAAATGCAATTATGTAAACCCGAAGGTAGTTACAATTTATTTCAGTATTTCCTTACTAAATTTTTTAAAAAAGGAAACAAAGAGAGGAATTATTTCCTTTAGTTAACAATTCTATAATATCTTCCAATTAACACGATCGAACTGATCGACCTTATGTAAGGAAGGACATCAACTAATATTAACATCAAGAGAGAAAAATATGGAAGTCATTAATTAAAATGAGATAGAAATTCTTGTTACTTGTTTCTAACACATTACCAACATATAACCGTGATATGCAATCGTAATGATAATGTAATTATTTTCATACCAAAAACTGGAACGGTTTTAATATTTTATCAGCTACTGTAAAATGAACAGTATTTAATTACTTCATTTTTCAACTGAATCAAAAGTATCAAACCATAACAGAATTTCCCATTGTACCCATCACTATTAATTTCCTTCACTGAAAACAATGTGTTACCCCAAATATAAAAACAAATAAATGTTTACAACCCTGCTTTCACTGGAATGATAAAAGAAGAAATCGTTTTCAATCACGAAGGTAAGGGATTTACCCTTGCTCAGTTGTAACAAAAACAACAAGAATTTTAAATTCACAGAACCTATACTCACCCGTGAGTTCAAGGAAACAGTAAAATCCACACATTCTACACCAATCCCCTTGTTAACAATTTGATATACTTTCCAGATTCAGCCAGAAGTTATTTCCAAACATTCATTCATGGGTACCAAAACAAAGTAGGAGAAACTTTATATTATTTCAGAACAAACAGTAGTGAAAATGATACGAAGAACCTCATATCTCAAGGAGAACCCACATCACAATTAACTGTATTACGGCAAGGAAGGATAAATCCAAAAAAATTCCATCCAAACATTCATGAAATCCATAACCTTTTAAGCATATAAACTTAGCGAACAATATACTTTCATTGTTACATTTTTCAAGTTCAACCCACAAAAGACCACAATGCCAAACACACATTTCCTTTAAAACCCTAACAATTGTGGAGGATTTTATACCCATTTATAGTTTTAACTGAAACAACAACTTTCCGTGTATGCATCATTTCTAAATGAAAATTTCACACTTAAATCACAGTCCCCAAATTAACATACTGAAACATTTACATAAAATGATGAATTTCCAAAAACTGAATTCATTTAATCAAATGGTTAATGAAAATCATAGCCATTTAATAGAAAGAGCTTAACATGCCTGATAAAAATCCTTGTTGGCTTGTAGAAAATCATAGCCGAGTCCTTGGAAATTCTTCTTTTCAAACAACAACTCTCAGCAAAGTCTCCCAACAGCCTCCTCTTCTCCACAGGCTCAAAAACAGCCGAAGGTGATCAAAACAACAACTACAATGGCCAAAAATGAATTTTCAAGTTCGAAAGAATAACCATTGTAGAGCAAAAACCAGAAAACCAAATGAATACAATAACCCACGAAAATCCACTTTCCCCTTTTCTAGGCAGGCTGGTTGCCAAAACCAATGCTAATAAATGCATTGAATGCATTTTCCCCCTCTTTCTTCATGCCACCGCCAACTCAAAATTGGCGAGTTCTAATTTTAAAATTTTGCATGTGATTTGAATTTAGTCATATGGCTAGTTAGGTTCCTCAAACTACCCATGCTCCCGCCAAACTTGGTGATTAAAAATTACAAGGACTGTAATTAAGTCTGCCATCAAGTCTAAAACCTTCCCCATTTTTCCTCCCACTTGCTATGTAACCCATATGTCCCTCTTTGGATTGGTAATAGTTTAGGTTAAAATATTTATAGTTAGGTTTCCTTAGGATTCACCTTAGGTTAGTTTACAAATTTTTAATTTGAAAATCCATATAGGATAAATATTATGTCATAGGTTAAAACATAACCCATAAAAATTCAATAATAGGTTCTAAGTAGGTCTTACCACCTTAGGCTTAGAACCCGTATGGTGCAAGATATATGCTTTAATATCCTTGTATGTAAACCCATTTTTTTTATTATTTTACGTTTTCTAACGTTACAATTTATATGTATTCAGGGAATCAAATCTTTCCGTTGGCAACACGATGCCAAGAAAGTATACCTATAACTAGATGCTTTAAAATTCACAACAAACCCCAGATCGGTTCCAAACTTTATTTTATTTGGAAATTCAATTGATAAGACGACAATAAAGAAGGTTGAAGCATACCTTGGATCAATGGAATTGATTCAAGGTGTGCTGTCAACATATATAAATTCATCGAGTACAAAAGCAATTATGTAGGTTCTCAACCTTGTAATTCACAAAATATAATGACATCATTTCCAAGTAAGTAGAGTTACCGTATGCACGAATTCTGGGCAGTAATATTTACTCACTGCAAGCATGATTTTCAAAATCAAATAATATACCTTCACATGACAATTCTCGTTGCAACATTTGCAATGTCAGAAATAAAAGTTATCATAATAACAGTCATGACCAAGATGTTACAAGTAATGAGAGTATAATAGTTGAGGGAATTCAAAGAAATGGTCTGTATATTTTTGATGATTTCTCTTCTGCATCTTATTTTATATCTCAATTTTTGAATACTTCAAAACTATGGCATGAAATGGTAGGACATATTAGTTATCAAAGCTTATATGAAATGTCTAAATATAATCTAGTGAAAGGTTTACATGTGTTATCTTCTTCTCTTGAAGTTACTTCATTAAATGATTATAAATGATGGTTTTGATTATGATTCAGTAAATGGTCATGATGATGTTTTGATGATATAGATGTTTTCGAAACTCCTATCTTCCTAGCTAAGAAATTAAATTGGGCTCAATCTATGTTAGAAAGTTCAAATATGATTAACCATAGGAAAATGACCAGAAGTCATCATATGTACCATGCATTAATTACCTTGTATGAACTTGAGCCGTGAAGTATTATAGGGTATAGGTGGTTATACAAAGTAAAATATAATGCTAGTGGTAGTATTGACAAACATAAAGCTAGACTTGTTGCTAGAGGTTTCACTAAGAAACCTCATATTGATTATGTTGGGACATTTTCCCTTGTAGTTAAAATGAGTATTATTAGGGCCTTATTTGCAATTACCACTCAATTTGGGTGGGAAATACACCAAATGGATAAGAAAAATATTTTTTTGAATTGTGATTTAAAACAAGAACTTTACATGTTTCAACATAAAAGATTTGAAGAAACTAGTAAGGAAAACTATGTTTGTAAGTTGAGAAATCCTTGTTTGGTTGAAAACAAGCTCTTAGAGCTTGGTATGCAAAAATTGTTTTCTTCTTTAAACTGTTGGGTTTTGTTAATTCTTCTTCTTCTAACAATAATATATTCATTAAGCAAGAAGGATCATATATATATATGTTTTTCTTATGACTGGTGACAATTCTTTTTTAATTCATAGGATTGAACAGAATTTGAAACAATACTTCAAAATGAATGAGTTAGATCTTTCACACCATGTTCTTTGTATGACCATATTTCATTCTATTGTTATTTTTTCAAAAACACAATATGCAACCAATGTATTGAAATTTTTTATTATGATTGATTGTAAACCATTTTATACTTAAATGGAAGTTGGACTAAATATTGATCATAAGTGTGCATGTGAAAAAGATGACCCTACTTTTAGATAGTTAGTTGGTAGTTTGATTTATCTAACTATAACTAGACCATATATTTCCTATGCAGTAGGAACTGCTTCCAGGTTTATGCAGGAACTGTTGTTGCAAATCAGCAGCACCCCTGGATGCAAATCAAGGTTCTAAGTTGATGTTTAGGGCATCCAGCGTGATTGCACAACATTGAAACCTCTCTCCAAGTGTGGGAATTGCAAGATGAGAGAGGAATCTCCATATTAGAGGCTGGTTCCTCAAAATCCTCTGATTAGATCTATATTTGCACAACTGCAGAGGTTCAGATCCTAATTTTATCCTAATTTGCAAGGAGACAGGGATCAGAAATGTAAAAAGTGAAACTAAACTGATAAGGGTGATACACCAAAGGAGTGGTGAGAACTTCTTGTTCATGCAAATTGACAAAAATAAGAAATTGCAACATAAAACATCATGCACAGGTTGATAAGCTATAATCAAGGGTTTGAAATGAAGCAAACAACACATACAAAGGACTGAAAGCATTCACAGAGCCTGCATTGTGATTTTCAACATCAAAATCCTTGTATTCCAACACCAAAGAGGCAGAAAAACCTATTACAATCCCTGAAAGGTATGATACTTCCAAAATCACTTGTTGAAGGTGAAAACAGAAGCTTGCTGTGCAAAAAGGTGTTCCCCATTTGAAAAATGAGCCAAATATGGCTTTTACAGTGCATGGGTCGAACCCAGGAGAGAGAAAATGTGAAAAAACGTGGGAGCCATTCCCCATTGACCAAAATGCATTAAAAACAACATGGAGGTCCTTACAAACCCATGCTATGACATTTTTGACCATTCTAGAGAAGAATGCGACCCATTTTGCATTAAAATTGGTTGTTGAAACGTCAGTTCTGTCCATGGGCACGTACCAGAAGCATTTTTTGATTTTATCCCTCTAATCTTAACCAAAATATAAAATTGACCCTAGAATCATGTAGAGAATTTTACCAGCTTTCCATTGATATAAAGAATGCAAAAATTTGAGCTCTGGATCGAAAGTTATGGCCGTTTGAAGATTTAGGGCAAAAACAGGCCCAAAACGGATCGGCGGGAAATTTTTTTGAATTTTACCTCTTTTTGCATTTTGGAAAAAATTTCAAAAAATCCCCACACCCCACCAACCAGGTGCCACGTGGTACGATTTGATTGGATGAGAGCCCTTCTTGACCAATTTCTCTTTGTTTTTTGCCTTTGGAATTTTTTTCCAAAAAACTCTGCCGGGCCCTCGAGCTGGACACGTGGCAGCATTTCATTTGTTGACGGGGGTAGCGGGCCTAAACTCGCCCTCTGGAATTTTTGGTGAAACTTAGCCAAATTTTGAAAATCTTCCCCGAGCTTCGAATTTCCCTGGGACCATAGGACACGTGTCCTATTTTCATTAGGCACAGGCCCTTTGCCCCAAACTTTCCCTTTGATTTTTTTGCCAAACACTTAGCAAAATTTGCATTTCTACCTCCGCCGCCCAGATTGGTGAAGACATGTGGCTTAACCCTATTTGCTGCGGGCCAATTTTTTACTTTGGAAATTTTGACCAAAACTTGAAATTTTTTCTAAGTTTTTCTCTCTTCTCCGCCACCTCCTGGGACACGTGGCAGCTTCCTATTGGTTGTGGGCTTCCAAAGGGAAAATTTCCCACAAAACCTCCTCCGAGCCATAACTTGAAAAATATGAGGAGTTAGGAGGAAAAATTTACCTTTCTGGAAAGCTGAGAGAGAGCTCTATCCAATGGTGTCATTTCCAGAAAGATTTGACTACCTGAAAATAAAAAAATGGAGACTGAGGCACAAGAGAGGCAAGAACACAAGGAGTTAGCCATCCAAAATGAGCAGGGGCACATTTTGGATAACAGATTTGGCGACTCAGAGGGGTCATCTGCCTGCTAGATGAAAATACCAGTTGCCTGAAGTAGTCCATTGGGCATGGAGTCATCAAATTTTCTGTTTGGAACCCTAACTGACTTAGAATATTGCAAGGAGGAAGATGGAATATCCCCTGATGGAAGCAAGGACTACAAAACATCTCCAGGGACAGCAAGCTATGCCAAAGCACTTAGGGAAAGCAAAACAACCTACAACAAAACAATGTGCACAAGCACTTGGAGGAATGAAAACCTAAGCTAATATTTACAAGGTGGAGAATTTCCCTTTAGTAGCAATGCTTTAGATAGATTCCATTGACTGGAATCTGTAGTTCTTCGCCATCCAATGAAGACAATTTGAAGGCATTGCTATCCTTACACTTTGTGACCATGTATGGGCCACTCCAAATGGCATCAAATTTTGAATGCCTTCCCGGTTTTGCTCTATCTGCATCCCATTTTAACACTAGATCTCCAACTTGGAAAGATCTACTCTTGGCCTTCCTATCAAAGGTCTTCTTGATCAAATCTTGATCCTTCTCCATTGCTTGGGATGCCTGATCTCTGATCTCTTAGAGCTCCATCAACTCTGCATATATCACCTCCATGGGCCCAAACTCTAACAACTCTAACTGCTTCATGAGTTCCAATGTTGGCAACTCAAGTGACATGGGCAAGATTGCCTCTCTTCCATAAACAAGCCTGAATGGAGAGTTACCTGTGGATCTCTTGGGAGTTATCCTATCAGCCCATAAGGTTGATTTTAGTTTGGTATGCCAAGACCTCTGATTCTCATCAAGATTTCTCCTAATGATCCTCAACAAGTTCTTGTTTGTAGACTCAACCTAGCCATTACCTTAAGGGTAATAGTTTGATGAAGTACTTAGGTATATCCTGTTCTTGATAGCCCACTCAGTCACCTTGGATCCAATGAATGCCAATGCATTATCTGAGATTATTGTAATAGGTATGCCAAATCTGGTTACTATGCCCTCATAGAAGTCTAAGATGCTAGACTCATTTGTTTCTTTGAGTGCTACTGCTTCAGTCCATCTGGTGAAGTAGTCTGTGGCTATCAAAATCCATTTGTGCCCTTGGCTTGAATTGGGATTAATGACTCCAATGAAGTCCAAACCCCATTGCATGAATGGCTGGTCAACTGAGATTGGATGCAATGGAAGGGCATAAAGTCTCTCTTTTCCTGTGAAGAATGCACAATTCTTACACCTCTTGATCCATGCAAAGCAATCATTGAAAATCTTGGGCCAATAATAACCAGCCTTCATAATTTTTAGAGCTGTCACTCTAGGTGAAAAATGACCACCAGCTGGTCCACCATGGAACTCTTCCAACACCCTATGAATCTGATTTGTGATAATGCATCTCAACAACACTCCATTCACATCTTTCTTGAACAAAACTCCATCAACAATGGCATATGGGACAAACTACAATCTGAAGTGTCTTCTTTAGGTCTTGTTCATCTCCAAAGGGCATAGGATTATGCTTAGGAAGTGTATTATACCTTGGGTCCAGCAAGGAGTGGGGACAACATTATTTTCTTCTTGAGTGTCACTTGGCTCATGGCTATCTTGAACTTTCAAAACAACCTCTTCTTCATTACATACTTCTTTTTGCTTCCCCAAATCAGCTGCTCACATAATCCTTTTCCTCTTACCAGCTTGGTGACCTTGATCTCAATGTCATACTCCATGACACGAGTGATCCAACCTACCCTTTTCTCATTCAAATCCTTGTTGAGGAGGAAGTCTTTAACCCTAGCATGAGAGACCAGCAATTGGACCTTGTTTTTTGAGACTAAATGCTTGAATTTCTTCAAGCTTCTGATTACTACAAGTACATGCTTCTCAATAAAAGAATACCTCACCTCATAGTCATCTAGGCTCTGACTGAAGAAAGCAATTGGCTGCTCATTGTTGTCCTTGTTCTGCTGTACCAAAATGGCAGAAATACTATCATTACCTCTAAATGCATAGAGGATGAAATCCTTGGAGAAGTCCGGGTTGATGAGGGTTGGTGCTTGAGAGATGGCTTCTTTGATTGCTTCAAAACTCTCCTTGCCTTCTGCTGTCCACTTGAAAGCCATTCTTTTCTTTAACATTTTGGTGATAGGTTTGACAAGGGCTGTAAAATCTGGGACAAACCTCCAAACAAAGTTTATTCTCCCCAAGAAACTCTGAAGGGCCTTCTTGTGGCTTGGTAATGGTAGTGCTCTTATGGCTTCAACCCTCTCTGGATCAATTGATAATCCTTCTTTGGAGACAATATGGCCAAGGAGCTTTCCTTCATGTGCTAGGAAGATACACTTCTTAGGATTCAAAGACACTCCAAATCTCCTGCACCTTTGGAAGACTTGTCTCAAATGAGAGAGGTGGTCTGCTACATTCTTTGAAAAAATAGTGATATGATGAAGGTATATCAGCACCACATTGTTGATCAAACCTTTGAACACCATGTCCATTGCTCTTTGGAAGGTAGCACTAGCGTTGGACAGCAAAAATGGCATTTTCCTATATGCGTAAGTTCCCCATTTGGTTGTGAAGGCTGTCTTGAACTGATCTTCTTCCTTCACCATAATCTGATTGTAGCCTGAGTAGCCATCAAGTAGTGAAAACCTCTCGGAGCCAGCCACAAATTGCAAGATTTGCTCCATGGAAGGGAGTGGGTAATGGTCCTTGAGAGATGCTCTATTCAAGTCTCTGAAGTCAACACACAATTTGATCTCTCCACTCTTCTTTCTGACTGGAACCAAGTTGGCAACCCAACTAGAATGCTTGATTGGGAATATGATCCTTGACTCAATCAGCTTGTTCAATTCTTTCCTCATGAGAGGCTCCATGTGTGGATTGACTGGTCTTTGTTTCAGCCTGACAGGCTTAGTATTTGGATCCAATTCAATGGTATGCTGAGCTAAGTTGGGATTGAAACCTTTCAAGTCTTCATAGCTCCAAGCAAACACATCAGGGAACTCTTGACATAGCTGCATGAACTCATACCTTTCTTATTCAGTTGTCATCTTTCCAATTTGTAATGTTTTTTTCTCTTCCACCAAGATGGATACTGAATCTTCTCTCTTCACCTGAATGTTTTCTTTCTCTTTCCTAAATTGATCATTGGGATTGAAAATGGACTCTAAAGTGATAAGTCCCTTGGGAAGCTTGTTAGTTCTCAGCTGTACCACTTGGTCACCATACTGCTGTTCCAATTTTTCTTGATTCTTAGTTGAGAACTCAGCTTCTTCTTGCAAGAAATGGATGATTTGCTGGTCATTCTCAAACACTTGCCAACTTACATTGTTATCCGGCACTGAAGGCCTCACAATCACGTGGATGTTTAGCTGTACCTTGTCTTGTTGAATGCTTTCCACAATGTCAAAGGCTGCCCCTACTTTTGCAAACCTGTCAACAGCTTGGTTCTCTTTCCTAGGAATGGATTTGATTCAAAACCCTCAAAATCTTCCATGAGGTCCCACACCTTGTTCTTGTAGCACTTGAGTAGATCATTCTTGGCAACATGTTGTCCCTTGACCTGATTTACAATCAATTCACTGTCACCAAAGACTTGCAAGTTCTTTATTCTTCTCTTTATTGCCCAATGCATCCCTTACACCAAGGCTTCATATTCAGTAGTGTTATTGGAGCATGCAAACTGAAATCTAAAAGTTGAATAGTACTTTACTCCTTGACGTGAAACAAGCATGGCTCCACCTCCTACACCTTGTCTACTCCTTGATCCATAAAAAAATAGCTGCCATACCTCATTGTCATCCTTATGGTTTGGCTTGGTGATGCTAGGAATGGGCTGGTCTTCTTCATGTATGCAATAGACCCCTAGCTCAGATTATTCTACTTCTTGATAAGGATAAAAAGCATGCACCTTGTTTTCCCATTCATCAAGAGTTAGATCCGGGATGCTTCCAACCTTGATGTCAGCTTCATCAGTGCTTGGGTGATCTTCTTGATCAAATTCCAAACAATTGGCATTGATCTGACTTGGAGTGTAGGGATCAATATGGAAGTTTGCAATAGGTTCAGACCTGATTGTAGCTTTGGTTCCATACCTCATTTTGAACAGCATGTGTGACCAATCAGCAGACAAATATCCTCCAATCTTGGCTGTGAAATCTCTTGACAAACATAGGGCAAAGAGTGGTGGAAGGTCTATAACTGATACATCTTGTAAAACAACAACATTTGGACATGCATGCAAGGTAAGACTCAAGTTTCTAATCACCCCAACTGTTGTTACTACTGTCCCATCCAGCTACACTACCCCTTTAGATATGGTTTCATACTGGAGCCCTAGTTGATCAACTATTTGCTTAGGCATCACTGAGCTACTTGCCCTAGAATCAATCATGCAATTGTGCACTAATTGGTTTCCAATGATTAATGAGATATAAAAAGGAGGGGGCTTCAACATTTTACCTTGTTGTCCTCCATGATTCCCTTCAGGTTGGGCAGCATTTGTGAGCACTTTCTCTTACATCTGAGCTTGCTGATTTGAAGTTGGCCAGTCCTTCATGGCAGCTTGTAGCAAATCTCCTTGGCCTGGGATAGATAGGGATTCCCACATTGATATATTTACATTTGTCTTCTTCATCTGATCAATGATACTGAATGGTGATGAAGGATCTCTTTGCTGTCCCTTGGTTTGCATATTCATCCCTTGCATGTGGGCAGCAACAACTAGTATTTGAGTTGGTCTAGGAGCTGTTCTTGGCTGCCCTTGTGCATTTACAACTGGATTTTGTTTGCCAACCATTTGTGGAGCCATAAAAGGTTATGGATTGGTTGGAGCTAATGGCTATTCTTCACCCAAATTCCTTCTTTTTGACCTTGTGTTGGCTGCAACACCTTGAGAGACTATCTGATTCATGCCACAAAAATCCTCTGCCTGCCAGTTCACAAGTGTGGTGTCATTTGGAGCTGATTGCTGCTGGAATGTTTCTTGTTGTTGGTTGTTTCCTTGACTGCCCTCACCCTCCACACCAGTATTTGTCACCATTAATTCTTGATTCAAGGCACCGTTGAAACACATAGATTGGTTGTGAGGTTCATTGCATGTAAAACACCAATCATACTCCTGAGCAACGTTGTTTTGTGTTGGCACCAATGCCTTAGAGGCAGATATAGCATTTGTATTATAGGGCTGAAATGGTCTGTTGGCAGGAGGCCTTGCTTGATTTAGATTTGCAGCTGGATTGGGTGGTCTATGAGGTTGATATGGTTACCTGTTAGGCTGAGCTTGAGGCTGGAAGGAAGGTCTAAAACTTTGGGCTTGTTGCCTCTTGAGAGTAACCAGCTCATTACCTAAATTTTGTAATTGCTTCATGACTTCTTGAAGTTCATTTGAGGCACTAGAAGATGAAGTGGAAGCTTCACTTGAATTCTGATTTCTAGGAGTGGGAGAAGGAGCCAAATTAGGTGCTTGATTAGTGTTTGGGCTCTCTAAACTTGGAAACAATGGCATGGGAGGTCGAGGGGCTAGTTTTTCCAGCTTGGATCAAACAATTTTCAGCTCTAATGGCAATGCTATAAGCAATGGGGATAGTTGTGCCTCCCATGGACTGAATTAACATAGAAATATCAGATTTAGAGCTTTGAGATAGTAAAGAAAAGCACCTTCTGCTGTTGGCCTAACTGCCACTGGAATTCTCTCCCAAGTCCTTTGAAATCTGAAGTTAAAATAAGTCAGCTGCTCATTGGGAGCTCTCTTGATGGTTGTCAGCTACTCCAAAAGAGACAAGTTGTCTCCCTTCTCTCCAAATTGCTCATGAAGTGCTACACATAGCTGGTTCCAATTCTGAATAAAACCTGAGGCAAGACTTCTAAACCATTGTAATGCTTTCCCCTTGAATGAAGATGCCAGCAATTTGATAGTTACTTGGATCTCATTGATTTCATGAATTGCACAAAGGTTGGCAATGTCTTTAACATGATCACTTGGAGTAGTTTGATTCTCTCCAGTGAAGTATGGAATGTTCTTCAAGGCTGCAATTGGAATTGGATTTTGTGCATTGAGAGAAAGTGGGCTGCTGCCAGTGAAATTGACATAGGGGTTGTTTTGTGCCATTCTAATTGGCCTTAGAACCCTTGTTGATTGAATGAAAGGCCTACCAGGTGGAGGAGTTAAGAGCGTTCTGTTTGGTGGAGATGGAGACCTTTGGATTCTCCTCCCACTTTGCCTTACTCTTGGAGATAACTACAGATATTCAAACAATGCCTCTTCTTCTCCAGCTCTTGACCTTGTAGTGATTCTCTTCATGAGTTTTCAGGTCTGCACTGCTAAAACCAGCTGATTCTTCTTCCTTGGAGTCGCCAGATGTGTAATTTATAGCTCTTTTAAGCAAGAAAATTACAGCAGATGCACATCAACTTTACTGTAATGAAAATGAGACCTCTAAGGTCCCACCGGGCATGCCAAAACTATTGTTGCAAATCAGCAGCACCCCTGGATGCAAATCAAGGTTCTAAGTTGATGTTTAGGGCATCCAGTGTGATTGCACAACATTGAAACCTCTCTCCAAGTGTGGGACTTGCAAGATGAGAGAGGAATCTCCAGATTAGAGGCTGGTTCCTCAAACTCCTCTGATTAGATCTATATTTTCACAACTGCAGAGGTTTAGATCCTAATTTTATCCTAATTTGCAAGGAGACAGGGATAAGAAATGCAAAAATTGAAACTAAACTGATAAGGGTGATACACCAAAGGAGTGGTGAGCACTTCTTGTTCATGTAAATTGACACAAATCAGAAATTGCAACATAAAACATCATGCATAGGTTGATAAGCTGTAATCAAGGGTTTGAAATGAAGCAAACAACACATACAAAGGATTGAAAGCATTCACAGAGCCTGCATTGTGATTTTCAACATAAAAATCCTTGTAGTCCAACACCAAAGAGGCAGAAAAACCTGTTACAATCCCTGTAAGGTTTGATACTTCCAAAATCACTTGTTGAAGGTGAAAACAGAAGCTTGCTGTGCAAAAAGGTGTTCCCCCTTTGAAAAATGAGCCAAATCTGGCTTTTACAGTGCATGGGTCGAACCCAGGAGAGAGAAAACATGGGAACCATTCCCCATTAACCAAAATGCATTAAAAATAGCATGGAGGTCCTTACAAACCCATGCCCTGACATTTTTGACCATGCTGGAGAAGAATGTGACCCATTTTGCATTAAAATTGGTTGTTGAAACATCAGTTTTGTCCATGGGCGCGTACCAGAATCATTTTTTGATTTTCTCCCTCCAAACTTAACCAAAATGTAAAATTGACCCCAGAATCATGTATAGAATTTTACCAAATTTCCATTAATATAAAGAACGTGAAAATCTGAGCTCTAGATCGAAAGTTATGGCTGTTTGAAGATTTAGGGCAAAAACAGGCCCAAAACGGATCGGCGGGAATTTTTTTTGAATTTTACCTCTTTTTGCATTTTGGAAATTTTTTCAAAAAAGTGCCACGCCCCGCCAACTAGGTGCCATGTGGCACAATTTGATTGGATGCTGGCCCTTCTTGACCACTTTCTCTTTGTTTTTTGCCTTTGGAAAGTTTTTCCAAAAAACTCCGCCGGGCCCTCGAGTTGGACACGTGGCAACATTTCATTTGTTAACGGGGGCAGCAGACCGAAACTCACCCTCTGGAATTTTTGGCGAAACTTAGCCAAATTTTGAAAATTTTCCCCAAGCTCCAAACTTCCTTGGGACCATAGGACACGTGTCCTATTTTCATTGGGCACGGGCCCTCTGCCCCAAACTTTCCCTTTGATTTTTTTGCCAAACACTTAGCAAAATTTGCATTTCTACCTCTGCCGCCCAGATTGGTGAAGACACGTGGTGTAACCCTATCTGCTGCAGGCCATGCAGGCCAATTTTTTACTTTGGAAATTTTGACCAAAACTTGAAATTTTTTCTAAGTTTTTCTCTCTTCTCCGCCACCTCCTGGTACACGTGGCAGCTTCATATTGGCTGCGGGCTTCCAAAGGGAAAATTTCCCACAAAACCTCCGCCGAGCCATAACTTGAAAAATATGAGGAGTTAGGAGGAAAACTTTACCTTTCTGGAAAGCTGAGAGAGAGCTCTATCTAGTGGTGCTATTTCCAGAAAGATTTGAGTGACTGAAAATAAAAAATGGAGAATGAGGTACAAGAGAGGAAAGAACACAAGGAGTTAGCCATCCAAAATGAGCAGGGGCACATTTTGGATAACAGGAACCTTATAAAAATCATTAGAATCTTGTAAAAATGATTCTTAGATATATTAAAGGAACAATCAATTATGGGTTGCATTATACTAAGAATAAAAATGCTAACTTATATGGATTTTGTGATTCTGATCATGTTGGTGACGTATTGGATAGAAAATCTATTTCTTTTTATATGTTTAAATTTTGTGCAGGTGCCATTACTTGGTGCAGCAAAAAGTAACCAATTGTTTCTATCTCTTCAACAAAATTTGAGTATAGAAGTGCAATAGAAGTTGCAAAAGAGGCTCTATGAATAAAGAGGTTGTTCGATAAGATAAAGATGAAGGATCTAGGAAGTGTTACTTTTTTCTATAATAACCAAATAACCATAGCTCTTGCACATAATCCAATACAACATTAGAGGATGAAGCACATTGAGATACATGTACACTTCATCCGTGAGAAGGTGCTAAGTGGTGAGATAGATCCCAAGTTCGTGCCAATTGAAGAGCAGGTTGCTGGCATCTTCTCAAAGCCCTTGACTGTTATGTGTTTTCTCAATTTCATGAAAAACTTGGATTGTCAAAGTTACCATTGAGGGGGAGTGTGCATGATAATGTCACCTCCTAATGGAACTTGGTTTTTGTAAAAGACCTTCATGCAAGTGTAAAAAAAGACCTTTGGAAAAGTGTAAAAATACCTTAGGGCATGTATACCTCCTCGATGTTTTGTAGAAATAAGTGTAGAAATATCTTAAAGGTGGTCTTTAGTAAAATTTTTCGTACTATTGAGTTTACTAGTAAACATCCAATACAAGTATATTGTTAAGGAGGTCCTTAGTTAAAAAAGGATCTTATATGCTTGGGTTCAATAACCTTTTATAAGAACTTGTGATAACATGTAAATCTCACAAATCATACTTAGCCACTAATCATCAGATGATATTTGAGATTCCAAATTCTTTTGTACCAAAAGGTAACTTGAGTATGATGAAGGTTTTATAATTCCTTCAACTAATATGTTAGCCTAAAAACTTTATGGTTTAAGGATTGTAAATCCTGTAGTGTACCACAGGCAGGTAATCTATTGGCATATGTTATGTTATCCCACTTAACATTAAGGGTAATTTTTGGAATATAATGATTAAGTGGTCTGGCTAACCCTTAATGTATATGGGTCCATCACTAATATATAGGTTAATATTTAATAATAATAAATATTTAGATTTCTATTATTAAATATGCTAACCTAGGTATATACTATTGGTTAAATATTTAATATCATCAAATGATTATATTTCTAATATTAAATATTATAAACCTAAACATATGTGTCAACCGATAAGGTTGAAAAGGTGGGTCGGGAGACATACCCAATCACCTAATATAAAAAGGACTTTAGGTCCTCATTTGATATATTCGAATGAAATATCAAAGGTGAATATTATTTTACCCTTGTAATTAGGGTTGAAAGGAGGAGGTGAAAGTTACTGGATGTAAATTTGGTTTTTGGAAAGTAAAAGGTTATTTCACAGTGGTTTTTACCCTATTTGGGATTTTCCACTATAAACATTGTGTCACCGTGTTCTTACTTTTGGTATGTATTACTTAATTAATATGTTATTTAATTTTATTTATTACATTGCATAATGCTTAACATTTAATGTTTTATGGTTTATGTTAATATTTAAATGCATTGGTTGATCAAATTCATAATAATTATAATCCTCTAAATTCTAACATACTCTTCATCGGGCCTTGCTTTAAGAGGTAACCTTCTTTCTCCTCTAACTATTCTATTTCCATTCCAATTCTGATTTTGGTTTAGATAACCTCTCCTCAGAATGGTGGCTTGTGCAAGTTTCTTCTTTAATGAAATTGCATCATTAGATAATTTTTGGACAAGAGAATCAATGGTACCTTCTTTGTAGGTTTGATCCTTGGGCTTACCATTCAGATTCTTCACTTTCCCAAAAAAAAAAATCATAATCTACTTCGATGGAATATTCTTGGGAATTTTCAAGAGTTTGAGGTTGAACTCTTCATAGGATAAATTTGACCTTTGGAAATTATGCATTGATGAAGAATCTCGTTTTGTTATCATCCAATGGTGAAGCTTTAACATGTATTCTTTTAAGAAATATATTGAATCGAGCTATAAAGTATCTCATAATCTTGTTTGATTCTTTCTTCATTTGGACCAATTGAACAAGAAGATCTTAAGAGTGTTACACTAATTTAAATCGTTCTTTAAACCTTTTTTTATATCTCCCCAACTTTTTATGGTAAGAGAGGGAAAGAGGTAGAACTATTTTGCTTATTTCTATTAAAGTGACTCCACAAACAATATTACTGAAACATCTTCATGTGTAACTTCGAGAACTCCACATGAGGTGATGAAGGCTGTAATGTGTTCTTCGAGAAGTTGAGTACCATCACCTTTGAATTTTAGGAAGTTATTGTGAGGCCCTTTTGAAAATTTATGAAGAGGTGGTGTAAGAACAAGAAGACCAATGATTCTTCCCCATATAACAATTGGTTGAGGTATTTCCATTTCTTCTTAAAATTATTCTTCTTCGTCTTCTTCTTCTTCTTCTGGAGGAAAAATAACTAGTAATGATATAACTAGAGATTCAAGAGGACTATCAATTGAGTTTCCTATTGTATCACTCCATGTACCAGATGGAGATGATGATTGAGAGAAGTAATATGGATGATTTTAGATATGATATTGTTTTCTTTGAAAATATTCAAAATTTGGATCAAAAATACCTCTTAATCTATCTAATCTAGTGTATCTCTTTTCAGATAGCTTGTGAGAAAACCTATAAAAAAAATGTGAATGGACATTGTGGAATACGAAGGGTTACTTAGAGAAATATGCAGTGATTTTTTGAGAAATGGATTTAATATTTTTTTGATATTTTTTATTTTTCACTTTTTATTGATTTTTAATATATCTGATTTTTAGGATTTTGTGGATTGTTATAGGGTGTGGGACAAAAAAAATTGCCCCATAGTGGGCGTTAAACACTTTTGGTGAAATAATTTATTACAAGGGAAAATTAGGAGCTTTCACCAATGTTTTAGGACTAGGTACCTCTGCTTAGAAATGAGGAAACTCAATTTATTTAAAACAAGAAAATATGTACACTACTCTAAACCATTGTGGGTGGCCTTTTGACTGGGGATCACATAACTCCATTAAACCCATGTGTAAAAAAGGGGGTGGAGGAAATGTGTGTGTATTGAGAGACGGGAGAAAATGAGAAGGGGGTTTTACTCAATAAATAACAGACATAGTTTATTGACATAAAACCAGAGTATTTCCAAGTTAACAATGAGAAAACAACAATATATAAAGCAAGACAAATAATACAATCAACACAAAGTTTAACTGCATTATATTCATCAAAAGATTCATTATTTCCCTAGTTGTGAGGATTATAATGATCTATTAGAGTAAAGTTGAGATGGAGAGGAAAACATAAGGCAAGGAGATAGAAGAATTGTAGTTTCTTGCTTGTAGTAAGACAATGAGAGCTATTAACCCAAAAAATCTAATCTCAAACAAGAAGATATAAATACCTTTGGAATGGAGAGAGCATTAAAATATATAAAATTAAAATGTGCCTCTTCAAATTACCATGTGAATTAACTTAAAGTGTAATCCTCAATGAAGAAATAGAAACTTAAAGTGACTTAAGTCACTTTTTAAAAAATCTTCTCCTAAACAAAGCAATAGGATTATAGAGAGAGAAAGAGACGAGAAGAGAGGGAGGAGAATATCAAAGATCGAATGAAAAATGATAGAGGATGAAGAATACATGATTATGAAGAAGATCCAATCTTTATCTTGATGACCTCTACAATGATGCACTAGTGATGGACCCTAGATGAAAAAATTTGACCCCTCTACACTGTGGGAATCCTCCTAGAATGATGAAATTTTGTAGCTCTGTCAGGTACACTGAGAGAAAAAATGATAAGCACTTGATGAACGCACTATTGGAAAAAATAAAGAATGTCTTCCCTCACTTGTAAAAAACTTCCAATCCGTAAAATATTGCCATGCCTTCTTGACCCTCCATGCATATGAAATGAACTTGAAACAATTTTCCCACACAATAAATTCATGATGATCCTTCACCTGGGAAACACAGTGACCAATGAAGTGTGAGGACCAACACCATATGAATTCAAGATATGTGAAAGTTAGAGAGAGATAGAATGAAATTTCATTCACTTTATGATCAATCAACTTACATGAGATGAAGAAAAATTTCCTACAGGACCGAAATACACTTTGGGATCAAAATTGGGAACTAAGAGGGATACCCTTCCTCCCAAGTCACAATTCAACTTCCAACCCTCTATGAATATTAGAAAAAATGAGGCATGAAGAGGAGGAACATATGTGACTTGTTTTAGATCATATTGATCATTTACTATTTTTAGCAAGTCATACATGGGTGTCAATTTCTTAGCAATTTTACCAATTTTGAATGTTTTGCACTTGGAGGAATGAATTTAGGTCTTGGAAACCAACTATTTCTCAAAAATTAATATTTTTGGTAAGATAACTTGGTAGAGACTTAATAAAAATAGAAATTGGTCTTCTAGCTGTTAGATTGGAACAAAATAAATTTCAAAAGTTTCCATTTTGAATTTCAAGGCTTTGCTCCGATTTTTGAAAGATTCCAATTGCCAGGTTTTGTAGATATGAAAAACGAGTATTTTGGATTTAAATTTACATGTGGATGTAAAAAAATATCTGAGTGCATCAATGGGGTCAACTAAACACTCTTCTCAAAGGCGTCTTCATGAGGAAGCTACAGTTAAAACTAGATTTTGACATCTAGGGTACAAAAGGAGTTTTTTGGTGTTTTAAGGTTATGAACCAGATTCAAATGCAATTTATTGGCTTGATAGGAGTTTATTTTTAAGTTTCTAAGTTCATGTTTTGTGTTTATGAGTTGTGAGAGCATGGGTGAGGGAATTTATATGGTGGAAGATGAGGAGAGAGAGTGAACATGAGAAAATGGAGGAGTGGGAATGGATAATGGAAGATACATTGCACATGGGAATTATTTTTAGTTTAATTACACCTCAAAAGTGTGCATTGGGTGCATGGTGATGAGAAAAATGTGCCATAGGGATGGGGATGGGGAAAACATGGCACACATATCCAAAAATATAAGCCTTTTTTATGTTTTTAAGTTGACTTAACATGCATGCACATCAAATAATTGAGCCAATGCAGGAAAGTAATAATTTTTGGGTTTAATTTCACCTCATAAGTGCTCCCTAGGTGAAAATGGGGTTTAAAAATGTGCCTTGGAGGGAAAATGGGAACTACCACAACTTAAAACACTCTTATAAGCTTCTCCATGCACTTTTTGGCGTCATGTTATGTTTCTGAGTTGGGAATAAAATCCAATAGGTGCGAGGCACAATTATGAGGTGAAATTACACCTAAAAATTCTATGAAGGGTGTAAGTAGGCACCAAAAGTGCACACAAGCGCCCAAGTGTTGATTCAAAGCATGTTTGCACATCATACTGGCTTCCCAGAATGTTTCCTTCACCACAAAGTCAAAAATTAATCAAAATTTTCAAAATAATATATCAATATTCATGGAAAAAGGAATTAATCCAATCATACTATTTAAAAGGATTTAAAATGAATTATTCAACAAGTTTTACCCGAACCTTCATTTTTTCTTGGAACAGTGCGTCAGTGAGCTGAGTGGTAAGAAGATTTTTCAATGAAATTGAGCCAAATAAACCTATAGATCATGGAGAGAATTAAAAAATAACGTAATTTTATATCTTTTTAGGTTACTAAATCTTAACAGGATGTTTGAAACATTTCGAGCAAGTTTCACCTTGTAGAAGGACTCTTGAGCTGTATTGACGGATAGGTTTCCACATTTTCATAATCCTATAATTATTCCTTGATCATTGCAACATGAAGTAGGATTTTTCATTCTTCCAATTATTTAGATATGATATCTCAACAATTCACGAGGCTCCTGAAACATTTAGAACAAGGTGACTAGCTGTTTTGAAAATTACATTTCCCAGTGCCTTGCCTAAAAGATCCGGTATTTTTTAACTTGTTCCTAAACTTAATTTTCTTCACATAATCTTCCTAAAATACCTTGAAAAAATTCAAGTCTCTCCCACACACCTCATGGATGATTTTAACCTTCCTTGTAAGCTTCTAGAGGATGTTCACTAGTGACAAAAATACCAATAATAACCCTTTTGAAACCTCCGGGAGCACTGTTCTTTCTTAGATCTCATTAGATTCAAGAACCAAGATAGGTAAAATTATTTACACATGAAACACACTTTAAAATCATATTATCATGTTCCTCTCAAACATAATGAGGGTAACCCAGTTGAAATGCTGGCTAGAGGAAAGGTTTACATTAATCGAGAAAGATAATTTCAAGTGTAGGATTGGTTGTCATGACCAAAATTTCAAATTTTACATACTATAAATTTAGCATGACAAAACAAGGCAAAATAAATCCATGGAACTTTGCATAGTTTCAAAAAAATGGTGTTTATAAGATCCTTTCTCTTGAGGAACTTCCTCGTGTCCCATTTTGAGAGTATTAGTGCTTTAACTACTATTATCCAAAATATCCCCGAGTTATTTTGATAACTTACATTTCCATCTTGGAATGGAATTGGGTGGTAAAAATGAGTAGAAATAGGTACAATCATGCTTTGGAAAAGGTTGTAGTGGTTAAGGGAATTTCCTCTTCTCCTTAAAAATTTATTCAGGCCCATACTTAGCCAAAAATTTGTCAAAATTGTGTCTTTTGGGGAAAAATCAGTTAAATCGGGTTTGGAAGGAGCAGGAGAAAATGTTCCTTTGTTCCTCCTATTCCTTGCATTTTTGCATCATCGAAAACAAAGGATTTGAAAGTGTATTAGGATAAATAAGACTTTTCAAGAACCGATAGAATAGTTCCCGTGTCCCTTGTGTTCCCCACATCGCCGATCCGACCACATTGAAGGTGGAAAGAAGGGACGAGGCAATGTTGCAGATAAAATAGGTTTGGGTGGAACAAATGGAATAGTTCCTTTGGGCCTTGAGTTATCCTATCAGTTGAAGTGACTGAATGATGAAATAAAGGAACATTGGACGAAAAGGAAGTATTGTATTTGAAGTAGGTAAATAGGGGATCAATGGAATGGGTACAACTATTCCATAGTTTTACCCAACCTCCAATAATCCAAAAAAACAAAAACCAATGGCCAATGCAGATATGACGGGCCTGATAAGAACATAAAGAAATGTTATTACATTCCATGAGTTCCTCGATCAACTTATCCATCTATGCTGAGAACAAAATGATTAATGCGGACTGTAGCATTGTGTAAGGAACCAGTCACAACATCCCCTTTAAGTGTTTTTGGATCTTTGATGAAAAAAAATGCATGACTAATTGCAGAAATTGACATAATTAAAAATATGATCAAGAAATCACAAGGAAAGAATGGATCCAAATCAACTCAATTCTCCATATGATCTATAGGATAGAATGATGCAAGTCATGTAGATATAGGAGGTGAATGTGCAACCTCCACCTAGATCAGTGGGGAATAACTCTCACTAACTGATACTAGAAGTAAAGTTGAATCTGCACAACTAATAGGCTAACTCAACATAAATGGTAGGATAAACCAACACAAATACTACAACTAAGCAAGCATATCCCATGCGTGTAGGAAAGATCCAAGTAAATAAAAAAATATAAGGAAAATGAATATCCTACACTAACACCCCTAATAAGCACAACTTAGGTGGGCAGTGAAAAGGAAAGTGGGTCCCGACAATAAGGCCTGATGAGGTACCCACATAAAGTAAAGAAAATGAGAAAATGCAGTGGGAAAAAAATCCCCCCAAAAGAGAGAAACAAACAAATGAAGAAGGCTAGAATTGGGTCCTGTTAACAAGGCCATGCTAGGTACCCAAGTACATAAAAAGATAAAATGGGAATAAATAAGACAACCAAATATGAATCCAAAATTGGATGAGGCAATGATAAAGAATCTCCAACAAGTAGAAATTTCTCCAAAGATCAGCTGCCAATAAGCATAATTCTCATGAACAAATATGTCCCATATAGTTTAAAACCATCGGTTGGCTAAACATACACAAAAAACAGAGGAAAAATTCAAAACTGTAGAGGAATGGAGAAGTTGTGTGAACATGTTATGCTCAAAGAGTACTACAGGAATCTACAATAGCTACAAGGAAGACACAATGATCTCAATATGGGTTTCGATAACAGGTGCCTTTTTAGATACCCATTTACAATGCATGTACAAAATTCTTCTCAAGGGAAACACATGCACTAAATGTGATTATTACATAAAGAATAAATGAAACAAATAGGTAATTGTGGGGGGATTTAGTCTCCTAACAAACCGGGCCCCACCCTCTAGTCTTCAAAAAATATTTTCAGAAAATGAACCAAGTGATCATCATCTTCTTCATCACCCATTGCAAAAAAATCCTCTAAAAAAGTGTCATTTTATAAAGTATTGCATTTACAAAAATAAATTAAACCATCTTTTAGAGCATGAGAAAACATTCACTTTTGACCAAAACAATTCTCAAATTCAAGCCACTGGTCAAAAGTTATAGCGAATAAAATTTCCCGTAAATAATGGCTTATTTAATTAAAATTTTACAAACTGATTAAAAAATGCCAGAAGTGAGAGGAAAGGGAGTCATGCGTATACTTGTTGGAACCGGTGAAGAATGAAGAAGAGAGTGATTTAGTTTTTGATGGGGAATTGGCCTCTTATTAACTTGGGCCTCACCGTTCATCTTCAACTGACGAAGATAAAAGTTTAAACAAACATATAATTCTCCCTTAATACAATTTCTCCAAATCGACTAATATTTCAAAATTCTAAAATTCTAATATTAGAAATAAGGAAAAGTAATGCAATTTACTCCTTGAAAGTGGAGTCCACATGGAGAGAGGAACAAAGAGTTGTTTTCGGTTTGAGAAAACCTAAACATTATTATAGTTTGCTGTGTTTACTGTTTTCTTGGAGCCACCATAGAATTACTACTGTTGTGTGAGGAGGGCGTTCTAAGCTGAGAGAGGTTTTACAGGTGCTTGGGATCTATTTTAAAGACATTTTGAATCTGGAAACCCAAGTTTCAGTTGTCTTCCTTCAGTTGAGCGCCGCCATAGACAAAAGGAGAGTTACAAGAACGTTTTTAAGGAAATTTATGATATTTTATTGTGTTCGAATAATATGGCGCCTCCTTTGACTTAAAAAACACTACCAATGGGGACGTTTCTACCTTGTTTGAAGTTTCAGGTCTTCAAGAGGTAAAATACAAACCTGAACACGGTTGAATAAGTTTATAAAACCACCCAGGCTGAGCAAAAGAGCCAAAACTCTAAATCTGCTGCCCAGCTAAAAACCAGATCAAAAACAATTTTTTTCCTCTAATTGGAGATATGTTTGGACAGTGAAAGAGGAAACCTTATTGATGAGGACCTTGAGAGGTAAAATACTCAAATCTAGGCACCTAATACTTCAAATCTGTAATGTATTGTGGTAAAATAGAGAGTTTTAGACAAAAAAAATGCAAACCTTTGGTTTGGTATATTTATCACATGCAACGTAGGCCAAAAGAGAGCCACCTACAATATGAACCAAACAGTCTACTCTAAAAACCAAGAGTCAAGATGAGTCTATGATTAAACCTGTAATGCACTAAACTAAGGCACCACACAAATCTATTGAAAAAACCCCTAGTTTTTTTTTTTTTCAGATTGCTTTGGGTGACTGAGGGATTTTTAAAATAACCAAGGTTTTTTGGAATATTTTTGTAAACCTCTAAATTTTTTAACAACCCTCAACTTCTCAATAAGCAAGCACCAACAATCACAATTGTAAAGAACTAATCTACGGAGTCAAATATTTTGCACATGAATTGTTAGTTTTATAAAAAAAGTATTTAAAAACTAGAAATAACTCACTAATGGAAAATGTATCACCAGAATCATTCTGACACCGAATTAGAGTTTCTAGATCTTTGATGAAAAACAAATGCATGACTAATTGTAGAAATCGAAATAACTAACAATAAGATGCAATATGATCAAGAACTCACCAAGAAATAATGACTCCAAATCAACTCAATGTTCCATATGATCCATATGATAGACTGATGCAAGTCATGTACATATAGGAGGTAAATGTATAACTTACTCCTAGATCAGTGGGGAGTAACTCTCACTAAATGATACTAGAAGTATAGTTGACTCCACACAACTAGTATGCTGACTCAACAAAACTAGTAAGCTAACTCAATAAAACTGCTACAACTAAGCAAGCACATCCCATGTGTGTAGGAAAGCTCCAAGTAAATAAACATATACAAGGAAAATGAATATCCTACATTAACATCCTTAAGCCCGTTAACTTACGAGGGCCATAAATTTCACCTTGTTACTCTAAATTCCACAAACTTGGTACCGTTGGAAGGATCTCAACATGTACAACACCATAGAAACTGGATTTTCTAATTTAGGTGAGGGTAGGTGGGTGAAAAAGAGGAAATACAATCCAACATTAAAAGATATAGTTCCAGGTAGCTCAATCACCCAATTTGATGAAGTATGGTTCCCATTCCGTCTCCCACAAGAAAAGTATCATGGGAGAATGGTCTTGATAGGGTACCCATGCTTATTTTTAAATATTTAATACATGTTGTTTATGGTTGAAGGTGGAGATCCAAGTTTACCTCTCTTTTCCCTCATTTATCTTTCCCATTTCTATAAATTGTAAAAGGATGCTCATTTGTAAGGGTTGGAACCTCTTGAAATGCAAGGGCATCACACAAGTATTTTATTTGAGTTGCAAGTCTGAGATTTTGGTCTTTGCAATGGTTTTGTTCCTTCTCCCTCAAATGTAGTGGACTGTGCAATCTTATAAAGCAATAAAATTCATGTTTTGTATTATGTGCCATAGCTTATGTTTATTGCATTATCTTTCCTCTTTATTGCATTTGTAGGTATATTGTGCATGTTTTATTCTCTTTGCAAGGTTTCAATTTTTTGTGCTCCATCGAAATAACAGTTTGAATGTTGTTTTAGACCGTGGAACTCATGTATGCTCTCTCCTACTTAATTTTTCTCCCATTTCCCCTCACTTGAGAGTGTATTTCTCCCTCTTCTTGGTGCTATCACCTCTCTTTAGCTTAGGATTTCCTTTTTTATGCATCTCTCTTCCTTTGGCCCCTTGGATTGTTAGATTAGGATTAGATAGTTGTATTTGTAGTAGTTGGAGTCGTTTAGCATTAGGAATAGGTAAAGGAACCAACCTTTTTTGGAGGTTTTTCTCAAATACAAGGTCCCACACTTAGGGATAATCCCATGTTACCCGAAAACACGGATTTCTCATCCATTCATTCATGAAAAATCAGAGGGTGATATTTTTCAGAGATAACGACTACCCCCTCAATTCTCTTTGAGAATATAGTGGACACCCTAAAATTTTCAAAAATATAACATTAAACCTCCTCCATTTAGATGATGACGAGTTTAATGAGATCAATCTTAAAATAAAAGCTACCGACCTTCCTAATTTTATCATTTCCCAAGTTTCCCCTTCTTTGCAACGCCTTTTTCATTATTGACACCTAAATTTGGCAATTTATTATTTGATAACATCAATATTGGTTCAATCCCTTAAATCATGACTTGTACACCTATTTTAAGCCTAATTTCCATATCCTAGTCCATACTTAGTCCTATTATAAAACTTTCTCTCCTCATTACATTTCTCAATCACTCACAAAAATGCTTAAATTAGTCACATGTAGGCCAATTATCCTGATTCTCATACACAAATAAGTATGAAGATATCTTTTTACTAGACCAAACATTCTAATGGGACCAAACCATATAATAGTTTGGTTCTAGGATGAATGGTCTAGTCCATGGCAACTCAACGATCATTTTATCAATTTTTCATCTTTCTATGGGTCAACCTTAATGAAAATTTATATCCACAAAACCTTATATAATCAAGTTTAATGCACTCATTTGCACACATAGAAAATTTAAGATCTCACTTAGAAAATACCACTAAAAAGAATGAAAAAGCTATCGTAACTTTTAATGAAGAAAAAAAATGTTAGGAGCAACCCCCACATAGGTCTGAAGTACTTCATACCAAGTTCAAGAGTCAAGGTTCACAAATTTCAATCCCTTAATGCATGCCAAGCACAAACAAGCTAAACCGTTACAAAAAATTATCAAGTGATTGGGTTATCAAATATAGTTGCATCCATATATTATTAGTTCACATATCTAAGTGGAGAAGTACATGTGGTTTAAATCCTTTTGAAAGTAGTTCCAACATAAGTGGTGTATGGATTTCACTTCAACCCAACCACTAACATTTTTACAAGGGTTTTACCTTAGGTTAGGGTTTGAGTCATGATGGCTAATTTTAAATGGTTTCACACATTATCCAAACCTAATATTTTATAGTGAGCCACATACTATTCATTCCTAGAGGTCCTGAAAGTTACAAAGTGTCATTTGCAACCCATATAAAATCGTCAAACAAGATGAAACCACTAAACAATAATGTCTAATACAAACAATTTTGTCTTGTGTATAGTGCAACTCCAGAATCAAAGACAAAGCATTTGCAAGAGTTTTCTATCTAGTTTATCTATCTTCCACACTTAGATCACCATTTGAACTAGATAATTGGTTATTCTAACCCAAATTTCTCTCTTACCCATTTGTTGAATGTTTATGAATGTAAATCCTAGTCACTAAACATGTATATTAATTACATTATTTGATTACTCAATTATTCCTTCAATATTTCCTAACTTAGTAATATATTGACCTATTATTAATTTCAGGGTATAATTATTTGGTGAGATTGTTTAGTGTGTTAGGAAAATAAGGTTTAGTACACACATTTATAAGAAAATATATAAGGGATTATGGAATTATATAAGTTGTAATAATAATGTGAGCGCATGGTATAACAAAACACTAAAATAATGTTGTTTGTTGTTTGAGTGAATCACCCAATATGGTGAGATTTGTTATAGGAGTTAGAATAGGATTTCTTCATATTATGAGATCCTCCTATAATTTTTTATGATGTATTTAATTGATAAACTAATAAATATTGTATTATTTTTATGTGCTTAATATGTACTATGACCAAATTCTCATTTGGTATTAGACTATTATTAATGGAATTCTAATGAGTTGATAGGAAAAATTAGACTATTCATTGTCCATGTGGATGGTAGTTTTGTTATAAATATTTGCATAAAGTATTAATAGTGTGTATGGTATTTTATCAGACACCAAGTTGTATATATGCATGGTAGTTTTTTTTCATTTATGATATTATAGGGTCAATGCACAATTTCTTGAATATTTGGAAAACCCGTAACAATTTGTAGATGCATGTGGTGGATTTATTTTGCTGATCACTCAAATATGAGACTTAAGCCTGTTGTATTGTATTTGACACTCATACGTGAATGTGTTTTTGCTAAAATATCAGTCCGCGAGCCGACATAATTGGATCGATACACCAGGTGATCCTTACAGTGGCCGCATTATAGTTCATTTCATACAAACACTAAGCATAAGTTTAATATTGTGCAAAGTATTGGTGGTTTTGAATCTGATTCAAGTGAGCAGGCTGTTTTTCCAATCCTAAATGGACATGATATTTCTAACAACGTGCTAACAAGTCTTATTTTGATATACACCCGCTTCGCTCTATTTCACTTTGTTTCTTCTTCGCGGTTGAGTACTATTTTTATTGACAACATTGGATCCATCTCGCAACCAATATACTCTATGAACAACCCCTTATGACATTCTCTCTTCCTCCATTATACAATGAAGGCCTTTGATATGAAAAATTAAATGTTTTATCACAGTCATCTTAATTAAAGATTGAAGTTATTCCTTGACACATGCACTTTTGTATTGACCAAATCTTCTCTATTAATCCTACGCAAATCCATCATTTGAAAATTTAATACCTATTGCCAACTGGTATTACTACCTCATACTAGGACACATGAAAACATTCAAACATCCATGTGCATATGACATGGTAACAATGAGATCTATGTTAGGTTGTGGAGCCTATTTTCATGTTAGATGTGTTGTAAATTGTACACTAAAATTATTTTACATTCTTCATGTATTATTTTTGGGAGTACCCAAAAATTTGGTCTTTTCGTGTATTAATTATATGGGTGGTATTTAACCCATAGGTTTATGGGTTGGTTACTTGGCCCAGGTATTGTAAAACTGCATAGACAATCACCTATTGACGTGTTTGTAAAAATATGTACATACCATAGGGATATATATGCATGTGTGAATTCAAGAGTGAATTTGAGAGAGTTTGTTGAGCGTAGCTCCAAACAAGATATGTGTATTGTAATTGTGAGAAGACTCATCTGAGAGTGGTTTATACACGTTTTGACTTGTAATAAAATCTGAGCAAGTGTTACTTGGTAGATGTATCCCACATTTGGTGAACCATGTTAAGTCCCATCTTCTTGTTGTGTATTTTTGTTATTTCTATATTTTTTGTTCATAGTTATTGTTGCTGCAATTCAATGGGATTGATCCACATTTATTTTCACTTATCTTTAACAATCCAAAATTTTAAAATATCCTTTGGAGGTGACAAGAATTTACGGTGGGTGGTTAGTATTTGAGAGTCATAGTGTGAAGTCTATTGTATTCTATACTCTAAACAACCACCATTGCAAATAGTTTTAATTTCTAAGTTTGTGTTTTTTTACAAAAGAAAAGGTACAATGTTTATTTCTTAAGGCTACAACATTACAACAATAATAACCTTTTCCTTACCTTCCTATGTGAAACTTCACTTAGCTCGGATGTCAGGATTTTTTTTATAAAATCCTTTTAACTCACTTATGTTAAGGGATCAAATCCCAAAAATTGAAAAGTGGAAATTAAATTTAGGTTGGCTGGAAATAGAGAAGGGGTCATAATAAGTGTAGTAAAAAGTAATAATTTGTAATACTTTTTTGAAATAGTATTTAGTTATCATAAAAAAATCTATACGTATTTCAAAAGTAATTAAAAATAAAATAACTTATTTTTAATAGATGTATTTTGGGTTGAAACTAATGTCTAAAGTTTTTCAATTTGTGGGGGGTATAAAATGAAGAATATTGTATTTTTGATGTTTTTTGATGACTGCAAATATGGAAAATGTGTTTGGGAGCGCCCCTAGGGAACTGCATGGGGACCGTGCAAGTGGTGCTACCCCTTGACCCTGTTGTGGGCTACTGCCCCCAAACCTATTTTGGAATTTTAGAGCCAAAGAAAAAAATTGCGGGGAAACTACGATGATGAAAAAGGGTGAAAATTTCAGCTTCAAGTTCCAATCGAATGAGTAATCAAAACGTCAACTAGAGGATAAAGGAATTTGAGGAAGGAGGATAATTAATTTCCTTTCTATAGCCACAAGTGATAGGGCCACATAATGATGTTATGGCATGTGTGTTGCATTATGTTCATGGTTTTAATTTTTGTGTGGTACTAAAATAAGAACATAGTTACAGTCCTATTCGCATATGTAATAAGTGAGCATAGTAATGATGTAATCCCCTAATGGAAAAACGTAGTGGAAAAAAACAAGCACAAGTGCATTGCAACATCAGGATACTTGAAGAGGATGAAAAGATGTGTGTGTCCTTGTTCAGATGTAGGTTAGTGGTCATTCTATGAAAACCATTCATGAAGGATGAACATATGTAGAATTCATATTTGTGGTTCCTAGACTGGTCTAGTTAGATGAGTTCCTAGTAGTGCATGGTTGATGAGAGGTTGATAGGTTTCTTCTCTACCTTTAGTTAGATTTGGACCAAGATCATGAGCAAGTAGAGGTGTCACACTACAGTTGGGGAGTGCTATTATTTTTCTACCATGTTCGCACTAAGGTCGATATTAGGAAAATAAGGTTTAGTACTCACCTTTATGAGAAAATATTTTTAAAGGGTTATGATATTATATAGGTTGTAATAATAATGTGAGTGTGTTGTATAATAATACACTATAATAGTGTTGTGTGTTGTTTGAACAAATCACCCAATATGACGAGATTTGTTATAGGAGTTAGAATAGGATTCCTTCATATTAGGATATCCTCCTATAAATTTTTATGTTGTATTGAATTAATCAAATAATGAAGATTATATTATTTATGTTTGTTTAATTTCTGTGAATATCTAACCTAATTCACATATTAATCAAATTCTTATCTTTATTTCACTTAGGTTTCCTACCCTAACTAGGCCTTTTTCTACCAAACCCTAGCTCTCCTATGGTTTCTATTTGTTACTTGGTACATAATCCCTACCCCAACCGTATATTTTTTTTCTCATTTGTTCCTTCATGGATTATTCTACCCATGTCATGCTCTTCTCTTATACTTATAATAATGAGCCAACCTATAGGTCTCGACCTAACATTTCTCTATGAGAGGATATTAATGATGAAATGTATAATTTTTATGCATACAAGTGTAAAAACTATGAAAATGAGTGACCACATCCTACCCATCATATCACTCATAGATATAGGTATGAGGAAATCCAGGAACCTCTATGCTTACCTAGTAGCATTAATTCTCATCAGTTAGAGTTTACTAGCGCCTCTCCTCCTCTTGAGGCCTCTATTCCTTACGATCAATCCACTATACCTAATCAATAGGATACACATGATACATGTTCTAATGATGATCATAGTTTCTATGATTATGAGGATGATTATCATGATAGTGAGAATGATGTAAAATCACAGGATGTTATTTACTTTCATCCTCTTGAACTAGAACATAATAATATTGCATGGGATCAATTTCCTTCTCATCTTCTTATGGGGAATACTATAATTGAGCGTGCCTCCTCTTTTTATCCTATTTAAATGGAAAAAGATACAATAAATCATTATCTCTATGATATTATTATTAAAATCTAAAATAATGCATATGATTGTGATTCTATACCTATACAAGTAAGGCCTAAGACTGTACTGTACGCACCCAATTTTGCACATGCTACATTGACGGAAATAGTTAAAAGTACCCTATGATGATTACTATATTTTCCAACAATTTTTGAGTCCCTTTCCCTCTTTGCAACTTATATTTGTAGCTTAGAGTGCTTTACTTAGACATTTCTTGCTTTCCACAGTGTTTTTCCTTAGTTTTGGCCTTAAGTTATGCAACTGCCAGTCTGCTTTGGCGGTGATTACATAACTACCGGTCTATCTAGGTGGTGGATGTGTAACCTTTGGTATACTCTCAACATCTCTTGTGCAACCGCCCCGATGGTTACATAACCACCACCCTGTACAGAAAGACGGTTATGTGCGTTTTGATAGAGACTTCCTAGGCATGATTTTGACTCATGTTAACTTCTTCCAACTCACCTTTTGTGTACGTTACTTAGTAAAATTGGATATTTATTGGCTTGATATATGCATACCAAATTCCTCTTCCTCCCTTGATGAATAATTACAGTTAACTGCCCCACCTTGTTTTGATGTGGCACCCCATGGTTGCCAAATGACTTAGACCATTTCCCAGCCTATGTTTTATAAAAGCCAAACTTCTTCCCAAAGCATTGGTTGGAAATTTTGTTGTGATTTACATCATTATGCTTCCGTGATCTTATTAGAAATTACACAACCAAGCACTGTTCTCTTGCGTTGTTCTTCTTGTACTTTCATTGCTACTAGATTTTCAGTAAGCCACCATTTCTCTAGCACCTTCTTCCTTACTTCTTCTGTATTACCAACAAAACTCCCTGCACTCATGTGAACATTGAAGTTGGAAAATAAACTGAGGGGACACAAAGATAAATCACAACCGACTTTTCCACAACATTGCAAATTCCAGGTTGGTGATCTACTTGGATTTCCTAAAGCTTTCTTGAATTCTTTATTTAATCTATATGCCATTATTGACTAGAGTAGAAAATCATTTTAATTTAAATCATTATAATAGTTAGATCATTACTATAGCTTCTATTTATTCTGTAAATCTTCTAGTGATAGATAGCTTCCCTGCCTATCCCTATGGGTTTGTAAGGGAAGATTTCTACATTTGTTTTAGGAAGTTACAATCCATTCCAATTTACAACCTCCATTAAATCCTTCTTTACTTCTACCAGGGAATTTGCAGGGGAAGAAAAGATTTTGAGAAGCCTTAATTTCTTCCCGTGCCTCTGAGGTAGAATATAAGATTTACATCCAAAACTACATTTGGAAAAACTTTTCTTTGTTAGAATAACTTATAGAGGATTTACATCCACAATTACATTTTGGAAAAGCTTTACTTAGTTATAATAGCTTAAATTTGTTTATGCACAGATAGATAATCACATCCGGTTATTTATTTGTTTAGTTTATGTTAATTAAATCGTAGAAGCAATTTCTTCATTTCTTCTGTTATTTTCTAGAATATAAAATCCAAAAACATTAGCTTAATTAAATTAGATTATTCTTTTTTATTGTATTTCCTTTATATAATTGAAAAACAAAAAAACATAGATTAGATTTATTTTATTTAATTAGTTTTATTTCTTGAATTAACTTAGTTGAGCACACGTACTATATGACCATTCAGGGACCACAACACCCAAGAGACGAAGTGTAAGATCCTCGAGTCCCACAACCTAACACAACTTATCTTAAGAATGACATTGACATGGGCCTTTAAATTATGGTTTTTGTATCTTCACCACTTCCACCTATAACCATCGCACAATTTCACATCCTGAATGAAGAAGTCGAAAAATTCTATGAATTTTTACAGAACTAGCCTAGGAAGAACTAGTACCCATAGCCCACTCATTTTTCCTTATTCATCCATTTTCTATAGCATTTCCATGACCTTATATGGAAATTTATATGAGGAAAATGAAGGGAAATTTCCATGCATTCCATAACCAGTTGAGATAGTTTCACACACATACATTGATGGAATATTACGTATGTGTATCCTTCTTAACTGTACCATTACACCTATCGAGATTAGAGAGGATTTTATTTCCCTAGACGAGTAGATCCCTTTACTTCCTGTAAAGGACATTAGGTTTCCCTGATAACCTATTGACCACACTCACCCATATTCACCTTATTTCATTCCACATAGCCACCCATTCATTCCACATCAGCTATCCTAACATGACCTTGGGAGGTTGAGTGTGCCTGAAGGTCATGTGTTGATTTTCAATAGTACAAATTGGTGAACCCAATGTGAAGGACTAGTTCCTTTTAGTTTCCATTGTATTACCTTATTTAATCCATCGTTCTCCTCTCCCATTATTCTGTGGGTATTCATATACCCCTTGAATATATCAGGTCAGGATTACAGCAGACCCATTCTGGTTCTAGAATATTATTACCGGCAGTTTGGTATGCAATAACCTACCTCATTATCAGGGTGGGATGACAATTATTCTTCTAACCTACCTTCACCTTACACTCCTCAAGGTGCCAAAAATGGTTCATCTATTAGGATTAAGGAGATCAACCAGCTGAAGTTATCCAACTCGAACAATATGACATTCACTAAAGAATAAGGCTTCTATCCTCGTGTCTTATCGAGACCCCAAGTCAGCATGCAGTCTAATCCTTTCTCTTCCTACCTCTCATCTAATGATGAATGAATGACACACTTTTCATGAAGTTAGGATCACTTTAATTTCATGGAACAATCCTTGGAAAGGATGTAAGATTATACTAATTCTCTACTTTAAAACAACACCGCTACCCCTCCCTCTACAATGAAAAATATAGCTAAAGAGGGGTGACCTCCAAGAGAACAATTTATAGTAGGAAATCACGTACCTCTACCTCCTAAAAAGGCTCAAAACATGCCCAAAAAAAATGTAACAAAATATTTGGGCGATATGATTTTAATGCTAGTAGATAGAGTTAAGGAATTAGAGCTTTCCTAGTCATCTCATGTTTCATATTTTCCCAAGAAAGGAAAGGTCTCGATTCATGCTAAAAATCTTGGTTATGTGCCTTCTGCACCATCACCTCCTCCAATTTACACAGGCATTCCTAGCCCTTGATTTCTCCTCACTAGATTAGGCACGTTAGGTATGCCTCCTCATACCTCATACATATACCCTCAACAGGCACTAGCCGGAAGTGAGTTCTCAAATTCCATCTCAACTGACAATGCAACATTCCCTAGTTTTGTGCCTCCCACTGCATACTAGAATAATGTTCCCCCATATTTTCATATGTATTCTAAATAACCGCAAGGGGACATGTTTTATTTTCCTGTCTCATATGCTCAGCTTTAGAGGATTCCTTACACCTCTTTGAATGTTTATGGTGCCCATATCAGCCTCCTATTCCTACTCCACCTCCCCATCTAGGGTCATCTATGGCAGAGTCCTATGCATTGGGAAAATATGCTGAATATATTTAGGATCCCCTCAATTTTACCATCCGAAGCATAATGATTCCATGAACGCTTCCTGGCCTATGAAATTTTAAAGGGGAGGGGGAACCAAATGCACATATTAAAGCATATGCAATTGTTGTCATAGAGCTACTCCCATGGGATGTGGTTGTAGCTAAGATCTTCCCCAAGACCCTTGTGGGTATCACTCTTGATTGGTACCATATGATACCAGAAGCCTCAATCCATTCATTCAAACAACTCTTTTTCGAGTTTGTAAAGTATTTTGATATGGAAAAAATCTTGCGAATAGAAATTAGATAATTCCTCCACATCAAGAAAGAGCACAATGATTCCACCACCTATTTTATTCAAAGATGGAGGAAAGTTCTCTACTCCTCCACTAGCGCTCCGAACATGGACCAAGTAGATCTTTGTGACTTTCTATTTCACTCTCTTAATTGAGAAACTAAGGAGGAGGTCCAAAAGTTTCCTCTTAAAAGCTATGAGGAGGTTTTAGAGGGTTCTCTCTGCATTGATCAAGCAACGATTTATAGTAGACAAAAAACTTATGGCTCGAATGGGAGATTGGTCAGCCCCTCTCAGGGTAATTCAAGTTACCCTAATGGTTCAAATAACAAGGACCAAGGACCAAAATTCCTCAATAAGAACCGTGGTGCTACGATGGATGACATAACAGATCAATCGAAGAAACCAAACGTTGTTAACACCATCAATATGAGTAACGGTAATAAAAAAATGAATAAAAAAACCAAAGGAGTAACAAATTTTCTCCTTCCATCAATGCGGTATAATTTAATCATCCTCCTCCCCCACCTCAACAAGTCTAGGATCAATTATCAGTTTAATACCCGAGTGGTTATCTGAACCAGTTCTAATGCCAGAACCAAGGCTAGATGCCCCCAAACTTTAATTATAACAAAAAACAACAAAATAACAACATAAATTATGGGTCACAACAAAAACAAAATCAAAGGCCTCATGATTATGACCTTGATTTGTGTTACGATTTCCATAGGGTTAGAGGACATGATGCTTGTATGTCTCACGATTATAAAAAGTTTATCTAACAAATTCTAGAGGACCAAAGGAACCTCTGTGTCAAGATTTTTTTGGCTAATCCTATGGTGCCAACACAAAATGATCACATGGGACCCGTGTCCCCTCAAAAATATACTCTCAAGGTTTTCACAAACCCTTCTACCAAATGCTCTGAGAACGAAAAACTTAATCTGCATGGAACCAAAAAGGGAGATACCATTGGAAAAAATGACCATGAAGCATCGAATTTTTCAAACAAGATGGTAGCCCCTCCTTTGGATGTTTAGAATTAGACCAAAATTGTAGGTTTGGTTGAGTTAAAGACCGAACTTGAGGTTAATGCAACAAACTATGCTCATGATTATTCCTTGCAACCTCTTTCTGTCTACCCTTCATTTAAAGAAGATACTCCAATGGCTCCCAAACGCTTGGGGGCATATAGTTTAATTAGGGATTTGACCAAGACCTTATCTCACATTTCCTTCTTAGATTTGTTGAAGAATTTTCCTACACATCGGGTGGATTTGTTAGATGCATTGGGCCTTGGTAGCCTAATTCATGTTACTCCTCCTCCGAAGGCCCAGGTTAATCACATGGAATTTGATGTCTATCCTTTGAGGAAACCCAAAAGAGATGTTATTTTTTTATCTAACATTAGCAAGATGCCAACTGACATTGAGTTGGCACAAAGAGGTGATCTAGAATTATACCTCTAGGGTTGTATTTATAACAACTATGTTAAATGCGTGATGATAGATGATGGAGCAACCATCAACATAGTTCCTTTCTCTTTTCTTAAGAAGCTAGGCTATGGAGAAACCAATTTCTCTTTAACCTGAAACATGCTAAGAGGCTATGATAATCTCAAAGAAACATCCATTGGGACTATAGTGCTTCCGGTTACCCTTGGGTTGAAGACAATTTTAAATGACTTTTATATTATAGATTGGGAAAGCAACTATAATATGATTCTTTGTTGATCATGGATCCATCAAATGAAGCCAATCCCTTTCACGATTTTACAGGAAGTCAGATTCTTGCATCTTGGAAAATTATTTGTTGCTTAGGGTGACCCAAAGCCCTTTGATATTCATCTAGCTAACTTAAAGTAGAAACCTGACATTCATTCTGAATTTGAACTCCCAACCAATCAATTAAAAAAACATAAGGATTCAAATCTAGTGTCCAATATGATCCCTACGACGGAAGTAGAAGCCCCCAAGGTGATTGCAGGGGGTGTTTCTCCTAAAGAAGAAGCCATTATAGTTGAAATAGTGTTGACAAAGATCACAACAAATATTATAGATTTGTTGGAAAATGACCTACCAATCTTCCTTCTGTTTGACTCCATGGGTATGGGGTAGGATCTCAAGCTCGCCTCTCTTCTAACCAGTGGCTACGAAGAGATTTGCATGGTCGAGGTCTCTAAGGTAAAGGAAGAAGAAGATAAAGATGATAAAACCTATATCTTCCATAGAAACTGCTGAAATCTCAATTATGATGGTGTAAAATGTGGTTTTAGTGTTGGGGAAAGTGTGATTCTAACTTCCCCTGAAGGGAAGGTCATTCCCTTCATCTTTAAGATTAATTTTGAGTTTACAAAAAATGGTGCTAAATACGAGGCTCTTCTTCTTGGTCTCATCGTAGCCAAGAGGATGGGTGTTTGCAACATTAGGGTTCTAAATGATTCCAAACTTATCACCAATCAGGTCTTAGAAGTTTATGAGACTAGAGAGGAACATCTACAACTCTATAAGACCATTGTGCTTGACCTTAGAAAAGGTTTTTGTTTCATCTCTATTGAGGCTATCCCAGTGATCAAAACATGTTAGCTGACTCTATAACTTCTTCCTCTTCACACTTTTGTCCAAGAAAAGATTTTAAATAAACCGGGTTTAATGTTTTTGTCAAACCCAAACCTATAGTTCGAAGAATGTCAACTAATCAAATTATAACATACATCAATGTTGAGAATGAGCCTGTCACTATGGAATTTGAGGAGATTGATGAGGCAATCCTAGGATTCCTCCATGCATACACCAATATTCACCCCACTCACCATAAGAGAGGTTTTTCTCTTAGACCTCACCCTTCCTCCTATTTTGGAGATCGCGCATTGTTTCCTTCCTCATCAGAAGGTCTTGAGATCTATGAGATAAAGGAGGAGGATTTAGAATTACCTACAACCCCACCTAAATTTGAAGAGGGTAGCACTTCTTTGATTGAAGGGATCATATATATTAATATAGGGATAAAGAAGGAACCAAATATCTTGAAGCTTGGTTTTTCTTTCACTCTAGAAGAGATAGAAGCACACAAAAAGGTGCTCAAGGAACACTCAGAAGACTTCACTTTCAATTACAAGGAGATGATAGGTATTTCTCCCCATGTTATACTTCATAACCTGGTAATTAAGCCAGATGCTAAGCCTATAAAGTGCAAATCAAGACCTATGAAGCCAAAGGTGGATTTGATGGTCAAAGAGGAGGTTATGAAGCTCCTACAAGCGGGATTCATTAAACCGATAGACTAATCAACATGGATTTATAACATAGTCCCCGTTTTAAAAAAGAATGGAAAAATTCATATATGCATTGACTTTAGGGACATAAAAAAGGCGTGTCCTAAAGATGATTTTTCGTTACCTTCCATTGACTTCATTATAGATGGAACAACTAGATATGAGTTGTTGTCACTTATGGATGGTTTTTCGGGTTATAACCAAATTAGGATCTCTAAGGAGGATCAAGCAAAGAAAAATTTTACCACTCCTTTGGGGACCTTTTGTTATATAGTCATGTCATTCGGCCTAAAAAATGCCAGAGCTACCTACCAATGAGAAATGACATATATATTCCATGCTATTATTCATAAGATTGTGAAATATTAAATTGATGATCTTCTGGCTATGGATAGGAAGAGCTGTGATCACCCCAAGGTGTTTTGCGTGATCCTCTCTTGTCTCATTGAATACAGGATAATGTTAAATCTGGAGAAGTTTGTATTTAGAGTGACGGGGTGGAAGTTGTTGGGATACATTATCTCTTCATGAGGGATGGATGTAGATCTAAAAAGTATTCAGGTGGTCCTAGAAATGACCCCACCCTCAAATGAGTCAGGAATTAGGTCCTTTCTTGATAATCTTAGAGCAATCCATAGGTTCATTCTCGATTTAACTTGTGTCGTTCATCCGATTAACAATTTTTTAAATAAAGAGTGCAATAAGGAGTGGAATTTTGAATGTCACAAAGCATTTGATTCAATCAAACATTTTCTCATGTCACCACTGTATGCATGAAAAAATTATCTACGACAATAATATTAAACTAACACCTAGTAGTTCCACAATATAACTAAATCTATCATAAAAATAAAGATGAGATATTAATGGGATAAACTTCTACAATAATGGATGAATCAAACTAACATTACTATGTTACCTCTACTTCTCTAGATTGCTTAATATAAAAATGAACCTAGTTAGATCCTAAGAAATCAGTTTTGTGTTGTTTTCTCCAAGTGGTGAAGAGATATCTCTAAAATAGCTACATTACCATGTTCATATATTATCCTACTAACCAAGCTTGGATGAATGGATGTAAGATGGAGAAGCTACTAAAATGAGGAAGGGATCAAGTTCAAATGCTTCTAGGTTTAGATTATGCAAATGAGATGTTTGCCAAAGTCTCAAAGTGTGTAAGGTGTTTGATATGATAATCAAGGTGTAAGGTTGAAAGGGATTCCTTAGGCTTGTATTTATAGGTTTCTATTTGAGAAATTTTAGAATCCTAGTACATGTGGGACAAAAGGTAAAAAAAAAATCCACTTTTTGATTAGGAGTGGATAAACATGCTTTTAGAAGAGATAAAATTGGTGTAGGCTAGTTAAGCTTGATCAACAAGTGATTAGTAACCTATGAGAGTTGGGAGGGGTCTAATTAATCACATGTAATTGATTAATAGCCTAGGAATCTTGTAGAAGTGGTCTAGAGGGAAATGAGGAGATTATGAATGGTTAAAAGGGGGATGTTTAGCTAATAATAAGGTATTTTAGAAAAATAAGAGGCTAAACAAGCCTAGTTAACTAATAAAATAGATAATTAGTTGATTATCGAAGGATTACAATCAAAAAAATGTCGTGAATGGGCATATGAAAATGGAGTAAAGAATAGTTCATTGGCGAAGTGTCTTCAATTGATTAGAGGAGAAGATGAGAAGGTCGTATGTGCAATTTAAGTAATAAAAATACGTACAAGGATTTTAGGCATTTGCCCCTCTTTGGGGGTGGCGTAAGCGACACCACTTCAAAGATAGTAAAAAAGCATAAAAAAGATAAATTTTTAAGGAATAGAATAAAAATTAGTAGAATGAATGATACCCCCTCGAGTGTTGATGAGGTAATGAAAGAGGTCGATCAACGATTGAAAAAAATGAAGGAAACAGATAGAAGAAATGTGAAGGAGTAGGGGGATAGAACGTGATCCTTATTTCCCCAAGTGAGTTGGAAGAATAGTGTAAAATAAAAGAAAATGATAGGGGAGGAAAATGAAGAGGAAGAGAATGGAAATAGCTTGCATCCAACTAATGTAAACAACTTTATGTCATCATATTGCTAATGATCTACAACATCAGTCCTTTATTATATATAAGCATACACTAAAAGTGTACTATAATAGGAAAAGATATATTACCAACATTTGTTCATTTATAAAAATTCTTTACTCAATGAAACATACATAACAAAATGCAATATGAGAAAGTAAATAAGCTAACCTAACATGGAAAACAAGTACAAACACACATTCTCAAACATACAATGTTCAAGCCAGTTATACCAATGTTTTGTTATCAAGTTGCAGTCCCAAATGTTCATGTGTAACAATAGGGTTAAAAGGGGAGCCCCAAGAAAGGATCAAGGGGAAATATTATGATGGATGCAAGGGTCTAATGGAAAAACATTTGTGCGCCACGAAAAAGTACTAGGAAACTTTTTGTGCCAAGATACTACAGATGGAGCAAGCAAAGTAGCTTTGTTAATGGGGTAGATCCAAATGATCCCTTAGTCATTGTTACATAAAAAAGCAAAAATGCAAGGAAGATATAATTTGAATATAATGTGTTTGACGTAGGCTTTAACTGCGTACCAACATTTTACCATTTTTTTGAATTTTTACGATTTTTTGGATGTTTTGAAATTTTTTGACCACACTTTTTTTTAAATGTTGTTTTTTGTAAATTTTTAGTGATTTTTGATTTTTAGAAGAAATTAGATGAGAGAAGATCTCCTGAAAGAAATAAAAATTCCCCAAGAAGCAAAAACAGTCACCAGGTAGGGAAACTATGCCTCGATGGGGTGAAAATGAGTGAAAAATAATAATTTATTAAAAATAAATATTGTGGAAGGTGATAGAAGAAGTTAGAATGATCACAAAAGTCATTTCACGCCTCTTGACCATTGTGGTAGGTGAAAATGCATCATGGAGGGGTCAAAACGACCATTTACACCCTTACCATGGGGGGGGGGGGGGGGGGCGGGTGAATGCCCACAAGTAATTCATTTGTTAATAAGCCCTTGCTGATTTACCTTGATACTTGCTCTGACCCTCGAGAGATATGACACAACTTCAGAGGCGTAGGAGGTGAGTAGACATAGTTCAAGAGTATGTGCAGGTGTATGATGACAGTCCCTACATGATTAACCCATCCATTCTTTATTTTTCTAGCATTTAATTACATTTATTACGTTTTAAAAGCACTATGACAATGTATGTGTGTGCCTTGGGGTGTGATACGTTATCGGGGCTGTGTGGATGTGGGTAGAACATATGTACACAAGTGCATATGTGGTCAAGGGTGTGTGGGTGTCAGGGAATAGCCAAGGTGCATGCACACGGAAACATACATTAGGATGATCACATATGTGCTAAGGTTTGGCTTTGCATACATGCAAGCACATGGGTGTAATTAGGTGTGTGCATGCACAAGAAAGGGTACACAAGTTCCATGTTCAGGAAATTCAAAGGGTTGTGTGCACGTGCATTTGAATGAGCACATAGGTGCTGAGAAGGGTGCATATGCATTTTGGGCACACATATGCTAGTAGGGGTACACAAGCGCTGAAAGGGGGGTTAAATCAACCTTAGAATAAATTAGGAAAATGTCTGGAAGAGTGTAGGGGTGAGTAGGATAACATTTAGATGATGTTAGATAGAAGAAAGTATAATGAGTGTGTTGCTTGATCTTACAGATGCAACTGCTTGCCTTAAAAACTAGGGAGCGACATAGTAGGTTAGCTACCTTCTCTCAACGTGAGATAACATTTTTTGAGATTACCCTAGATGTTACATGGATTTCATAAGTGGCATGGATGCCACAGATCACTTTGGATCACAACTTGCTCACAGCCTTGGTTGAGACGTGGCATAGTGAGAGCCAGTACTTCAAGTTCCCGACAGGCAAGATGACCGTCACTTTAGAGGACATCTGGAGGATACTGAGGGTTATGATCTAGGGTCCCCTAATAGAGTATGATGGGAAGGAGACCCAGATCATAGAATGCTTGATTGAGCTATTTGGTGTGGTTGAGATACTATGATCGAGTATTTCAATGAAAATGCATCAATACTTCAGAGATCCTAGGTTATCTCGTGTGGCTGTTTATCTTATGGCTCTTGTTAGTGGCATCTTGCTACCTAACAAGATGGGTACCTAATTTCCCCTAGGATTGATTGGAGTTATTCATGACGTAATTAGAGGAGAACAATATTTTTGGGGTCAATGTCTACTTATTCACATATATTGGGATTTTCATCTGATTACTTACTACGGTCTAAAGACCATAGACTAACTACACTATTACAGATATGGGTGTGGGACTATATTTCCATTGGTCACCTTGTAGGAGTATTATGAGATCAAGATCCCAATGAGCCTTCATTCATGGGATGGTCCCATCTAGGTGACAATGTGCATGATCATATGGGTGATACCTATTTCTATCATCGTGCCTTTGATGATATTCAGTTACAAATGATTATTTAGAGACCGTACAAGAATTTCCAGTGGCTAAAGGATCCAGTCAAGCTCAACATTGTATTAGTTGAGAATTTTCTGATTGGGAGCCATACTTACATCATGGAGTACTACAAGATTGATCGGGTACAGGGGCATTTGGGTGTTGTACAAGATATGCCCGACATGGAGATGTGGTATGTGTGCCGTGCCGGAGAGACATTTGATATTGGCCCATTGATTACAAAACAATGAGTTAGAGATAACTTTGAGAAGATGGTTCTATTGGCATGGGAACCTTTGTGATAGATTATAGATCTAAATACCACAACAACATATCCGGCCTGGTATGCAATAATTATTTGAATTCATCCCATGTACCTACAAAATGTCTCTTCTTATTTTTAGAAGATACTAGACTACGTTCCCGCCAAATTAGAGCACGATCTTACATTTCGAGATGTGTAAAAGTAATATTTTACGCCTCAATAATTTTATGCATACTAAAAAATACCTCCATTTGCTTCAACCACTTATCTAATGAATCGACATCTACTTGTTCTTCATAGCTCTAATCTCAACTTTAGTTTCAACTTTTGAAAAAGCATGTTTATATATTACCATGATTTAACTTTATCATTGGAGGTTTCTCATCATTGTGTTCATCCACGGGTTCTTCTTATTTATGGGGCTCTTCTTCTTCTCCTTTTCCAATCTTCTTGGTGAGAGAATGAAAAACTACATCATGGATTATTTTTTTGCGAGCTCACATTTTTTGGTGATGGTGTATTGAAACTTCAACACAATCCATATTTGTTTCTATCACTGTAACTGTCTAGATAAGTCATTCTTCACCTTCCTTGTCCATTTATCTTATCTTTTGATTCCACCATCTTGTAGATATCTCTAGATTGTAAGGAAAACATTTCTCCCTATGATATTTTCATTGTCATATGAATTAGTAAACAAATTCCACAATTCCCCAAAGATATTAACATGATTTGATACCAAAATGATTTGTAAACTCTCTTGGTTGCTTACTATTAAACCTACAAATTTGTAAATTTGTGTTGTACTTCAATAATTTGTCTTTAGAGGAATTTTTTTTATCTTAGTGAACTTAGAAATAGTGTATTTCAATTGTTGGAAAAATACAATGTGGAACATGAGATGTAAATACAAAATATTGTAATGAAATTACTTAGATAGATAAACAAAATCACAACAATGAATAACAAAAGGAATATAAATAACCGAACAATACTTTAAAATCACAATAATATGATCAAAACAAAACATATCCATATAATCAAATTGAGACATGAGCAGATTATTGGAAATACATGTTGAGCCACTTCAAGGGGGAAACTTATACATCCTTACAATGAGAATAAAATACACAATATGATGATCAAATATTGGTAACTACCTCCTATTTTTACTGCTACTTAGGCTACGGTTACTCCATAGGTTTGCCTTACTATCAATATGAACACATAGAGAATTATCATACAATTGATTAAAAGGTTATGCTAGCCACCAATTAACCACACACATCCCAATATAGGTTATAGGTTAAGGCAACGTGCCCACCCCATTTAAACCAAAAGTGTCCTCAACATTGGATATTGTTGGATGCTTTTGTAGGAATGCTTCATCCTCCCATTTTGTATGCTCACCTAATGGATTCTTCCACTTGATCAGATACCTGGTAATCACCCTCATCTACAACATATTCGTGCATTCATAAAGGATTTATTCAAGTTCCAAAGTGATTCTTCCCTCCCCATCAGACTCAGGTAAAATTTTTTGAGGTGAAAATATTTTTCCAGCGACCTTAAAGCAAGAGACATGGAAGATTGGATGTATTATTGTAGAATGAGGTAGCTCAAGTTTGTATGCTACATTATCGATCCTCATAAAGACATGAAAAAGGTCATAATACTTCAAATAAATATTATTATCCTTAATATATTGTTTCAAGTACATTTTCTTCTATGTTGTAAGTGTAGAAAAACATAATCTTATAATTCAAAATGCTCTTTATTGTGGTGTTGATTAGTGATTTAACAAATATAAAAATATTATGTTAAATTCTAATTTTAGCGTCACTACAATGATATACAACAAAATACAAAAGCTGGGTACCTCAAAGATCTAATTATGTAAGAAAATGAAAGAGATAGGGAACTTATCTTATTTTCTCTTGTCCCGAAGTCTACCCGAACTGGAATAACTGATGAAAAGGCTAGGAAAAGTAATGGAAATGATCGATATGAATTCTGGAACTCACAAAATAACTTGGACATGGGCGCCTAGGTCAGGGTCATGTTTTCTATCTCCCCTTATTGATGCATGAAAACTCTGTCCTCCATTTGGTTGCCATGATCAGTCTCTTCCTTGGTCGAGGATCACTTAAAAGTCTAGAATTTGTTTTTCGTTTCTCTGTCCATGTGAAAGAGTCTGTATAACTTGGGCGTAAAACTTGGTTTTTCCTTTCCTTCCATTTTCCATAGTCATGTTTTGTTGTCCCTGTCATTTTTGTCCCAAATATCTATGGAAACATGATTGGATATAGCTTGTTGGATCACATTTGGGCCTTATATCATTTCCAAATTCTTTGTCCTTGAAAGAAGGATTCATTTCCGGGCTCAAATGGTAATTTTCCTGAATTTTACGGTTTGACAGGTGTATTTTCCCCCGTCAAATTTACATCTCAGAATCAGTGGAAATGTGGCCCTTTTTGGGTGGATGCGGCTCAGTGAGGCACTTTAAAAAATCTAAGTCTGATTCAACTCAAATCTTGTCCACGTGGAGGGCCGATGCTCATCTGAAAATTTGCCTTTTGGTTTGGCCTTAGAGTTACGTTGGGGAGACACATGGAGGTTTCTCGCTTCCTTGCCCAGACTTAGACAAATTTTTCATGTGGTCGGTATAGTTTTGGAGGACCATGGACATGTGGAGGGTAGGTGCTCATTTGAGGATCAGCCTCAGGGTCCCACCTTAACAATTGTGACAAGGAGACATGTGGAGGCTTCCGTCGGCTCTGATCTATACTTAAAATTTTCAAAGAAATTTTCTAAGGCCTGGGACACATGGAGGGACCATGCGCATATTTGGGGACCGGCCCCTAAAGTTTTATTTTGAAGAAGTGCCAGGAGGACACTTGGAGGCTTCCGCTCACTTCTGCCCTTTGCTTGGACTTTTCAACGGCCAAGGAAAACTGTCTTCGGACCCTAGACACATGGCACCTTTCACTGATCCTTCAAATTTTTAACAACTCTGCCAGACTGAGACACGTGGTGAGCCCACACTTGTTTGGGGTCTCCACTTTTGGGGACCATCTCAAAAGTGCGCCATTGAGACACGTGGAGGCTTCTGTTATCTCCTTTTAACACTGAGAATTTTCAAAGTCCAAAAGACATTTTTCTTGTGCCCAGGGCACGTGGAAGGCCTGCGCTTGTTTGGAAACTTGCCCTTGTACTTCTCCTTTGTAGTTGCACCAAGGAAACACGTGGATGACTATAATATAAAGTAGAAAAGGGGCAGAATCAATGGTTGTTGTGCATTTCACCTGTTTTTCCACCATTTTTTCTCCAAGACTCCTGGAGATGTGAATATGCACTATTTTTCATCATTTTTGATGAAATTCCTTGTCATCTTTGTCTGTAAAGTGCCATTGAATGGATTCAAAACTTAATTTGTGAGTCCAAGGATTGTTAAGGTTGATATTTTGAAGTTGGAATTGCTTGGGCACTTGAAAAAAATGGGAATTACTAGAGAAGATGGATGTGAGGCATAATTGCAGAGGAAAGAGAGGGAAAAGGATGAAATGATGAAAGTTGCAGGTGCAAAAGATGAAAAAGGTGTTGCCTCGAGAGCGAAAAGGATTACCTGTCATATCCAGTTGTGCAGAGCCTCCGAAAAATGATTAAAAAGGGGATTTCTCGCATGAAAGAATCAAAATGATTAGAAGGACTTCCAAAAAGTTGTGGCATGACATCCTAGTCATTAGTCGAGGGCCCAAGAAATGTGATCAATTCATAATTGGTCCACCTGGTAGCTTTCGGATCTGAATTTGTTAAACGTCACTTTCTGAAACAAATTGGTAACAAGCAAAGGTCCCTCAAATATTCTTCTCTTTTTGGGGGAAAATTTTGAGTGAGTGAAATGTATAAATGCAATGAGAATACTCTTGCAAAGGGTTGGGGGTTGAATTCTTAAGAGAAAATTTGAGAAAAGTCATATTCCTGAGAAACCCATCTGAGATACCTGGTTAATTTCCTTTGTGTTAGATTTTCTATCATGTCAAGTTGGTTACAGATGTATAGCCATTGACAAGCACTGAGATTTCTCTGGAAGCTTTCCCCTGCTGATGAATTTAAGCAATTTTGAAATTAATTTGTGTCAATCTTGGAGCAATTAGTGTCTGCTTTGTTTTAGAATGTTTGCAAGTAGTTTTTATTTTTTGTATTGCAATATTACATTGAAATCTTTGTGAAATCACATAGAATCTTGTCCCTGTGACAGTTTAGTGGCATTTTCAATTTCATTTCAAGAAGAGCCTTCATCCTGTGATGAGATAAACAAATTTAAAATCATTGCACTGTCATTTGTTGATAAATATTGTCTGTAAGTCTTTGGGTGTACCTTAGGTGTGATTGATCAGAGATTTTGGTGTTTAATTGAGTCTTTTAACTCAAGCCTTCATGTTAGATTCTCAAATATTGTGTGAAAACGTGCTAATCTGGGCCTCCATTGAAGCACACCTTCTGGTTGAAGGAACATCTTAACTATTCTGAAGTTTTTTGTTGTTGAGTTGTCCATTGTTGTGAAGTTTCTCAGAGATCTGGTATAATCAACTTTATCCTGCTTAATCTCCCACAAAAATTATTCAAAAACCATGAATCCATCCTGAACTACCCATGTTTTCCCTGTATATCAACAAAGGAACAAAATCTATTTACTAAAATATGCAGAACAATCAGGATTTCATAATGTCTTCAGTAACCTTAGCCTTGTTTTGAAAGTATCTCCATCTTTTAGAAGTGACAACTCTTAAGAGTTAAATTATGGAGTATTGACCATATTTTCCCAAGGTTTTCTTCATAAAATTTGTGCAAAAGAAGGATATCTCCATCTCCTTCATCAAACAGAGGTTACACTACGGGTCCTCTCACCCTGGTCAAAAGGCACAACCTAAAGTAGTGAGGATAGGTCAAATCCTCTTGAAGGTGCTATCCATCTCTCCACAAATCTGAGTGACAAAGGGCCAGTTAGATCTCATCCCCAGCTACAAAATGACATACATCATGATCTATCTATCTCTAAGCTCCATGTCAAATCTGTGATGCTGCTCAGCTTGAAAGGGAGAACAAATTTGGATACCAACACTGGTGGCACCATTTTTGGGGATAATTTTACACCGGGGATTATTTACAATATTTATTTGTGCCCATCAAGGAACATGTGGCACTCATTTTGATTATTTATTGATTTGTTTCTAGTTTATTTTTGTGGTCAACAACACTCGTGGCGCCATTTCCGGGGAAATGAAGTTGTGTGCAAAGTTTGAACACCATCAGTAACACATATAGACCCTAATAATGCTTCTTACATGATCTAAGTGAAAATACATTGCTGAAACATCATTATCTGTTCAGATCTGTAAGAATTGTTCGAAGTTGTAAGTTCTGAGTGCAATATTTCAAGGTTATACAATTATTACACTAAATTTTGTATCATCATTGATAAATTTGGGTAGAAGAAGAGTAGATCTTGTAAGCTTTGCATGAATCTGGTATTGACAGACATTTGATAGGTCTTTCATAGTGCATTTGCACAAACTAAGGTGAAAATCCTTAGTGGTGACTCCGTGCTGTTTAAATTCTTAATAAATACCAGTGTCTTAACATATATCAAGTAAGATTTGTCATTAATCTCTGCAAAGATGGAAGGAAGAAGATATGTCTTCGCCAGGGACCCTAGTAGAAGGTTGTTTCAAGAGTTGGGAAAGTCTAATTCAGAAGTAAGAAGAATTTGGAAGGTTGTTGGAGATCAAGCATCAAGAAAAGAGATCTCCATTGGTGAAACTGATCAGCCTGTGATTGAAGATTGCAATACTTCCTCAAGTGCTTCTGAATCAGGTAGTCTCTTTGTTGAATTGAATTCTCCATCTGGAGAGGGTCCTTCTTTTGTATTTGAAACATTTGCTTCTCAATCTGCCCCAGTATTTTCCAAATCTGATAGATTTTTCCAAGAAACAAAGCCTTTAGAGGGCAGTCATTCTGAGAATTGCATCCCTGTACCACACAGACCCCTCACTCCTCATCATTTTGTTTCTCCTATAAGATCACCTCCTCAAAATAATATGGCTCAGCCTCCACCCAGACCTCCATTTGTTGTTAATACTTTTGGTCCCATCAATTTTAGAGGTATGGCTGGCTATCCAAATGTTGTGCCACAAGATGTAAGAAATAGATTTCCTAAGTTTCAAGGAAATAATGCAATCACTGGTGATCAACACTTGAAGCTCTTTTTCAATATGATGGAGGAATTTGAAATAGAATTTGAGGATGTATACATTAAATTGTTTATCCATACTCTAGAAGAAGATGCAAGGGACTGGTATAAATATTTTCTAGATAATTCCATTGATTCTTGGACAGAGATGAAGAATGCTTTTAGAATGCAGTATGGTGATAAAACAGACCCTAGGTTTCTTTTATCATAAGTTTGAAAATATAAAAAAGAATCCTAATGAATCAGTGCATGATTTCAATACAAGATTTAACAAAACATTGAGAAGACTTCCTGTTAATTTGAGGCCATGTGATGAATCATGTCTGATAAAGTATTCAGATGCATTTGATAAGAAAGTTGCTTACTATTTGAGGGATAAGAACCCTGGAACTTTGAGGCAGGCCTTTACCATGGCTCTGTAAATTGAGAACAACATTAAAGTAGTTGGAAAACCTCCTAAGAGGGAGGGTGTTAAACTGATTAACCCAGAGAAGCCTCAATCAAGTAAGGTTGTGGATCTTGAGGAAGTTGTAAAGACTTTGGCCGGGGTTGTCAAAGAAATCTCTTACAAGCTAGCCAGGGAAGAGAAAGGAATTGGACAAGGTTCTCAAGGTCAGCATAGGCAACAAGGATAAGACAGATTTACAAATCATCCTAGAAATGATTAGAGATCTGATGACAGAGGTAAAGGACCCATGGGAGCTAGACAACCCCAAGCTAGGGAAAATAGAGTAGTGCCCGATCCTCTAAATGCCAGAGTTTTTGTTGTTGAAGAGACAAATGAAATTGATTGGTGTGACAAATGTTTCTTACCCCACCCGCCATGTGAAGTAGATCAGAAAGTTGAAGAAGCTGATGATGATGATAACACTGATGATGATGCATGCATGGTGGATTCTCTACAAGCTCACAACAAGGAGAAACTTCAACTGAAGTAATAAGTGTAAGAACTGCTGCAAGTTTTTGGGACTGCATTCACCGGGTACCTCTTCTTCCTCCCTCTCATGCTTTAGAAATAGATATGGTACAAGATTTTGAACTTCCTAATAATGATTTTGAGTACCTAAGAGCTCTAATGATTAAGAAGTATGATGGAGGAATCCCATCAGAAGAGGATAGACAACTGTTAATGAATGTTGTTGTTGCCCAAGAAAAAGAGTATAACACAAGAAGTAAAGTTGTCAAAGGGGCAGGGCCTCAAGCCAAACCAAAAACCCCAGTTCTCACCAATGTCCCAAAAGAAACTCCAAAGAAAGATGCATCTGGAAAAGGCTTATTGTCTCAAGTAGAACTGTGTTCTCACCCATGCCCAAAATGTAAAAAATCTTGTGCCATCTGATGAGTTTGTCAATCATTCTCCAAATGCTGCTTTACCCAAATACATTCCTTATGACATTGCCCAAGTCTTGAGTCAGATCAAGATTTATGTCCCAATTGTTGAACTGCTTAGGATTCCTGAGCACAAGAAGAGGCATTTTGAGTATTTGGGATTGGAGGAAGATAGGAGTCACCTAGGAAGAAATATAAATAATGTAAACACTCCTTCAACCATTGCAGACCTAGAAAAACCACCAACATTGGAGGAGATAGGTGAACCACCTGAAGTTTACTTGGGAACATCTTTGGTTGAGTCTCAATTAAATGTTGATCCATTTTTTACAACACTGATTATTAAGGACATACTGCTGCACAATTGTATGTTTGATTCCGGAGCATCATGCAATGTTATGCCTCTAGAAGTCATGAATGAATTGAACATTAAAGTGACAACAACTTATGGCAAGTGTACTGCAATGGATTCTAGAGAGGTGCCAGTTGTAGGATGTGTAAAAGGTTTGGTGGTACAACTTGCAGCTTATCCAGGTAAGAACTTGAAACTTGATGTTGTTATTGTTGATTTCCCTACCAAATGGGGCATGTTGTTATCAAGAAAGTGGGCTGCAAGTGTTGGTGGAAGTGTTCAGATGGATATGTCTTTTTCCACCATTCCAATTGAAGGAAGCCTTGTGAAGTTATGGTGAAAAGAAAATGTTATATCTTATTGAGGACCCCAACAATGCTTCTTATGAAGTATTGCATGCAGATATTGATATTGATAACTCTGTGAGCTATGTTGCTTTCAAGGAATATGAAATTGATCAATGCATGTATCATGAGCAGGATGATTTTCCTGAGACTTTGATGTGTGATGTAGCCTTGAAGGATGTTAAAAAACTTGACCCAGGCACAAAGGATAAGCCTAAAAAAATGTGGTCAGATAACGACTTGGATGGAAAAGAGAGACAATCATATGACCAGTTGTTAAAGACATATCAGAACTGCTTAGCATGGTCATATCCAGAATGGCAGGCACTTGAAGATTTTCCTTGATTGTTTTCTTTGAATCAGGATGCTCCATTGTACAGTGTATAGTCTTTTGGTTTCTTTCTACTTTTGTGTTTTTCTATTTTTGTTTCATCCTGGTCCTTGGTGAGCCATTTTGTTGGTTTCTTGGTTCGTCCTCGGGGGAGTTGGTTATTATTGTTTGTTATGCAAGATTATTCTTTGACTCCATTGCCCAATGGATGTTTTTGGAACTTGGTCTGCTCTATTTGTTCTTGTGGCACTTGCAGGGAGTGCCCATCCCCGAGTCAGAGCTGATGTTGGTGCTCATTTTAATCTCACCCTGTTTATCCTTGAAATTCTTTAGTTTGTGGGCTCTGTCATCTTTTCTATCTCCCTGTATTGATGCATAAAAACTCTGTCCTCCATTTGGTTGCCATGATCAGTCCCTTCCTTGGTCGAGGATCACTTAAAAGTCTAGAATTTTTTTTTTCATTCCTCTGTCCATGTGAAAGAATCTGTAACTTGGGCATAAAACTCAGGTTTTTCTTTTCCTTCCATTTTCCACAGTCATGTTTTGTTGTCCCTATCTTTTTTGTCCCAAGTATCTATGAAAATGTGATTGGATACGGCTCAGAGGATCATATTTGGGCCTTATATCATTTCCAAATTCTCTGTCCTTGAAGAAAGATTCATTTCCGGGCTCAAATGGTGATTTTCCTGCATTTTATGGTTTGATGGGTGTATTTTTCCCTATCAAATTTACATCTCAACATCTGTGGAAATGTGGCCCTTTCTGGTTGGATGCGGCTCATGAGGCACTTTGAAAACTCTAAGGCTCACTTCAACTCAAAAATTTTCCATGTGGAGGGCCGGCACTCATCTGAAAATTCACCTTTTGGTTTGGCCTTGGAGTTGCATCGGGGAGACACGTGGAGGTTTCCGCTGCCTTTCCCAGACTTAGACAAATTTTTCATGTGGCCGGTATAGTTTTGGTGGACCATGGACATGTGGAGGGTAGGCACTCATTTGAGGATCAGCCTCAGGGTCCCACCTTAACAATTGTGACAGGGAGACATGTGGAGGCTTCTTCTGGCTCCGCTCTATACTTAAACTTTTCAAAGCAATTTTCTAAGGCCTGGGACATGTGGAGGGACCGCACCTGATTGGGGACCGGCCCCTAAATTTTATTTTGAAGAAGTGCCAGGAGGACACTTGGAGGCTTCCACTCACTCTACCTTTGCTTGGACTTTTCAACGGCCAAGGAAAACTGTCTCAGACCCTAGACACATGGCGCCTTCCACTGATCCTTCAAATTTTTTAACAACTCTATCTAGACTGAGACATGTGGTGAGCTTGCACTTGTTTAGGGTCTCTAATTTTGGGACCATCTCAAAGTGTGCCATTGAGACACGTGGAGGCTTCCGCTGGCTCCTTTTTATTGAGACTTTTTCAAAGGCCAAAAGGTGTTTTTCTTGGGCCCAGGGCATGTGGAAGGCCCGCGCTTGTTTGGAAACTTTCCCTTGTACTTCTCCTTTGTAGTTGCACCAAGGAAACATGTGGATGACTATAAAATAAAGTAGAAAAGGGAAGAATCAATAGTTGTTATGTATTGCGTCTATTTTTCTGCCATTTTTTCTCCAAGACTCCTGGAGATGTGAATATGCACTATTTTTCATCATTTTTTGATGAAATTCCTTGTTTTCTTTGTCTATAAAGTGCCATTGAATGGATTCAGAACTTAATTTGTGAGTCCAAGGATTGTTAAGGTTGATATTTTGAAGTTGGAATTGCTCGGGCACTTGCAAAAATGGGAATTACCAGAGAAGATGGATGCGGGACAGAGTTGCAGAGGAAAGAAAGGGAAAAGGATGAAATGATGAAAGTTACAGGTGTAAAAGATGAAAAAGGTGTTGCCTCGAGAGTGAAAAGGATTACCTGTCATATCCAGCTATGCAGAGCCTCCAGAAAATGATTAAAAAGGGGATTTCTCACATGAAAAATCAAAATGATTAGAAGGACTCCCAAAAAGGTTGTGGCATGGCATCCTAGTCATTAGTCGAGGGCCCAAGAAATGTGATCAGTTCACAATTGGTCCACCTGGCAGCTTTCGGATGTGAATTTGTTAAATGTCACTTTCTGAGGACAAATTGGTAACAAGAAAAGGTCCCTCGAATATTCTTCTCTTTTGGGGGGAAAATTGAGTGAGTGAAATGTATAAATGCAATGAGAATACTCTTGCAAAGGGTCGGGGGTTAAATTTCGCGAGAAAATTTGAGAAAATCCATCTTCTGAGAAACCCGTCTGAGATACCTGGTTAATTTCCTTTGTGTTAGATTTTCTATCATGTCAAGTTGGTTACAGATGTATAGCCATTGACGAGCACTGAGATTTCTCTGGAAGCTTTCCCCTGCTGATGAATTTAAGCAATTTTGAAATTAATTTGTGTCAATCTTGGAGCAATTAGTGTCTGTTTTGTTTCAGAATGTCTGCAAGTAGTTTTTCTTGTTCCTATTGCAATCTTACATTGAAATATTTGTGAAATCACACAGGATCTCATCCCTATGATAGTTTAGTGGCATTTGCAATTTCATTTCAGGAAGAGCCTTCATCCTGTGATGAGATAAAAAAATTTAAAATCATTCCACTATCATTTGTTGATAAAGATTGTCTGTAAGTCTTTGGGTGTACCTTAGGCATGATTGATCAGAGATTTTGGTGTTTAATTGAGTCTTTTAACTCGAGCCTTCATGCTAGATTCTCAAATATTGTGTGAAAACATGTTGATCTGGGCCTCCATTGAAGCACACCTTCTGGTTGAAGGAATGTCTTAACTATTCTGAAGCTTTCTATTGTTGAGTTGTCCATTGTTGTGAAATTTCTCAGAGATCTGGTATAATCAACTTTATCCTACTTAATCTCCCACCAAAATTATTCAAAAACCATGAATCCATCCTGAATTACCCCTGTTTTCCCTGTATATCAACAAAGGAACAAAATCTATTTACTAAAATATGCAAAACAATCAGGATTCTTAATGTCTTCAGTAACCTTAGCCTTGTTTTGAAAGTATCTCCATCTTTTAGAAGTGACAACTCTTAAGAGTTAAATTATGGAGTATTGACCATATTTTCCCAAGGTTTTCTTCATAAAATTTGTGCAAAAGAAGGATATCTCCATCTCCTTCATCAAACAGAGGTTACACTATGGGTCCTCTCACCCTAGTCGAAAGGCATGGCCTAAAGTAGTGAGGATAGGTCAAATCCTCTTGAAGGTGTTATCCATCTCTCCACAAATCTGAGTGACAAAGGGCCAATTAGATCTCATCCCTGGATACAAAATGACATACATCATGATCTATCTATCTCTAATCTCCATGTAAAATCTGTGATGTCGCTCATCTTGAAACGGAGAACAAATTTGGATTAGACATGAGACACTTGATTCCGATACAATTTTAATTTACTGAGTGCACTGAGGCATCTTTCATCTAGGAGTTTCAGCTTTGCTAGTATGGCCAAATGGTAGTATTCATCTTTATATACGTAGTCTCTGAGAGATATTATCATGGAGGGAAGCTCAATTTCCAGGGGGATGATGGCTTCAGTGCCAAAGACCACGGAATATGGTGTTGTACCATTAGGATTGTGAATGGAAGTTCAATAGGCCCAGAGGGTGGGGTAGATCTCCAAGTTCTAGCTTTGACCCGTCTTATTCATCATCTTCTCCATAATTTGAATAAGGGTTTTGTTAGAAGCCTCTGCTTGTCCATTAACTTGAGGGTAATAGGGAGTAGACAACTTTAAGTTAATTTGGAAGCATTGGCATAATGCCTTCACTATCTTGTTCTTAAAATATTTATCATTTTTCAGTTACGATGGCAGAAGGGATGCCATAATGAAAGATAAGGTGGTTCATGATGAATTTGAAAATTTGGGTACCAGTGACATATGTGAGAGGAACAACTTCCACCCACTTGGTAAAGTATTATGTGGCTGTTATTATATGGGTATAGCCATCCTAGGAGGTAGGAGTGAGATTCCCTATGAAATCTAGTCCTCACTTAGATAATGACCATGGTGTTGTGATCGGCTGAAAGGATTGTGCTAGCACATGAATTAGGTTTCCATACTTCTAGTGTAATGCACACTTCTTGACATAGTTGCAACAATCTGATTCCATGGTAGGGAAATAGTAACATACTCTTAACAATTTCTTAGTGATCACTATTCCACTTGTGTGAACCCCACAAACACCTTCATGTACTTCTTTGATATCTTGGACGGACTCAGTTAAATTAAGACATCGTAAAAGATTCCCATAATAGCCATTATTTCACCAATAAGAATGTACGTATGAGAAAAAAGTTTAAGGTAGAAGGATGGTACATGAGGAATACCTAGAGTTTGTGAAGAGGTTACACACCATTGAAGACTAGGACAATTGAGAGCACTCCTTTTTATCTGGGAAGGACTACATGAGAATTAAAACAAGACCAAAAGATAGAATTAAGAGAATAGGTTGGTGGATTATCTAGCAGGAGATAGATATGGTAAGTGGGGTTCTTCCTAGAAGGCTGTCAATCCATGTTTAAAAAAATTAAGTACTAATAAGAACATGAAATAGAGAGTCCTACTATAGTTGTAAAATTTAGGTATCTCACACAAGCACAATAATTTAAATAGAATATGAACAGTGAATACAAGATTAAATTTAAAGTGGGTGGTGGGTTGTTAAGGTATGTGGGTGTAAAAGAGGGTATTATAGAGGTCTGGGTGAAGTTGTGGGAGGTTTGGAGAGGTTTTGGGTGAGGAAATAAGCTTGCTGGTTTGAGGAAAAATGTCATACACAAAGATTGATGCCGGTTGGGGAACTGATGTCGGTCACTAGTTTTAGCCAGGATTAGCTAGCTAACTGATCACGATAGGAGCAATTAGGTGCCAAAGGTGAAAATGGGTTGTTTTACATTATCTGTGATTACATAGAGTGTTGGGAAGGTTTAGGCACGGCGTTGGGATTTAGGTGAAGACTCAGTAGGGGTAAAAGGGGTGGTTAGAGGATCAAAGAGGTTTAGGTTGGTAGGGTATTATGTATATGGTTGATGAAATGTATTCGGGAGAGAAAGGAGCCTTACAACAGAAGACAAAAATATATCAAAGACCAAAATTAAGAACTAACAACCTGGTTAAGATACTTATCTGAAGATATGGAGATTGGTAGATGTTGGTGGTTGGTGGGTGTTCATAGGAGAGACATGATGAGATCCAGTGCCATGGAAATGAAGCCCGAGTACTTCTCTGTGTAAGTGGTTTGAGGCTGTAGAACAATAGGTTAGTCATTGGTAAGGGATGTATATACTCTAGTGTTGAGTTAATCGTCAGAATGTTGATTAAATTCCTAACATACAAGATCAAAAGATGCTAACCAAAAGAAGAACCCAAGAAAAGAGTTGAAAGTGATTATTTAAAGGAACCGATGGTGGTTCCTTGACTAACATTGACTGAGGAATAACTGGTGTCGATTAGGGAGAAATAGTCAAATTTGTACAAAATAGTCTATTTCTTCCATTTTTGGCGTGGGTTAAGAATGGAATTGGGTTAGGAGTCTTAATTCTCATTTAAACATGTGAGAAATTAATGGGAGAGGTAGTTATCAATAAATATTAGGTTTAGAAATAATCTCAATTAGTTAGGGGAAGTGATGAATCAGTCTTAGGTATTGAATGGCCTTGGAATGGGTCTAAGGTGAGATGGAGAGGTAAGGTGGAGGGGTGAGGTAATAATTAACCTAACATAGGTAATTAGATTAATAAAAATATGTGAGAGGGGTCATGGTAAGGGGGTATGTAATAAAGGGGGACCAAGAGGGTGGCAACCCAATTTTGGGTGTCTAAATTTTCCCCTTTTTGTCGTGTAGCTTGTACTAATAGGATACAATGAAAAAAACAAGTAGGTTTCCCTAGATAAGGGTGAAGGTTATCCCTCTTAACCTAGGAACTGATTTAGTGGGAGGAAAAATTGGTAATGGGTTTGATAAGGTGATAGGTGATGAGAAAATGGGGTAAGGTGTAGGTGTAGGTAATGGGTGTGATAAGGTGGAGGCATTCAAATGAATGCACACACTTAGAATGCAATAATGCACAAGGTTTAAGAGCACACAAACTCTATATTGTCAAAGGTCGATAGTTTATATAAATAAGGGTGATGTGGTCCAGGTATCCAAGGTATAGGATGTGATCTGGGAAACACGATAAGTCTAGGTGCAAGAATGGGTATAGGTGTGTTCAAAAACACCAAAATTTTTGGTCTGGTTGAGATAAACATCGTGAAATAAGGTAAGGAAAGGTCAGTAGGTGCAACAACATAGGTAGCATTATCACACAATAGAGTAATTAAGAGTTTTCAATCTTCAAATAGGTGGGGTCAAGTCAGAAAGTGTATATAGGTGAAGCAAACGTGCCCCTAAGTATTGCTGGTGCAAATTAGCGGCACCCCTGGATGTTGATCAAATTTCTAGTTTGACACTTTAGACATCCAGTGTGATTGCACAACATTGAATCTTTTCCCCAAGTGTGGGACTTGTAAAAATGGGAAAAGAATCTCCAAGTTAGAGGTTGGTTCCTCAACTCCTCTGATAAGGGGGGTTACTTACAGGTTATGCACGTTTTAAGCTCAAAATCCTACTCTAAATTCCAAAGAGGACAGAGATAGAGAATGCAAAAAAATTTGAAACTAGTGCTAAAAAGGTGATGCACCAAAGGAGTGGTGAGAATTTTTCACTTCTGTAGATTGACAAAAATCATGGAAATGCAACAAAACTTCATGCACAAACTGATAAACTATAATGGAAGGTCAGAGATGGATCAAACAACACAACAGAGGATTAAAACTCATTCACAGAGCCTGCATTGTCATTTCCATTACCAAAACACATGAATTACAACATATGAGAGACAAAAATAGGTTACAGTATTGGAAAAGGTCTGATATTCCACAAAATCACTTCCAAGGTGAAAGAGGGGGCCTGCAATACATGAAAAACGTTCAACACCTTAAGAAATGAGCCAAATCTAGCTTTTACAGTGCCAGAAATGACCGCAAGAGAGAAAAACGTGGGAAAACATGGGAGAGCTTCAACCACCAACCAAAAATGCAATAAAACAACATGGTCATCCTTACAGGTCCATCCCCTAACATTTTTCACCATGCTGGGAGAGAATGTGAGCCATTCTTCATTAAAAATGGTGGTTGAAACGTCATTTCTGTTCATGACCACGTGCTAGAAGTGTTTTTAAATTTTATCTCTTTAAACTCCACCAAAATACAAAATTGACCTTGGAATCTATTAGATAATTTCACCATCTTTCCATTGATATAAAGAATGTGAAAAACTGAGCTCTGGATCGAAAGATATGGCCGTTTGAAAATTTAGGACAAAAAAGGGCCAAAACGGATTGGTGGGTGAAAAATTTAAAATTTTCCACTTTTTGCATTTGGGAAAATTTCCCAAAAAACCCCCATGCTCCACCCTTATGGGTGCTACGTGGCATGCACTGATTGGACACGGGCCTTCTGTGCTTTATTTTCCATCGTTTTGGCCATTGGAAAATTTTCCAAAAATTCTCCACCGGGCCGATGAGTTGAGGACACGTGGCACGTTATGATTAGCTGTGGGCATTTACTTTGAAATTTTCCATTGCTGTTTGACCATTTTTCCTTATTGGACATGTGGAAAAACCCCTTTGGATGTGAGCTTTTCCTTTCGATTTTTTCCTGCAGGCTTGTCTTGAATTTTTTGCCGCCATATGGACACGTGGCGTGATCTCATTGGCTCGTGCTTAGGGGACGGAATTTTCCTTTTGATATTTCCTTCGTTTTGCTTTGGGAAAAATTTGCCAAATTTTCCCCGCCTTCCACTGGTCTGAGAAACATGGCAGCATCCCATTCGATGTGGACCCTTAGGGAAAACATTTTTCTTTTCATTTTAGCCTTTGGGAAAAAATCCCAATCTCCCCCTGTGCTCCGCTGTTCCGGCCCCCAGGGACACATGGCACAATCTGAGTGTTTGGTGGGTTGACGGGCCAATATTTATCCTTTCCTCCCACCTAAACACTTTTCCAAAATTTTAAGTTTCTCTCCGCGGCCCGCTGTTCTTCAGACACGTGGCATGAGGCCATTAGATGCGGACTTTGTGGGAAAACTTTGACTTTGTGCCTTCGCAAAATATTTTGCCAAAATTTTAACTTCACCTCCATGCTCCACCATTCTAGGGACTAAGGACACGTGGCGCAATGTGGTTAGGCGTGGGCCTTTCCCAAAGATTTTTTCATGGTGCCAACACTTAGTAATTTTTTCAAATTTTTCCCCCTTGGACACGTGGCATGATCCAATTCACCGGTGGGCCTGCGGGGGAAAATTATTCCCTTTGAAAACTTGCCGAATCACTTGGTAAAATTTCCATGTTTACCTTCACCCTCCACTAGTCTAAGACACGTGGCATGATATTACTGGCTATGGGCCTTCCAGGGGAAAATTTCCCAAAAAAACTCCGCCGAGCCATAACTTCAAAAATACATGGAGTTAGGAGGAAAAATTTACCTTTCTGGAAAGCTCAGAAAGAGCTCTATCCATGGTGCCATTTCTAGAGGGTTTTGAGTGCTTGAAAAGCAAAAATTATGACTAAGGTACAAGAGAGGGAAGAATGAAGGGAGTTAGCCACAAAATGTGTAAGGGGAACATTTTGGATAACAATTTTGGTGACTCAGAGGGGTCATCTGCCTGCTGGATGAAGTTACCAGTTGCCTAAAGTAATCCATTGGGCATGGGGTCACCAAATTCTCTGCTTGGTACCCCAACTGATCAGAACACTGTAAGGAGGAAGATGGAGGGTGGAACATCATCTGATTGGGGCAAGGCCTGTAAAACACATTTCCAGGAACAACAAGCTTGTGCCAAAGCACTTAGGGAAAGCAAAGCTAATCTACAACAAAAAAATGTGCACAAGCACTTGGAGGAATGAAAACCTAAGCTAATATGTACAAGGTGGAGAACTTCCTTCAGTAGCAACGCTTCAGATGGATTCTGTTGACTGGAATATGCAATTCTTCACCATCTAATGAAGACAATTGGAAAGCATTGTTGTCCTTAAACTTTGTGACCATGTATGGGCCACTCTAAATGGCATCAAACTTTGAATGCCTTCTTGTATTTGCTCTATCTTCATCCCATTTTAACATTAGATCTCCAACTTGGAAAGATCTATCCTTGGCATTCCTATCAAAGGTCTTCTTGACCAAAGCTTGATCCTTCTCCATTGCTTGGGATACATGATTTCTAATTTCTTGGAGCTCCATCAATTCTACATATCTAACCTCCATGGGCCCAAAATCCAACAACTCCAACTGTTTCATGAGTTCTAATGCTGGAAACTCAAGTGACATGGGCAAAATTGCTTCTCTTCCATAAACAAGCTTGAATGGGGAGTTACTTGTAGATCTTTTAGGAGTTATCCTATCTGCCCATAAGGCTGATTTCAACTTAGTATGCCAAGATCTCTGATTTTCATCAAGGGTCCTCCTAATGATCCTTAACAATATCTTGTTTGTAGATTCAGTTTGGCCATTACCCTGAGGGTAATAATTTGATGAAGGGCTTAGGTAGATCCCATTCTTGACAGCCCATTTATTCACCTTAGACCCAACGAATGCCAATGCATTATCTGATATTATTGTAGCACATATGCCAAATCTGGTTGCTATTCCCTCATAGAAATCTAGGATGCTAGATTCATTTGCTTCCTTGAGTGCTACTACTTCAGTCCACTTGGTGAAGTAATCTGTTGCCGATTAAATCCATTTGTGCCCTTGGCTTGAATTGGGATTAATGACCCTGATGAAGTCCAAACCCCATTGCATGAATGGCTGGCCAACTAAAATTGGATGCAATGGGAGGGCAGCTAGCCTCTCTTTACCTATGAAGAATGCAAAATTATTGCACCTATTGATCCATGCATAATAATCACTAAAAATATTGGCCCAATAATAGCCAACCCTCATGATCTTTAGAGTTGTCACTCTTGGTGCAAAGTGACCACTAGCTGATCCACCATGGAACTCTTCCAACACCATATGAATCTGATTTGTACCAATTCATCTCAGCAGCACTCCATTCACATCCTTTCTGAACAAAACACCATCAACAAGGGCATATGGGACAACCTACAATCTGAAGTGTCTTCTTTTGGTCTTGCTCATCTCTAGAGGGCATAGACCTATGATTAGGAAGTGCATTATGTCTTGGGTCTAGCAAGGAGTGAGGACACCATCATTTTCCTTTTGAGTGCTTCCTTGCTCATGGCTGTCCTGTAACGCCAAAACAACCTCCTTCTCATTGTACGCTTCCTTTTGTTTGCTCAAAATCATCTACTCATACAAACCTTTTCCTCTGACTAACTTGGTGACTTTGATCTCTATGTCATACTCCATGACATGAGTAATCCAACCTACTCTCTTTTCATTCAAGTCTTTGTTTAGGAGGAAGTCTTTAACTCCCACATGAGAAACCAACAATTGAACCTTGTTGTTTGAGACTAGATGCTTGAACTTCTTCAAGCTCCTTATTAATGCAAGAACATGCTTCTCAATGAAGGAATACCTCACCTCATAGTCCTCCAGGATTTGGCTGAAGAAAGTAATTGGCTTCTCTTCATTGTCTTTGTTCTGCTGTACCAAAATTACAGAAATAGTATCATCACCCCCAAATGCATAGAGGATGAAATCCTTGGAGAAATCTGGGTTAATGAGAGTTGTGGCTTGAGAGATGGCTTCTTTGATTGCTTTAAAACTTTCCTTGCCTTCTACTGTCCATTTGAAAGTCATGCTTTTCTTCAACATGTTGGTGATAGGCTTGACTAGGGATATAGAATTTGGGACAAACCTTTGAACAAAATTTATTCTCCACAAGAAACTTTGAAGGGCCTTCTTTTGGCTTGGAAATGGTAGTGCTTGTTATGCAAAATTCACCCCTCAAGGTAATTTTGATAACATGCATCAAATTATTCAGTCCCGAGCAAGTAGATTGATTCGAGACCCAAAATCATGTTTTTCGGGGTCCCCTCGGCCTTTTTCTAACTGTCCCATCCAAGAAGAAATCCCAACAAGTTGAGAAAAGTGGAAAAATGCAAAAAATCAGGTTGCAGGACTGTTTTAAAGCATTTCGGGTCATATTGAGGTTCGTCGTACCAAGCTTGGGGCCGAAAAAGCAAGAAAATTGGCTAAGTCGAACATTTTTGTCCCAAGCGGTCCCTGGAATAGTTGGGACATCAGGACGTGAGGGATGAGAAAAGCCGAATCGGCCAAAAGCAGAGAAAAATCATCTAAGTCTTTTGTTTCGCGCGGTTTGGGACAGCCAGGACAAAAGTACGTGAGGGACGCGAATCGGCTGATTCGCCGAAAGTCAATCCATTTCGGGTGGTTCGGAGATATTTGTCCCAGGAATTCCGGGACATCTGGGACAAAATTACACGACGGACGCGTGGGACACGAAAAAGTGAAAAATCCAAAAACAGAAACAAGGAAGCCCGAATCGGCCGAAGTAGGATATTTTCATCTAGGACATCCGGGCCAAAAGTACGCGAGGGACGCATGGGACGTGAACCGACCGATTCACCGAAAGTTAGTCCATTTCGGGCGGTTTGGAGATATTTGTCCTAGGAAGTCTGGGACATCTGGGCCAAAAGTATGTCAGGGACGCGTGGTACGTGAAAAGGTGAAAAGGCCGCAAAGAGACAAGGAGGCTTGCGGATGAATCAGAACATGCCACGTGTCAGGAGGGGAAGAAAGTTGAAAAAATTGCTAAGTGTTTGGCGCAAGGTAAAATTTTGAAAGGAGGCCCGAGGACAAATCAAATCTCACCACGTGTCTTTACCATCTTCAAACAGCCATAACTTTCGATCTAGAGCTCGGATTTTAACTTTCTTTATATCAATGTAAAGCTGGTGAAATTATTTACAAGATTCCAAGGTAATTTTGCATTTTTTTTTAGTTTGGAAAGAGAAAAATTAAGAAACATCTCTGGCATGTGGTAATGGCTAGAAATGACGTTTCAACAACTAGTTATATTGCAAAATACAGTTCGCCACTTTTAAGTTTGCAAGGGTTCTCACATACCACCATAATGAGATGAATTAATTGCAACCTAAAGGTGGTTGGGGTAGATTTGGATTTCCTCTCTCTTCCCTCTCTCATTCTTCCTATAAATTGTAAGGAGTGGCTTCTTTCTAAGTATTGGACATTCTTGTTTTGCCCCTTCCTTCTTCTCTTTGGCAGGTGAATTTATGGAGTTCAAACCTCCCATTTAAAACTGTAATGCAAATTTTCCTCTTGGCACTTTGTAGTGTATTGTATCAATCTTTAGAGTAAGTAATGCATGTCTGTGGATGATTCTCAACCCTCTCTGTGTTCATTTGCATCCTCTTGATCTTTCACTACAAATTTTTTTATCTGTGCATGATCTTGCATCACATTTTAATGGTTTGCATTAATTTGCAAGATAGGTGTTCTTCATTCCTCGGTGCATCACCTTTGTTAGTTTAGGTTTATTTTTATGCATCTTCTTACCCTGTCTCCTTGGCAAGTTAGATTAGATTTTGAGTAAACCCATTACAATTTTTTCGTGTGCATCTGAACAGAGGAAGAGGAACCATCCTTCTCTGGAGATTCCTTTCTCATTTTTGCAAGTCCCACACTAGGAGAAAGGTTTCAATGTTGTGCAATCACACTGGATGCTAGTATGATCAAACTAGAAATCTGATCAACATCCAGGGGGTGCTGTGAATTCACACTAATAGTTTTGGCATGCCTGGTGGGACCTTAGAGGTCTTCAATTTTATTGCAACAAGATCGATGTGCACTTGTTGTAAGTTCCAACTTTGAAGGAGCTTAAAATCACACATCTGGTAACTCCAAAAGAAGCATAATCCGCTGGTTTTAGTAGTCCAAGCTTGGCAAATTTATGAGAAGAATACAGACCAGGTTAAGAACTAGGGAGGAAGGATTGGTTGTTCATCTACACCTATCTCCAAGAAGAGAAAGAAGGGGAAGAAGAGCTCAAAGATCTCCATCTCCACCTAATAGAACCTTGTCAACACCTCCACCTGGTAGGCCTTTCATCCAATCAACAAGGGTTCTCAGGCCAATCAGAATGGCACAACCACCAAATCTGTATGTCAATTTCACTAGTAGCAGCCCACTTGCTCTCAATGCACAACATCCAATCCCAGTTGCAGCATTGCAGAACATTCCATACTTCATTGAAGAGAACCAGACTACTCCTGGTGATCATGTTAAGGACATTGCCAACCTTTGTGCAATTCATGAAATCAATGAGATGCAAGTTGTCAAATTGCTGGCATCCTCATTCAAGGGGAAACCTTTACAATGGTTCAGGAGTCTTTCCTCAGGTTCTATTCAAAATTGGAATCAGCTATGTATAGCCCTCCATGAGTAGTTTGGGGAAAAGGGAGACAACTTGTCCCTTTTGGAGCAGATGAAGACTATCAAAAGAGCTCCCAATGAGCAGATGACTGATTTTAATTTCAGATTTCAAAGGACTTGGGAGAGAATTCCAGTGGCAGTCAGGCCAACATTAGAAGGTTCTTTTCTATATTACCTTAAAGCTTTAAATTCTGATATTTCTATGTTGATTCAATCCATGGGAGGCACAACTATCCCTGTTGCTTATAGCATTACCATTAGAGCAAAAAATTGTTTGATTCAAGCTGGAAAGCTAGCTCCTAGGCCTCCAATGCCATTATATCTAAGTTTAGAGATCCCAAGTACCAGTCAAGCACATGTCTTAGCTCCTATTCCCACTCCTAGAAATCAGAGATCAAATGAAGCTTCTACTTCATCTTCTAGTGCCTCAAACGAGCTTCAAGAAGTCATGAAGCAATTGCAAAATATAGGTAATGAGCTGGTTACACTCAAAAGGCAACAAGCTCAAGGTTTTAGAACTTCCTTCCAGCCTCAAGCTTGGCCTAACAGGCAGCCATATCAGCCTCAAAGACCACCCAATCTAGCTGCAAATCAGAATCAAGCAAGGCCTCCTACCAACAGACCCTTTCAGCCCGATAACCCCAATATTGCATCCACATCCAGAGCTTTGGTACCGGTGCAAAATAACATGGCCCAAGAATATGATTGGTGCTTCTCATGTAGTCATCCACATAACCAATCAATGTGCTTTAACGATGTATTAAATCAGGCTCTTATGGTGTAAACCATTGGTGGGTCACAAGAGTCCAGCCAAGAAGAGGATCAACAGCAAGAAGCACCTCAACAAGGAACATCTCTGAACGAAACTACTCTTGTCAATTGGCAGGCTGAAGATTTATGTGATATGAATCAAATACCCTCTTAAAGTGTTGCAGCCAACACAAGGTCAAAAAGGAGAAATTTGGGTGAAGGACAACCATTGGCTCCAAATAATCCACAACCTTCTACCACTCCACAAGCTGTTGGCAAACAAAATATAGTTCCAAACATGCAAGGAGCACCCAAACCAGCTCCTAAACCAACTCACATGCCAGCTGTTGCTGCCCACATGCAAGGGATGAATATGCAAACCAAGGGACAGCAACAAGATCCTTCATCACCATTTAGTATCATTGATTAGATGAAGAAGACAAATGTAAATATATCAATGTGGGAATCCCTATCTATCCCAGGCCAGAGAGATTTGCTACAAGCTACCATGAAGGACTGGCCAACTTCAAATCAGCAAGTCCAAATGCAAGAGAAGGTGCTCACAAATGCTGCCCAGCCTGAAGGGAATCACAGCAAGGTAAAATGTTGAAGCCCCCTCCTTTTTATGTCTCATTAATCATTGGAAACCAATTGGTGCACAATTGCATGATTGATTCCAAGGCAAGTAGCTCAGTGATGCCCAAGCAAATAGTTGATCAGCTAGGACTTCAATATGAAACCATATCCAAAGGGGTAGTGCAGTTGGATGGGACAGTAGTAACAACAGTTGGGGTGATTAGAAACTTGAGTCTTACCTTGCATGCATGTCCAAATGTTGTTGTTTTATAAGATGTATCAGTTATAGACCTTCCACCACTCTTTGCCCTATGTTTGTCAAGAGATTTCATAGCTAAGATTGGAGGATATTTTTCTGCTGATTGGTCACACATGCTGTTCAGAATGAGGTATGGAACCAAACCTACAATCAGGTCTGAACCTATTGCAAACTTCCACATTGAGCCCTGCACTCCAAGTCAAATCAATGCCAACTATTCGGCATTTGATCAAGAAGAGCACCCAAGCACTGATGAAGTTGACACCAAGGTTGGAAGCATCCCAGATCTAACTCTTGATGAATGGGTAAAAAAGGTGCATGCTTTTGATCCTTATCAAGAAGTAGAAGAGTCTGAGCTAGGAGTCTATTGCATACATGAAGAAGATCAACCCATTCCTAGCATCACCAAGCCAGACCACAAGGATGACAATGAGGTATGGCAGCTATTTTTTTTATGGATCAAGGAGTAGATAAGGTGCCGGAGGGGGAGCCATGCTGGTTTCACCTCAAGGAGTAAAGTACTATTCAACTTTTAGATTTCAGTTTGCATGATCCAATAACACTGCTGAATATGAAGCCTTGGTGCAAGGGATGCATTGGGAAAGAAAGAGAGGAGTAAAGAACTTGCAAGTCTTTGGTGACAGTGAATTGATTGTAAATCAGGTCAAAGGGCAGCATGCTACCAAGAATGATCTACTTAAGTGCTACAAGAACAGGGCATGGGACCTCATTGAATATTTTGAGGGCTTTGGCATCAAATCAGTCCCTAGGAAGGAGAACCAAGCCGTTGACAAGCTTGCAGCAGTTGGGGCAGCCTTTGACGTTGTGGAGAGCATTCAAAAAGACAAGGTGCAACCAAACATCCATGTGATTGTGAGGCCTTCAGTGCTAGATAACAATGTAAGTTGGCAAGTGTTTGAAAATGATTAGCAAATCATCCATTTCTTGCAAGAAGAGGCTGAATTCTCAGCTAAAAATCAGGAAAAGTTAGAGCAACAGTATGGTGACCAAGTGGTGTAAGTGAGAACCAACAAACTACCAAAGGGACTTATTACTTTGGAGTCCAATTTCAATCCCAATGATCAGTTTAGGAAAGAGAAAGAAAACATTCAGGTCAAGAGAGAAGATTTAGTGTCCATCTTGGTGGAAGAGAACAAACCATTGCAAATTGGAAAGATGACAACTGAACAAGAAAAGTATGAGTTCGTACGGCTGTGTCAAGAGTTCCTTGATGTGTTTTCTTGGAGCTACGAAGACTTGAAAGGTTTCAATCTTGAGTTAGCTCAACACACCATTGAGTTGGATCCAAATACTAAGCCCATCAGGTAAAGGCCAGTCAATCCACACATGGAACCTCTCATGAGGAAGGAATTGAACAAGTTGATTGAGTCAAGAATCATATTCCCAATCAAACATTCTAGTTGGGTTGCCAACTTAGTTCCAGTCAGAAAGAAGAGTGGAGAGATTAGATTGTGTGTTGACTTCAGAGACTTGAATAGAGCATCTCTCAAGGACCATTACCCACTCCCTTCTATGGAACAAATTTTGCAAGTGGTGGCTGGCTCCGAGAGGTTTTCACTACTTGATGGCTACTCGGGCTACAATCAGATTATGGTGAAGGAAGAAGATCAGTTCAAGAAAAACTTCACAACCAAATGGGGAACTTATGCATACAGGAAAATGACATTTGGGCTGTCCAACGCTGGAGCTACCTTCCAAAGAGCAGTGGACATGGCGTTCAAAGGTTTGATCAACAATGTGGTGTTGATATACCTTGATGATATCACTATTTTTTCAAAGAATGTAGTAGACCACCTCTCTCATTTGAGACAAGTCTTCCAAAGGTGCAGGAGATTTGGAGTGTCTTTGAATCCTAAGAAGTGTATCTTCCTAGCACATGAAGGAAAGCTCCTTGGCCATATTGTCTCCAAAGAAGGATTAGCAATTGATCCAGAGAGGGTTGAAGCCATAAGAGCACTACCATTACCAAGCCACAAGAAGGCCCTTCAAATTTTCTTGGGGAGAATAAACTTTGTTCGGAGGTTTGTCCCAGATTTTACAGCCCTTGTCAAACCTATCACCAAGATGTTAAAGAAAAGCATGGCTTTCAAGTGGACAGCAGAAGGCAAGGAGGGTTTTGAAGCAATCAAAGAAGCCATCTCCCAAGCACCAACTCTCATCAACCCAGATTTCTCCAAGGATTTCATCCTCTATGCATTTGGAGATAATCATACTATTTCTACCATTTTGGTGCAGCAGAACAAGGACAATGATGAGCAGCCAATTGCTTTCTTCAGCCAAATCCTGGAGGACTATGAGGTGAGATATTGTTTTATTGAGAAGCATGTACTTGCAGTAATCAGAAGCTTGAAGAAATTCAAGCATCTAGTCTCAAACAACAAAGTTCAGTTATTGGTCTCTCATGTGGGAGTAAAGGACTTCCTCCTCAACAAGGATTTGAATGAGAAAAGAGCAGGTTGGATCACTTGTGTCATGGAATATGACATAGAGATCAAGGTCACCAAGCTGGTAAGAGGAAAAGGATTGTGTGAGCAGCTAATTTTGGGCAAGCAAAAGGGAGTATGCAATGAAGAAGAGGCTGTTTTGACAGTTCAAGACAGCCATGTGCAAGGTAACACTCAAGAAGAGGATAATGCTGTCCCCACTCCTTGTTGGACCCAAGGTATAATGCATTCCTAAGCACAGGCCTATGCCCTCCAGAGATGAACAAGACCCAAAGAAGACACTTCAGATTGCAGGCTGTCCCATATGCCATAGTAGACGGTGTTTTGTTCAAGAAAGATGTGAATGGAGTACTGCTGAGATGCATTGGTACAAATCAGATTCATAGGGTGTTGGAAGAGTTCCATGGTGGACCAGTTAGTGGCCATTTTACACCAAGAGTGACAGCCCTAAAGATCATGAAGGCTGGTTATTATTGGCCCAAGATTTTCAGTGATTACTTCACATGGATCAAAAGGTGCAAGAATTTTGCATTCTTCACAGGTAAAGAGATGCTTGCTGCCCTCCCATTGCATCCAATTTTAGTTGACCAACCATTCATGCAATGGGGTTTAGACTTCATTGGAGTCATTAATCCCAATTGAAGCCAAGGGCATAAGTGGATTTTGATAGCCACAGACTACTTCACCAAATGGACCGAAGCAGTAGCACTCAAGGAAGAAAACGAGTCTAGCATCTTAGACTTCTATGAGGGGATAATAACCAGATTTGGCATACCCACTACAATAATCTCAGATAATGCATTAGCATTCATTGGATCCAAGGTGACTGAGTGGGCTGTCAAGAACGGGATCTACCTAAATACTTCATCAAACTACTATCCTCAGGGTAATGGCCAGGCTGAATCTACAAACAAGAACTTGTTGAGGATCATTAGGAGGACTCTTGATGAGAATCAGAGGTCTTGGCATACCAAACTGAAATCAGCCTTATGGGCTGATAGGATAAATCCCAAGAGATCCACAGGTAACTCTCCATTCAGACTTGTTTATGGCAGAGAGGCAATCTTGCACATGTAACTTGAGTTGCCAGCATTGGAAGTCATGGAGTAGTTAGAGTTGCTAGAGTTTGGGCCCATGGAGGTGAGATATGTAGAGTTGATGGAGCTCCAAGAGATTAGAGATCAGGCATCCCAAGCAATGGGGAAGGATCAAGCTTTGATCAAGAAGACCTTTGATAGGAAGGCCAAGAGTAGATCTTTCCAAGTTAGAGATCTAGTGTTAAAATGGGATACAGATAGAGCAAAACTGGGAAGGCATTCAAAATTTGATGCCATTTGGAGTGGCCCATACATGGTCACAAAGTGTAAGGACAACAATGCCTTCCAATTGTCTTCATTGGATGGTGAAGAACTTTAGATTCCAGTCAATGGAATCTATCTAAAGCATTGCTACTAAAGGTAAATTCTCCACCTTGTAAATATTAGCTTAGGTTTTCATTCCTCCAAGTGCTTGTGCACACTCTACATGTTCCATTTAGAGCATGTATGAATTTCAGTTTTGTACATAGTTTTTTTGGTGCTGGTCTTGCTCTTGCACAGTCCATTTCAGTGGGTTTCTAAGTGGCTCAGAGAGGAGGTTTTCAAAGTTCAGATCAATTTACAGGCTATAACTCATGACTCCATGCCCAATGGATGCTTCATGCAGCTGGTAACATCATCCAGTAGGCAGATGACCCCACTGAGTCACCAAAATTGTTATCCAAAATTCAGCCCTCAAGGTAATTTTGATAACATGCATCAAATTATTCATTCCCGAGCAAGTAGATTGATTCGAGACCCAAAATCATGTTTTTTGGGGTCCCCTCGGCCTTTTTCTAACTCTCCCATCCAAGAAGAAATCCTAGCAAGTTGAGAAAAGTGGAAAAATGCAAAAAAACAGGTTGTAGGACTGTTTTAAAGCATTTTGGGTTGTATTGAGGTTCGCCGTACCAAGCTTGGGGTTGAAAAAGCAAGAAAAATGGTTAAGTCAGACATTTTTGTCCCAGGCAGTCCGCAGAACAGTTGGGACATCGAGACGCGAGGGACGCGAAAAGCTGAATCGGCTGAAAGCAAGGAAAAATCATCTAAGTCTTTTGTTTCGTGCGGTTTGGGACAGCCAGGATAAAAGTACGCGAGGGACGCGAACCATCCGATTTGCCGAAAGTCAGTCCATTTCAGGTGGTTCGGAGATATTTGTCCTAGGCAGTTTGGGACATCTGGGCCAAAAGTACACGAGGGACGCGAAAAGGTGAAAATGTTACAAATAGAAACAAGGAAGCCCGAATCGGCCGAAGCAGGAGATTTTCGTCCGGGACATCCGGGCCAAAAGTACGCGAGGGACGCGTGGGATGCGAACCGGATGATTCGCCGAAAGTTAGTCCATTTTGGGTGGTTAAGAGATATTTGTCCCAGGCAGTCTAGGACATCTGAGCCAAAAGTACGTGAGGGACGCATGGGACATGAAAAGGTGAAAAGGTCGCAAAGAGACAAGGAGGCTCACAGACGAATCAGAATGTGCCACGTGTCAGGAGGGGAAGAAAGTTGAAAAAAATTCTAAGTGTTTGGCGCAAGGTAAAATTTTGAAAGGAGGCTTGCAGACGAATCAAATCTCACCACGTGTCTTCACCATCGACCCGGCGGAGCGCAGGGAAAATTTGAATTTTTTTTAAAATGCAAAAAAGAGGTAAAATTCAAAATCTTTTCCCACCGATCCGTTTTGGGCCTGTTTTTACCCTAAATATTCAAATGGCCATCACTTTCGATCCAGAGCTCAGATTTTCATGTTCTTTATATCAATGGAAAGTTGGTGAAATTCTCTACAATATTCTGAGGTCATTTTGCATTTTGGTTCAGTTTGGAGAGAGAAAAATTAAGAAACATCTCTAGCACGTGGTAATGGCCAGAAATGACGTTTCAACAACCAGTTTTAATGCAAAATACAGTTCACCACTTTTAAGTTTGCAAGGGTTCTCACCTACCACCATAATGAGATGAATTAATTGCAACCTAGAGGTGGTTGGGGTAGATTTGGATTTCCTCTCTCTTCCCTCTCTCATTCTTCCTATAAATTGTAAGGAGGGGCTTCTTTCTAAGCATTGGACATTCTTGTTTTGCCCCTCCCTTCTTCTCTTTTGCAGGTGAATTTGTGGAGTTCAAACCTCCCATTTGAAACTGTAATGCAACTTTTCCTCTTGGCACTTTGTAGTGTATTGTATCAATCTTTGGAGTAAGTAATGCATGTCTGTGGATGATTCTCAACCCTCTCTATGTTCATTTGCATCCTCCTGATCTTTCACTACAAATATTATTATCTGTGCATGATCTTGCATCACATTTTAATGGTTTGCGTTAATTGGAAAGATAGGTGTTCTTCAATTCTCAGTGCATCACCTTTGTTAGTTTAGGTTTATTTTTATGCATCTTCTTACCATATTTCCTTAGCAAGTTAGATTATATTTTTAGTAAACCCTCTGCAATTTTTTCATGTGCATTTGAACAGAGGAAGAGGAACCAACCTTCTCTAGAGATTCCTTTGTCATTTTTGCAAGTCCCACACTTGGAGAGAGGTTTCAATGTTTTGCAATCACACTGGATGCTAGTATGATCAAACTAGAAATATGATCAACATCCAGGGGGTGCTGTGAATTTGCACTAATAGTGCTTTTATGGCTTCAACTCTTTCTGGATCAATTGATAATCCTACTTTGGAGACAATGTGGCCAAGGAGCTTTCCTTCATGGGCTAGAAAAATACACGTTTTAGGATTCAAGGATACTCCAAATCTTCTGCACCTTTGGAACACTTGCCTCAAATGAAAGAGATGGTTTGTTGCATTCTTTGAAAAAATAGTGATATCATCAAGATATATCAGCACCATATTGTTAATCAAATCCTTGAACACCATGTCCATTGCTCTTTGGAAAGTAGCTCCAGCATTGGACAGCCCAAATGGCATCTTCCTGTATGCATAAGTTCCCCATTTGGTTGTAAAGGCTGTCTTGAACTGATCCTCTTCTTTCACCATGATTTGATTGTACCCTGAATAGCCATCAAGTAATGAAAACCTCTCAGAGTCGGCAACAACTTGTAAAATATGCTCCATAGAAGGAAGTGGATAATGATCCTTAAGAGATGCTTTATTCAAATCTCTGAAGTGAACACACAATCTTCTTTCCCCACTCTTCTTTCTAACTGGAACCAAATTGTCCACCCAACTAGAATGCTTGATAGGGAATATGATTCTTGACTCTATCAGCTTATTCAATTCTTTTCTCCTAAGAGGCTCCATATGTGGATTGACTGGCCTTTGTTTTTTCCTGATGGGTTTAGTACTTGTGTCTAATTCAATGGTGTGTTGAGCTAAATCGGGATTGAAACCTTTCAAATCTTCATAGCTCCAAGCAAACACATCAGGGAATTCTTGACAAAGCTGTATGAATGCATACCTTTCTTGTTCAGTTGTCATCTTACCAATTTGGAGTGATTTGCCTTCTTCCACCGAGATGGACACTGAATCTTCTCCCTTGACTTGGATGTTTGCTTTCTCCTTCCTAAACTGATCATTAGGATTGAAAATGGACTCCAAAGTAATAAGTCCCTTTGGTAGTTTTTTGGTTCTCATCTGTACCACTTGGTCACCATACTGTTTCTCCAACTTTTCCTGATTTTTAGCTGAGAACTCATCCTCTTCTTGCAAGAAATGGATGATTTGCTGATCATTTTCAAACACTTGCCAACTTACATTGTTGTCCAGCACTAAAGGCCTTACAATCACATGGATGTTTGGTTGTACCTTGTCTTTTTGGACACTTTCAACAATGTCAAATGCTGCTCCAACTACTGCAAGCCTGTCAGCAACTTGGTTCTCTTTTCTAGGAATGGATTTGATGCCAAAGCCCTAAAAATCTTCAATGAGGTCCCACACCCTATTTTTGTACCACTTGAGTAGATCATTCTTGACAACATGCTGCCCCTTAACTTGGTTGACAATCAAATCACTATCACCAAAGACTTGCAAGTTCTTTATTCCTCTCTTGATTGACCAATGCAATCCTTGTATCAAAGCTTCATATTCAACAGTGTTATTAGAGCATGCAAACGGGAATCTAAAAGCTGAGTAATACTTAACTCCTTGAGGTGAAACAAGCATAGCTCCCCCTCCTACACCTTGTCTACTCCTTGATCCATCAAAAAACAACTACCATACCTCATTTTCATCCTTGTGGTCTAGCTTGGTGATGCTAGGGATAGACTGATTTTCTTCATGCATGTAATAGACTCCTAGCTCAAATTCTTCTATTTCTTGATAAGGATCAAAAGAATGCACCTTGTTTGCCCATTCATCAAGAGTTAGATTTGGGATACTTCTAACCTTGGTGTTAGCTTCATCAGTGCTTAGATAACCTTCTTGATCAAACGCTGAACAATTGGTATTGATTTGGCTTGGAGTGTAAGGCTCAATGTGAAAGTTTGCAATAGGCTCAGACCTGATTGTGGATTTAGTTCCATATCTTGTTATGAACAACATGTGTGACCAATCAACAGATAAGTAACCTCCAATCTTGGTTGTGAAATCCCTTGATAGACATAGGGGAAAGAGTGGTGGAAGATCTATTACTGAGACATCTTGCAAAACAACAACGTTGGGGAATGCATGCAAAGTAAGACTCAAGTTCTTTATCACTCCAACTGTTGTTACTACTATCCCATCCAATTGCACTACCCCTTTGGATATGACCTCATATTGAATTCCCAACTGATCAGCTATTTTCTTGGGCATTACTGAACTACTTGCTCTGGAATCAATCATGTAGTTATGTACTAAATGGTTTCCAATGATCAATGAAACATAGAATGGATGGGGCTTCAACATTTTACCTTGTTGTCCTCCATGATTCCCTTCAGGCTGGGCAGCATTTGTGAGCACCTTCTCTTGCATTTGGACTTGCTGATTTGAAGTTGACTAGTCCTTCATGGCATCTTGTAGCAAGCCTCTTTGTCCTGGGATAGATAGTGATTCCCACATTGATATGTTTACATTTGTCTTCTTCATCTGATCAATGATGTTGAATGGAGATGAAGCATCTCTTTGCTGTCCCTTGGCCTACACATTCATTCCTTGTATATGGGCAGCAATAACTGACATTTGAGTTTGCCTAGGAGCTATTTTAGGCAGCCCTTGTGTGTTTGGAACTGAATTTTATTTGCCAATAATTTGTGGAGTGATAGAAGATTGTGGATTACTCTGAGCCAACGGTTGTTCTTCATCCAAATTTCTCCTTTTTGACCTTGTGTTGGATACAAAACTTTGGGGAATCATTTTATTCATGCCACAAAAATCTTTTGCCTACCAATTTACAAGTGTGGTATCATTTGGAGCTGATTGCTCCTGGAATGTGTCTTATTGTTGGTTATTTCCTTAACTCCCTTCACCCTCCACACCAGTTGTAGTCATAATTAATGCTTGATTTAAGGCACCATTGAAACACATAGACTGGTTGTGAGGTTCATTGCATGGGAAACATCAATCATACTCTTGAGCTATGTTGTTTTGCACTGACACTAATGCCTTAGAGGTAGATGTAGCATTGGGATAATAGGGCTGAAATGGTCTGTTAGCAAGAGGTCTTTCTTGCTTTTGATTTACAACTGGATTGGGTGGTCTTTGAGGCCGATATGGCTACCTGTTAGGCTAAGCTTGAGGCTAGAAAGGAGGTCTAAAACCTTGGGCTTGCTGCCTCTTGAGTGTAACCAGCTCATTACCTAAACTTTGCAATTGCTTCATGACTTCTTGAAGTTCATTTGAGGCACTAGGAGATGAAGTAGAAGCTTCACTTGAATTCTAATTTATTGGAGTGGGAATAGGGGCTAAAATAGGCACTTGACTAGTATTTGGGCTATCTAAACTTGGAAACAATGGTATTGGAGGCCTAAGAGCTAGCTTGCCATCTTGAATCAAACAATTTTCAGCTCTAATGGCAATGCTATAAACAACAGGGATAGTTGTGCCTCCCATGGATTGAATCAACATAGAAATATCAGAATTTAAAGCTTTAAGGTAATATAGAAAAACACCTTCTACTGCTAGCCTTACTGCCACTGGAATTCTCTCCCAAGTCATTTGAAACCTGAAGTTGAAGTCATTCAGTTGCTCATTGGGAGCTCTCTTGATGGTTGTCAACTGTTCCAAAAGGGACAAGTTATCTCCCTTTTCTCCAAACTACCCATGGAGGGCTATACATCGCTGGTTCTAATTTCGGATAGAACTTGAGGCAAGACTCCTGAACCATTGCAAAGTTTTCCCTTTGAATGAAGATGCCAGTAGTTTGATAGTAACTTGCATCTCATTAATCTCATGGATTACACAAAGATTAGCAATATCCTTAACATGATCACTAGGAGTGGTCTGATTCTCTCTAGTTAAGTATGGAATGTTCTTCAATGCTGCAACTGGGATTGAATTTTGTGCATTGAGAGCAAGTGGGCTGCTACTAGTGAAATTGACATAGGGGTTGTGTTGCGCCATTCTGACTGGCCTTAGAACCCTTGTTGATTGAATGAAAGGCCTACAAAGTGGAGGAGTTGATAGAGTTCTATTTGGTGGAGATGGAGACCTTTGAATTCTTCTCCCTCTTTGCCTTCTTCTTGGAGATAACTTCAGATACTCAAACAAAACCCCTTCTTCTCCAACTCTTAACCTTATGGTGATTCTTCTCATGAGTTTTCAGGTCTGCACTACTAAAACCAGTTGATTCTTCTTCTTAGGAGTCGCCAGATGTGCAATTTGGGGCTCTTTTAAGCAAGAAACTTGCAATAAATACACATCAATTTGTTGCAATGAAGATGAAGACCTCTAAGGTCCCACCGGGAATGCTAAATTTGTTGGTGTAAATCAGCAGCACCCCTGGATGTCTAAAGTGTCAAACTAAAAATCTGATCAACATCTAGGGGTGCTGCGAATTTGCACCAACAAGTATCCTTAGGGAGTTGGTGAGGTGGTGAGGATGGTAGGTTAGTCTGTAGGGATTTTTAGGGCTGGGGCATCAAGAAAAAGGCATTCCACAACAAAAATTAAGTCAAATGAGGATTATTGTGTTATTTACAGGGTGACTGATGTTGGTTCAAGGGGAACTGATACTAGTAGCGTGATTGAGGTTAGTCATCTAAGGCATGACTAAACCGACATCGGTCACTCAAATGGTGAGTAAAAATAGAAAACCCTCCCTAAAAGTGATCATTTGAGAATTTGGTAATTTGGAAAATGATTGGTGTTGAGCATATCCATGAAAAAATGATAGATAGGCCCAGTAGGGCGAGTTGGTGAGAAAGTATTGGTGAGGACAAGTGAGTTTAAGGGCCCGCGTGAAACCTCCTGAGGGATTGTGATTGTTTGAGATCTTGGAGAGTCATTTGACATGGCATAGGCAAGAGAAGGAGTAGGGGATGCTCCAGTACAGGAGCTAGAGGTCCCAGTATGGAGGCACCAACAAGTAGAGGTAGGATTCAAGCTTGAATTTTGGTTTTTGTTGAAGAATAGGCTAGGAAAAATGAAAACTTAATTTTTAAAATTTTATTGAAATGAGAGTGACATTATGCTATGGGAGGGTGGAATTAGTTTAATCAGGGGTCAAAATGAGGTGTGGGGTGATTTGGGTGTGTTAGGGTGCATAAAATAGGCATGTTTGTCAATTTTTTGCATTGGGGGAACATGGGGGTTTGGCCTTAGGGCCGAACTAGTTACTAATATTGGTCGGTTATAAACCAATGTCAGTTGATTAACCAACTACGGTCATGGAAGGGGACCAAAATCATTAGGGTGAACAATGCTGGTTTCTCAAGAAAGGGTTAAATTTTAATAAAATGGTGTTTTGGGATGTCAAAGGTGTGTTTAGGTTATATGGGGTGGAAAAGATGGGTCTAAGGAAGGTGTAGGATGGGTAAGGTGTCTAAAAGAACATTGAATGGAGGTTTTAGGTAAATGATGATGTAATAGAATGAGTTCGAGAGAGATGGGGAAGGGTATGTCAAATAGGTGAAATAACGAGAAGAATATGATTCTGGGAGGTAGGTTAGGTTAAAGGTTGTTGGTATTGGTAAGGCAAGGTAGAAAATAGGCTAAGTCAAGTGTTTGAATAAAAAGTCTAAAGTGTAGATGATTAACTGGTGTGAATGTTAATGATGCAGGCTAGGAAACAAATGATGATGGGGGATCAAATTCCACCCCTCCTAGTTCAGATGAGGCCTACCATTTCAGAGGAGGAGTGGGAGCATATGAGGGTCGTCAGGCTAGGCATGGTGAGGAGATATAGGAGGATTTCCTAAGACCGCAACATGATGGTATCCCTCATCGAAAATGGGATCCAGATACCAAAACCTTCTCTCTGTTGATGGGAGAGATGACTGTCTCACTAGAGGATGTCTACAGGATTATGTGGTTTCCAATTGTTGGGGAGCCATTATATAAGGTCTCGTCCTTAGATGTAGTGGATCATATGGCTATGGTGTTTGGACTAGCCATGGAAGATCTGCCATATCACAGTGTGAGCATCAATTATGGTGCAATGTATGCAACATATCTACATGAGACTCATATTTCTATGTTGATGATGGTTGGGGTTGGTTGTTTTTCCCTCCCATACTCAGAGGGTGGGATATTTCCATGGGCCTTGATGGGAGTCCTACAGGACATGGTGTTTGATAAGATATGTTTTAAATGTGCACCAACATACTTGGTGAAGTTATACAGGGAGTTGTGAGATTACATAAGAATACAATGATACAGTCTCTGTTGTACCTATTTGTTACACTATTGGGCATATGAGAAGATTATGTGCCTTCATCCACTTATTCTACCATGATAGGGGTGGGATTTGAGTGTTTCCAAGGCATGATATAAGTGGTGGATGTGGATTGGAGAGCAGGTGAGGGTGGATGGGGTGACATGTATTATATCATATTATCAAAGGGTACTAGATAGCATGTCACCGGTAGATATTATATGGAGGCCCTACCTCACATATCCAAAGTTCTCAAGCATAGAGGAGGATCTGGAGGGTCTAAAACTTCTTAGATGGATTTAGGGTCATAGGGAAGAGGATCACAAGTGCATACCCATAGATCAGGTCAGATGACAATTCAACCTATAGTAGGGTGTGCCCCCTCCATTCCCACAATACCAATGAGAGGATGTGGAGATGCCATTACCTCTTCCATAGATAAAAAATCAAATAGGGATGGAGGAACATGTAGCTAATGTCATGATAGATGATCCTAGCTGTAAAATAGTTTATAGTCAGTGGTGGGCAACACAGTTACAGGAAATACTAGCTAGGCCAGGACTGACCAATTTGGCCACTATTATCAGTGAGAGAGACATGCTATAGGTGTAGGTTACAGGATTATATCCCTAGGTCACTACATTATAGACACATGTAGCTACCCTATATGTACAACTAGCAGTGGCACACACACATGCTGACGATAGGGGATAGATTATGGCACTGCAGGCTCAGGTTACTGCTTTACAAGCACAGGTGGCCACTTTATAGACATAATTGGTAGCAGCATAAGTACAACCCAAAACTACGGGACACATGGCTACCCCTCCTTCACCTCTTCGGGCACATGATGGGGCACAAATACAGGTACATGATCCATAGACCATCAGCACATGTGTAGGTACCAATATAGGGTCCATGACCTTAGGTATAGTGACACATACCACTACTACTAGGACAGGGTCCACAAATAGGTGCTAGAGTGATGCCACCACAACAGGTGATATCTATGGATCAATATAGAGAGGTTTTGGTTGAGGATAATTATTATGAGGATCAAATTACAGATCTTGGTCTCCCTATTGCTAGCTATGCTACCTATAAAGCTCAACAGGTAGCTAGTTAGAGGTCTAGCTCATAGGCCCATAGTGCCAGTATCTTAGGGGGGCACCATACTCATAGGTAGGGCCAGTATGAGGTGACCAGTGCATAGAGATAGAGTCCAGGTGAGGGGACATGAGAGAGTAGTAGAGGCATCAGGCCCTCCCAGGGATGAGGAGATTATGGAGATTGTGTTTGATTTTAGTTAGGACTTATATATGTATTGGCCTGTACACTAAAGAGACAAGTTTTACATGAGAGTTTTTGAGAGACATATTTATATCCGTGTATACAGTGTATTGATACATGGACTTTCTAGTATATAGATGATAAAATTTATATATGTTGTGTGTTGTTTTATTTCCATTGCATTGTTATTATGGAAACTAGTTGTAGGCATGATTGATGTTATGGTTTGATTTAATTTCCAATGTATTGATATTATGTAAACTAGATGTGTAGGCATGGTTGATGTCATCATTTGGTTTGATTTACAATGTATTGATATTATTGAAACTAGATGTGTAAGCATGGTTCAGTTTAATTTCCAAGTTATTGATATTATAGAAACTTTGATGTATAGGCACGATAAGATAGGGAAGAATAAGAGGGTGTTAGGTAAGCTGGGTGAGATTGGGTATGGTAAATTAGGTAAGATAAATTGGGTAAGATAGATTGGGTAATATTGGGTAAGGTAACGTGTGGTAAGGTAGATGTTATTGGGTTGGGTAAGATAGACTGGGGCAAGGTAGATGTTATTTTATTTAATTTTCAATGAATTATGGGTTTATGGGAACTTGATGATGGGTATAGGTGTGGGTGAGATGAGTGTTAGACTAAGATATTCAATTTTGATGTTATTGTCATGCTAAAGAAGCAACAAGTAGGAAAAAGTGACCCAAAATAAGTGAAAAATCTCCATAGTTGGCAAAGACCATAATGGCCATACAAATAAGCTTTTGAACATAATCCCCTAGATACGTTGCATTATTGATAGGTATACAGTTGAAAGAAGTTATATGATCACAAAGTTTTTCATGAGTGCCACGTCCCTTGAGTATATATAAGAAAGTAAAAGAGGGTAGGGTGGAGTGGTTTGTTTAGTGTAACCTTGTTGTGGGATAACATGCCCCTTATGCAAGATACCCAAAACCAACATAGGCAAGTCCATGACCAAAAGTTTATATTTTTCTTGATTTTTTCTTTTGAAATTTGATTTTTTTATTCATATATTGATTGATATGGGAAGTATATATTGGGATGAATATCAGAGTCTCCTTGAGGCCTTTGTGAAGCCGATCAATGCAGGAAGCTCCCATTTTTTTGTTTTGTTTTAACAAATATAGATTAGTCTTGTTTTTTGATAGATTAAGTACAATATGTGGCTAGATTTTTATAGTTTTCATTCAAGGGAGAAGTCTACTTATAGAAGAAATAGAGAGGCATAAATGTTCATTTGATGGAATCATCTATTTACGAGAAGTTTGACTCAAGGAGTAGAATGTTTGTTATCCCAAAATTTTTGCATTATTTTGAACTTGTAGTCATGGAAAAGACTATAAAGGAGTATAGGCCTCTTTTATGAAGGAAAAATAATAGCACGAAAAAGGTTAGCTATGAAAAAGAGGGGTTTCAAGCCATGAATGACCATGGAATTCCATCTTGAAAAGGACAAAAAGTATCCATGAGAATCATGCCATGAATAGAGTTGTTGCACTCATATTCAAGATAAGGCTGAATGGTGATGAAGAATCACACAATTATGTTTAAGTCATTGGTTGTTAAAAGAGGCAGGTGGAAGGAAAGGTTCATTTAAGGGATGAGTGCATAAGTGATATAAAGTGATGTAGTACCTTATTCAACAATAGAACGGTTGAAGGTGCAAGGCATTAAGGTGCTCAAGTTCAAGTTTACCCTTAAGAGATGAGCGCATAAGTGATATAAAGTGATGTAGTACCTTATTCAACAATAAAATGGTCAAAGATGCAAGGAATTAAGGGCTCAGGTTCAGGTTTACCCTCAAGAGAAGATAAACGACAAGTTCCTGATCCACAGGTATGGGTGACAATATAAGGTCCAAGCCAATTAGGAGCAAACTTGCCACGTTTACTTTTCTCCATTTTGGTTACATGTTGATTTTACTTCAGGACAAGATAACTAATCTTGAATGTTTGTTCTCATATGCATTTTTCATAGGCATGCTTAATGCAATTTTTTTAGATTTGGAGGTGGTCTAGAGAGTTTAAACAACATTTGTCTAGTAGCTCAAGTTGTGCCAAACATTTTTTGGTGAAACTCATCATTAGAGAGGATATCTTTAAGAGATATACAAAGAGATGGAATGTGGATTTTGAGAGGTAGGAAAACCTATATACAGTAAACCAAAGAGAAAGGTGTGGTAGTGGTAGAGGTGTAAATGCTTACACGTTAATCCCATAAGACGAAAGGAATGTGCGTGTACCAATCCTTACCAGATTCGTCAACCACTTTCATAAGATTTTTTTGAGGCTATTGTTAGAAGATTCATCTTGACCATTTACTTGTGGGTAATATGGTGAAGACAAACTGAGTTGAATACCAAAGCTAGAAGACAATTGGCATAGGGTTTTGTTTTTGAATAGTTTTCCATTTTTCAGTGATAAGGTGATGAGGAACACCAAAACAAAAAATTATATGGTGGTTGAAAAATTTGACTATTTTCTTGGATTTGGTAGAAATGAGAGGGATGAATTCCACCCATTTAATGTAATATTTAGTCACCGTGATGATCTAATGATGAAGTTATGAATAATGAGGGTTAATATCCCCAATGAGATCTAAACCCCATTGAGAAAAGGGCCAAAAGTATATGATGACTTGTAACGCATGACTAGGAGTATGATGAGCATTAACATGCTAATGGAACTTCACACAACGTTTAATATAGTCACAAAAGTATTGATTAAGGGTTAGCTAGTATTATCCAAGTCGAAGGATACATTGTGTGACATCAAGACCACTAAAATGTCCCCCACAAATCCCATCATGAATTTTTGTGATGGTGTATAAGATTTCAGAACTAGTGAGGCACCAAAAGAGGATACCGTCAAAGACATGTTTGTAGAGAAGACATCCCACGACGACCTAATGAGAGAATTTTTTTAGGAAGGATTGTCATCCATTGTGAGTGAGATCTGGAGACAGGATTGAAAGAGAGAGGTAGTCATCAAACTACTTATACTAAATATCATGTGGGTTAGTATCAGTGCTACCCACAAAATTAACGCCAAGGATAATATAAGAAGGTGAATGTAACTATTGTATTGTGACAAATAATTTTGAGTCAGAAGGTGAGGCATGTATTTGAGAAGCAAGAAATGTAATGGTATTTGTAAATTTGTTAGTGGATCACAGAGTGGATTGAATGAGGAAGTGATCAAATGTAGTCAAAAGTAGGTCAATATGATATTTATACTTTCGAAGCTAGTTGTTACAAAACTGGTATGAACCATCGACTTGGTTCACAACTAGTTTAGAGTAACTAAAGATGTTAATGGATTTAACATATAGGGAAATGATAGTTTGAAGACCTAACATAAGAGCTTCGTACTAGGATATGTTATTTGTGTAGTCAAAGTCTAGTTTAAAGGATAGTGGCATAAAATCACAATCACGATGAATAAGGATGACCATCGTACTTCCCTTGCGGTGACATTTGGATCCGTCAAAGAATAATGTCATTTGAAAAAAAATATCATCAATGGAGAGGGTGGTGATAAATTCATCAGGAAAATAAAAATTTGATGATTGATTCCTAGGAAGAGGAGCATCTGCAAGTTGATCTATGATGTTTTATCCTTTGAATTTTTTTTGATGAGTGAGCTATAACTCCAAGTCTACAAAAAACATGATCCAATAAGTGGTGTGTTGATGTTGGTAAGGTTTGGTGTACATGTAATGAAGAGGGTTGGTGTTGGTAATAAAAATATTTTGTGATTAAGAAGGTAGTGGCAAAGTTTGGTGGCCAAAAGTACTAAGGCTAAGAAAATATTTTTAACATGAGTGTACTGAGTCTCGTAGTCTAGAAGAGTATGAATTATGTAATAAACTACTTGTTCCATGTGTTCTTGATCATGATGAGTGTGCATGGTACTTAAGCAATGGTTAGTAGTAGAAATGTAAAGGTAAAAAGGTTGATCATCTTTAGGTGGAATGAGAACAAGTGGCTAAAGAAGCTATTTCTTCAATGCTTCAAAGGATTTGTGACACTAATTATTCCAATGGAAAGAAACATCCTTTTTAAAAAGGTGGTGAAAAGGTTGGCATCGGTCTAAAATTTGAGAGATGAAGTGTCAGATGGATTACAATTTTCCTTATAAGATATGAAGATGCTAAAGGTTAGTAGGTGGAGGCATGTCAAGAATTTCCTTGATCTTAGCATGATCAACTTCAATACCCCACAAAGAGATCATGAAACCAAGTAGCTTATGCAAGAGAATTGTAAAAACACACTTCTTTGGTTAAAGGTGAACACAATATTATATACTAGACTGTTGGCAGAATTTTGGTGAACTTCTACTATTTTTTTATTTTGGAGACTGTTTCTCCTTCTCCCTAGATTTCCCACTTTAGTACAAAGTTTGGTTCATAATTATAAGAGTTAAGAATGTTTAACTCCTTTCTTGGATTTTTTTTCATTTCCTTATAGTTTGTTGTTTTTTGTTCCTTGTCTTGTATTGGCCCCTGGGAACCAATCCCTATTTTTACCTTATCTAATAAAAAACACAATATTGGATAAGGTAGTCAAATATAACTTTAAGAATGGCCAGGTGTTCGGTGTGATGCTTGGACTTACCAAGAAGGTTGTCGACATAGTATTCCAATATGTTGTGCATGATTTCATGGAAGATGTAAGTCATAATGTGTTAATAAGTAACACCAAATTTTTTCAAGACAAAGGGCATGACATGGTAGTAGAAGGTCCCCCAAGGGGTTATGAAGGTAGTTTTGTGTTGATCCCAAAAACTCGTTCATAAGAGATAACATCTCATGGCCAGTTGTAAGATCACCTAGTTTGTCAATGCTTGGTAGAGGAAAGTCATCCTTTGGACAGGAAAGGTTAAGGTCATGAAATTAAGTATAGATACAGATTCCCCCGGTTAGTTTCGTGATAGGAAAAATTTTAGAGATCCATTTTGGATAGTCAATAGGTAGGATGAAGGAAACAAAGAAAAGGCATTGAAGTTCTTCTTTCACAAGAAGAGAAATGCGAGGATGCATTTTACGCAACTTCTATTTCATTGGTTTGGCATTAGGGTTAGTTACAATATTGTGAAGCAAAATATTAGGGTCAATACCTGACATATCACTATAAGACCAAGAAAATGCTTTGCTATGACTGTGAAGAAAAGTGGTGAAAGATTCTTGTTCTGCAGAGTCTAAACATTGGCCTATCTTTAGAATTAGTGGGTCATCCTGAGTGTGAATGTTTATTTCTATGGTAGATTTATTCAAAATGGTTTACTTGTTAGAGGGTAACAAAATTTGAATATAAGAATCCTCTGCACCTAAATAGGTCTGTATAGAATCACCATCCTAACACTCAACAATGTTTATAGAAGGCGTGTCATCATCCAACATGTCAGGATAAAGAAGATGAAGGGAAGAAGGAACCTCACCACCACTTTGATAGGTCAGATATCCCAAGGAGATGGTGCTAATGAATTTTTTTAGGAGAAATGGATTCAAGATCCATATAATCCATGGGAGAAGGTAGTGTGATAGGCGAGGAAGGTTTGGAAGGCTCTTTGTTTTCTATAAGGGTTATTCGGGCCTTCTTAAGAGGAGGATGCCTAGGAAATCCAAGACCATAATGGTCTTTGTGTTTCTTAGTGGTGCATGGTATGATGTTGTGATGACCTTCTTCATAATGACCAAAGCCAAAACCTTTCTAGGCACAATGAAAAAGAAAAGTAAGTACAAAGCTAGGTTTGGTGAGGTAGGAGAATTCGGATGAAAAATGTTTGGTTTAGAAGGGACATTCAATAGGATAATAGGAAGGGTCAAGCCCCCCATATGTTAGGTTGGTAAGAAGGTGGGGAGGGTTGTATGGTATGAAATCTCCTATATGATGGTTTTAATGTGGGTGTTGGTGTAGTTTCCCATACTCCTGAGGAGTAAGGAATGTGTTAATGTTAAGGAGGTGGTATTATCTAAATGTGAGGCATTGAAAAAATCCTACCAAGGGGTCTATGGTTAGTACTTAGGTAGCAAGTATAGATGAGCTATCAGAAGCTTGAGAAGATGGGGCATCAATAGAGGCTGGAATAGGAGGGTTGGTAGGTGGGTTAGATGAGGAAAGTGAAGCAGCATAAGTGGTAGATGTGGTAGATACTTTAACTAGTATTAGAAAATCATTTGTATGGTAAATCATATTACAGGGTTTGAAAGGAGAGGGATCTGGTTGAATGGTGTAAGGTTTGCGTTTATATTCAAATTTGAGGAAACAGTGAAGGGCGGAAGGTACACAAGCCATGAAATGAATCCAGGGATGGCCTAGCAACATGTTATACTAGAAGTATCCTTCAATAATGTAGAAGATTTTAGGAATAGTTCAGGGTCTAATGCGGATATGGAGAACAAAAATGCCAAGGGTAGTGGTCATGACATCATTGAAAGATCAAAGAATGAAAAGGTTTCCATACATATAATTAGCTGGTATGCCTATTTGTTTGTAGTCATGAGAAGAGATAATGTTGATGCTAGAACCCCCATAAATCATAATGCATGTAATGTAAATATCATTAATGTACGTTGAGATGAAAAGAGTTGGATCATGATCATCAAGTTGTGAAGGGGAAATATCTGATTTGGATAAATTAATGGAAGTAATCTGATGAGGATTAATGAGGGAGGTGATAGATGACCTGTCATTGGGTGGAACCTCGATGGATTGCAAGACCTCGATGAGGTCCTGATGATGATAATCAGATGTTTGAGTCAAGTCAAATAAAGACATATTCAAAGGAGAATGATGAAGCTATTTGATTATTGAATGATGTGTAACCCCAGAAGAAGTAGGTGATGTCATTCCAAGGATGGTTATCTTGGGGGGAGGTGCAAGTGTAATGGTAGGTGAAGGTGAACTAGAAGGGTTACATAATTTTTCCTTTCCTTTTCATTTCACATGTTATGATTGAGTGGCTACACGCACCATGTTAATTTAAAAGATATGACAAGGAAAAGAAGGTTATTTAGGATTTTTTGTGTCCTTAGGTGGATGTGAAGGAAAATATTGTAGAATGGGTTTGGGACTAGGTTATGTGGCGATAGATGAAGAAAGAGTGGAATCCTCATCCAATAGATCATATTCTTTAAAGAGACCATAAGAATCGTAAAGATGAGGAAGAATGTTTGTAAGGGCCTTACAACTATCGATGTCATGCCTTGGTGAGTGATGATAGGCACAATAATTTTTATCATCAAACTTGACTGGTTTAGGTTTGAGCAGATCATAAGGTTTGATAGGCGGAAGTGATATAACAAATGTCTCTAACAATTGAGAAAGGATGTTAGAGTAGGATCCTGAAAAATGATCATAATGAGATGTCAAGGTTGTCTTAGGTGAAGGGGTAGGTGACCTTCAGAGGAGGGCAAGGTGAGAGATCATGTTGGTGTAACTCCTTGTTTGGTAGGTAGTGAAGGTTTGGGTTTAGGATGTGCCTTCTTAGGTAAAGGTAGAGGAAGAACATGGTAAGATGAAGGAGACTCAGAAGGTGTAGGTATACGAGTAAGCCAAGGTGAAAGTGTGGGTGTTGGTAAGAGTGAGGGTAAAGGTAATGAAGAAGGTGTGGGAAGAATGGGAGGTGAAGGAAAGGATATAGGTTGCCACACTTTGGTTTTGCCTTGGTAAAGGGGTAGGTTAACCAAGGTTGAAGGATGTGGGTCCAATATCAATGACAGAGGTGAAGGTGAGTGAGAAGGTGTGGGGGATACTAGGGTGTGGGCCCTAAGAGGTTGGGTCTTCCTTTTAGGTTATGGAGTATATTTTCTGATTAGTGGTGGAGACATTGATAATTCTAGCTTCATAGGGGGATGTAATAGATTTGGTATAGGTAAAATCCCTAAGGTGGTAGTTAGTTTTTGAGTTGATGGAGGCTTGAGTGGAAAGGGTGCTGATGAAAAAGTGGCTAATACCACCGGTTCAAGTGTAATAGCCTTAGTCATTTTAAAGATATTTAGATATATGGTAGAGGTATCAGGGGAGGACATCTAGATTTTTGTGGAAATAGGGATTCTAAGACGTCCCTAAAGGGTAGTGTAATCTACGTACTCTAAATGGTAAACCAAATGAGAGAATGGTTTTAGAGTAGATGAAGAGGATGATGATTTAGTGCTAAATCCCATGAAGAGCTCTGAGGCATGCGAGATAAGGAAGGTCCTAGCCTTAGACTTAGTTGGTAAGAGTGAGGTAAGGAGAGCGATGGGATCTTTGAAGACCTTGAAAAAAGTATCACCAATAGGAAGAGTAGATATAATTGGCTCCTTTATGGGTTGAGGAGAAGGAAAAGTGGGTGATGTAGACTCCTTTATGGGTAGAGAGGATGATAAGGTGGGTTCCTCTATAGGTAGAAGAATAGGTAAGGTGGGTTCCTTTATGGATAAATGAATAGGTAAGGTGGGTTTCTCTATCAATTAAGGAATATGTGAGGTGGGGTACTCTGTGGGTAAAGGGGTAGGTAATGTGGGTTACTCTATGGGTAAAGGAACAAGTAAGGTGGGCTCATCTATGGGTACATGAGTTCGTGTGAAGATTTCCTCAATGGATTCTATATGAAGAGAATGGATATAAGGATCAAAACCTATATTTAATATTGCATGAACCACATGTACATCGGTTTCTTCTTTAGATGTCTCACCAACACAAGTTGATGAAGGGGAATGGTTAGGATTTTTTTTTTGAAAATTTCCAAGTTTGCATTACTAGGAATATTAGGGTTTTCAAGGACAAGATCAACACTATCTAACATTCGTTAGAAAATATTTTTAAAGGTTTTACAATTTGCGTCACTATGTCCTTTTACATGGTGGTAATTACATAAGTCATTTTCCTTATACTAAGCTGGTGTAGGGTAAGAAGGATCAAATTCAGTATGTGGTTTTATGGGAGGAAGAATGATAACTCCTTCCTTCAACAAATTTTTCAATATGGAAGAATTAGGCTCCCCAATGGGAGTATAATTATTTTTTTTCACATTGATATTGAAAATTTAGCACCAACAAGAGATTGGAAGGAGGTTTAAATTGATTAGCTAGATGAGAAGGGCTAGATTTTAGAATTACCATGTTAACAAATCCTTTTGTCTTGGGATGGTTTTTGATTGGTGTGGAATAAGACTTGTTTGATTATAAGGAAATTTTTTTACGTAATTTTAGTTTGTCTTCTTCAAGGGCATGGATCTCAATCTTCTGTGTCATGGTAAAATCCTTGTCAAACATATGAAATGTTTAAACCTGAAGAGTTGGGTAAATGTGTTTGGCACATGCCCTAGCAAACAACTCTATGATCTCGGGTTGTGGGAGATTGAAAGAAAGCTGATTGATTAGGCCTCACCATAGTGTGACGAAATCAGTGATAAAATCGTCATCATATTGATGAATAAAATATAAATATGTCATAGAGACATTTTTAGAAATTTTTATCGAAAATTGATCAAGAAAGGTTTGTGCCAATTGATTAAAGGAAAAGATCGAGTACTTGGGAAAAGCACTATACCAGTATAAGGTGGGTCCTGACAAGGACATGGGAAAGGTGCAAAGGATCAAGGCATCATCATGAACTATTAATTAACAAGTGTGTCTAAATGAACAAAAGTGCTATTGTGGGTCCTCCTTACTGTTGAAGCGATTGAATTTAGGTAGCTCCCATTGTGCGAGATACAGATGAATAAGTATAGAGGGATGGATGGTTTCATTACAAATATCATCATATGTTAAGACATTACAAGACCCAGAAACTAAGGCCTCAAGCATTCTAAATTTTATCCATCATCATTTTGATGAGATCCATTATGGGGTTTGATTGATGGATGCCATATGAAGTATAAGGGGCCTGATAAGATGAATATGTTGTAAAAGGCATAACAATATGTGATGGTTATGAGTATGTGAATTGAGATGTATGAATGTAGGACGTAGTGGAAGAAGAGAGAATATACCATGAATATGCCATTGAGGCAATGGGTTGTGTTGGAGGTAAGGTGGAAGCAAGAGGAGCTTGTGGAAAATTCCTCATGATGATGGGTGGAAGAGTTTGGGGAATTAAAACCACCAAATTCTGAAATGGAATGGAAGATGTCAAAGAAACTAGCGGTTGTGTAGGAATGGGTACAGAAGATGTTGATGATGATATAATAGGGGTAGTGGATATGGGTATTGTAGATGACAATGGGAGAGAATAAATTGAGGATGTAGAGGTTACATGAGAAATAGGTTGTTACGAAATGGGAGTAGGTAATGCTAGAGTATTTTGGGTGGCTACATTAGCATTCCCTGATATGGAAGAGATGGTAGAAATGATGGGCAAGGAATTGGGAATTCCATAAAGTAGCTAACCTGATGAGTCATGGGTGGAAGAAGTTTTAAGGAAATATTAGAAGGCCTTGGTGTTATGATCAAGGAATCTAGTGAATTCCTCATCACCTAGAGGTACATTCGTGGGAGAATAAGGATCCATTGGAGATGAAATGGAAGATGAAAAAGGTATAGAAGGAAAAGGTACACAACTTGCATGGAAAGTAAGAGCTCACGCCTATTGACAAGTCCAAACCATATGGAAGAATGAAAAACAAGTTCTCTGGGTTCTATAAAAATGACAAATTCAGAAACAATTTTTTGAAAGAGTTTGGTAGGAGAAATTTGGTTGCTATTTTTGACAGAAATTTAGAAACACAGAGATTAATATCGATCATTGAACTAGTGCTAGTTAGATGAAATGACCAATATTGGTTGCTGAACCAATGCTGGTAGGAAGCTAACTAATGTCAGTTCCTATGAAAATGAATAAATTTGATATTTTTGAGTTAGATTTGGTCAAAAGAAGCCAAGAAATAGGTTGTGTATAGAAAATCTAATCTAACACACTCAGAGAAACAAAATTAACTAGTTGTGATGACTGAGTTTGAAAAAGAAAGAAAAGTGATTAAGTACAAACTTGTACATCAAATAGTAGAAGACAAGAAAGAAAGTCACAAATCCAACAAGTAAAATCTAACAAACACGTTATCCTAGGAATAATATTTTAGTGTTTTGATGACTTAATACTTAGGACTGACTGTGAATATATAGAAGGGAGTGGATATAAGGTACCTAAAAGCTAATTATGGATGGTTTCAGGGATGTTTTGGCAAAAGAATCCTCAATATACCTTTCAACATGTGAGGTTCAAGCTCTGCTATGACAATCTGGCCAGAACACCGGTCGGGGCCCACTATCAACGAGTGTTTAAATCCTTGATAACTTCTTCCTAGGATTTGGGGAATGTTTATGAAATGTTTTGTTTGTTTGAGTGATGTGGAAAAGTGTGTGTAAGAGTGAACTACACTTAATTACCCAATCATAAACTAGTCATGACCTCCGTTATATTTGATTGCTAATTAGAATATGTGAGTTGAATGTAAGAATACATAGGATGCAATGCAACAATTTTAAACCCAAATCGAAATATTGAGATTGGATGAGAGCAACAGTGAATAGGAATAGAGTATGACTTTCACCAATGCAAGTAAGAAATAAGAAATAATGATTTGTTTTAATTTACACCAAATGAAATGTGACTTTTAGAGAAAATAAAAGAAAGAATGTTATTAAAGAGAGATTTAGTGAAGATTTTAGAAAGGAAACAACTAGAAATGCAATCCTAAATGAATATAACAAACCCAAAAATGATGAGGGTCCCACTAGGCATGCCAAAATGTTTCACCAATAAGAACATAAATATGAACAAAACATTGAAGGTATAAGGTTGGTACGTTAGGAATACCCGGAAGTTGTGAAGAGGTTGCACATCATTGAATACTAGGCCGATCAAGAGAACTCCTTTTTATCTGGTAAGGAATACTTGAGAAGTAAATAAAGACCACAAGATATAATTAAGAGAATACGTTGGTGGATTTCCTAGCAGAAGCTAGATTTTGGAAGTGGGGTGCTTCCTAGAAGGCTATTAATCCACATTTTAAAAACATTATGTGTAGATAAGAATAGGAAATAGAGAGTCCTATTGTAGTTGTATAACTTAGGTATCTCACAAAAGCACAATAATTTAAATATAATCTAAATAATGAATAAAATATTAAATTTAAAGTGGGTGGTGGGTTGTTAAGGTCTATAGGTGTAGAAAAGGGTATTATGGAGGTCTGGGTGAAATTTTGGGAGGTTTGGAGAGGTTTTGGATGAGGAAATAAGCTTCTGGTCTGAGGAAAAATTTCAAACACAGAGACCAATGTCGGTTGGGTAATTGATGCCAGTAACTAGTTTTAGTCAGAATCGGTTGGCTAATTGATCATGGTTGGGTAAATTAGGTGCCAAAGGTGAAAAGAGGTTGTTTTGGGATCTCTGTGATTACACAGAGTGTTGGGAATTTTTAGGCAAGGTGTTGGGATTTAGGTGAAGACTTAACAGGGGTAAAAGGTGTGGTTGGAGGAACAAAGAGATTCAAGTTGGTAGGGTATTGGGTAGATGGGTGACATAATGTATTCAAGATAGAAATGAGCCATATAAAAAAGACAAAAAGATATTTAAGAGAAAATTTAAGAACTAAAAACCTGGTGAAGATACTTATATGAAGATCTGGAGATTGGTATATGTCGATGGTTGGTGGTTGTTCATAGGAGAGATGGGCCAAGATCTAGTGTTGTGGAAACAAATCCTAAGTACTTCTACATGCGAGTGGTTTGAGGATGTGGAACCATAGGTTGGTCACTAGTAAGGGATGTAGATACTCTATTACTGATCTAATCATTGGAATGTCGATTGAATTCCTAATATACAAGATCTAATAATTCCAACCAAAAGAAGAACCTAGGCAAAAAGTTGAAAGTGCTTGTTGTTATCCAAAATAAGCCCCTTGCTTATTTTTGCCTAACTTCCTTTCCTTCCTTCCTTGTGCCTCAGTCAAAATTTTCCACTTTTTAGCTGCTCAAATTTTTCTAGAAATGGCTTCATCAGATAGAGAATTTCCTCACCTTTCCAGAAAGGTAAAATTTTCCTTCTAACTCCTTGTATTTTGCAAGTTATGGCTCAACGGAGTTTTTGAGGGAAAATTTCCCTAGGAAGGTCCTCGACCAATAGGAAGGCACCACATGGCAGCGAAATGACGGGTCAGCAGAGGTAAGTTAGAAAATTTTCCAAACTTCTTGGTGGGAGCACAAAGAATTTTTTTGGCCCAATGCCCCATGAACCAATAGAAATGTGCCACATATCCATGGAACCGGTGGGAGTTGGAGAGGTGGAGCAAACCTTGTCTTTTTTCCAAAATTTGTAAAGGGCACAAGGGAAAAATTTGGCCTGAAGGCCCACCAAGGAGAAAATGAAGGTTTTGATAAAAGCCCCGCAGATGAATCAAGGTGTGACATGTGTCTTGTTCTTGGCAGAGGTCGGGGGCATGGGGAGAAGCTGGCAATTTTTCCAAATTGATCAGCAGTATCAAAGGGAAAGTTTGGAGCATGCGCTTGAGCAAATAGGAGGATGACATGTGGCAGTGGAGCGGTGGGGTAGTGGAGGAATTTTGGAAAATTTTCCGAAATTCAAAAAGCGTAAAATGTCTGTTTGAACCTATGGACCAACAAGAATGTGCCACGTGACATCAGAGCGGTAGGGGGGCAGAGTTTTTTGGGAAAATTTTCCCAAATTCAAAAAAGGGGAAATTTTTTGGGTTTCTGACCCGATTTTTGCCCTATTTTGCCCTAAATCTTCAGAGGGGCATATCTTTTGATCAAGATCTTGGTTTTTCTCAATTTTTGTGTCATTGGAAATCTATTGAAGTCCTCTACATGATGGAATCTTCAATTTTGTTTTTTGATGGAATTTGGTGAGAGAAAAATCAAAAAACACCTTTGGCATGGGGAAAGGGGCAAAACTGACATTCAACCACCATTTTTAATGTAGTATGGCTTCCATTCTTCTCCAACATTATTGAAAATCTTGGGGAATGAAATTTTAAGGGTACCCATACTATTTTGATGGATTTGGTCAGTGGTTGAATGATCCCTTTCATTTTTCCCGCATTTCTCGTTCCTGAGCACGGGCTTTCATTGTTAAAAGCCAGATTTGGCTCATTTGGTAAGGGTTGGAAATTTTTATTTTTCGCAGGCTCCCTCCTTCACCCTAGCAAGTGAATTTGTGAAATATCAGACCTATTTTAGGACTGCAACATGTTTTCTACCTCCTTGCTATTGTAATGCACTATATTTAAAAATGGAAATGACAATGCAAGCTCTGTGAATGAATTTTCAATCCTTTCTTGTGTTGTTTGCTCTATCCTAATCCTTCTTTACAATTTTAGCAATTTTTGCATGATTTGTGTTGCATTTTCATAATCTGTGTCAATTTGCAGAAGTAGATGTTCATCACTCCTTTGGTGTATCACCTTGTTAGTTTATTTTTACGTTCTTTTCTCTCTTCTATCCTTGTCTCCTTGGCAAAATTAGAGTAGGATTTTGAGTTAAACCTCTACAAATTTCATGTATACATATGATCAGAGGAGTAGAGGAATCAACCTTTAATCTAGAGAGTTTTTACTATTTTTGCAAGTCCCACACTTGGGGAAAATATTCAATGTTGTGCAATTACACTAGATGACCCATTTCTCACTTGCAGATCTGAAGGTCATTAAGAGGGTGCTGCTGATTTACACTAACACTTATTTAAAGGAACCAATGGCATTTCCTTGACTGGTGCTGGCCAAGGAATAATAGGTGTTTGTTAGCAAGAAATAGTAAAATTTTCTCAAAATCACATGTTTCTTTTCTTTTTGGCATGGGTCAAGAATGGAATTGGGATAGGAGTCTTGATTCTTGTTTAAACATGCAGGAAATTGATGGGAGATGTAGTTATAAGTAAATATTAGGTTTAGAAAGAGTCTCAATTAGTCAAGGGAAGTGATGACTCAATATTAGGTGTTAAATGATCTTGGAATGGGTCTAAGGTGAGATGGAGAGGTGAGGTAATAATTAACATAATATAGGAAATTAGATTAATAAAAATATGTGAGAGGGGTCATGGTAAGGGGGTATATAATAATAGTTGTATGTTATCCAAATAAATCTCCTATTTATCTGGGAAACTTATATGCACATCCTAGCCCAGCTCCTCATTGAAGGCTGTATGCACTCGAGTTTAATTGGCACAACTCCTTGGTTGCAGTTTCCCCTTGGCGCCCCTTCTCTTTCCACAAGATCCCTTACATGCTTTCTATTCTCTCCTTCCATTTTCCTCTTCCTCTTTGTTCCAATCCTCCCTTGTGCCCACCTTTTGCACTTTCACTTTGTTCCCAAGATTTTTTTTCACCATGTGCACGTCTCAGACTTGTTTCAATTAGCTAAGTCCCTAGCCCACTTGTGTGCCATGCTCATCACTTTGTAATAGTTGCACCTTGACCATACATTCTCTACTCACAAGTTTACTTCATTTTCCATCCACACGTGCCCTTATGCACATTCCTTCTATCTTCTTTCCATGCTTCATTCTTCCATTCACATCCCCGCATTCTCATTTATAACCTTCTGTGCTAGGTCATCTTCAGACATACTTAAGTGTGCCAAACCCAACCAGTCAAAACATGCCAACAAGGTGCCAAATCCTTGCACTGAGCAGCATCAAAGATATGACATGAAGCTTGAAGATAGATGGATCATGGTGTGTGTCATTTTGTAGCCGGGGATATGATCTAACTGGCACTCAGATTTGTGGAGAGATGGATAACACTCAAATAGGACTTGATCTTGTCCTAACTGTTTTAGGTTGTGCCTTTCAACCAAGGTAAGAGAACCTATTTTGTAACCCTCAAATGGTGAAGGAGATGAAGATATCCCTCAATTTGTGCAAATAGTATGAAAAGGGCCTTGGGAAAATATGATCAACACTCCAAATCTGACTTTCACAAGTTGTCACTTCCAGATTATGGAGATACTTTCAATGCAAGGCAAGGGTTACTGAAGACATTTTGAAATCCTGATCTGTTCTGCATACTTTAGCAAATGGATTTTGATCTTCTGTGGGTATACAGGTCAAAATAGGGGTAAAATAGGGTAGGATTAGTTGTTTTGAATGATTTTTGGGTGGGAGTTTAGATAAGACAAACCAAGGTCCGCCAGACTCTTTGAGGATTTCAGCAAAATATGGAGAAACTTAACAACAAAAAGTATCAAAATGGTTAATCATCCCTTCAACCAGGATATGTGCATCAAATGGAGGCCCAGATCTACACTTTTCCACACAATATTTGATCATCTATCACAAAATATTGAGTTAGAATGAACCAATGAAGCATTTAGCAATCACTATTTAATCATGACCTAAGGTGCACCCAAAGGTTTACAAACAATCTCTGAAGTCAAGGAAGGTAAAGTGATTTTAAATTTGTTTATCTCTTTATCAGATGAAAGCTCTTCTGAATGTGAGATTGCAAATGCCACTAAACTATCACAAGAAATGAGACCATGTATGATCAAGAGAGATTTTAAACACAAGACTACAATAGGAAACAAGAAACACAAATTTGAAATGCATTCTGAAATGTAAGCATTCACAGATTTTTCCCAAAGACAACACAGAATAACTCAAAAATGATCAGATTTATCAGTAGGGGAATGTTTTGAAAAACAATCTCAGAGCTTGTTAATGGCTATACATGTGCAACCAACTTAACATGATTTGAAATCTGATACAGAGAGAGTTACATGAGTTTCTCAAGTGGTCACTCAGAGAATGGGCTTCTTCCCAGATTTTCCCGTGAAATTTTTAGTTTTCCAGGATTTTTTAAACTCTTCCAACCCTTTGCATGAAAAATTCATGCAATATATAGCTTTCAATCTCCTTCGAGCCTTCTTTCCCAAGAAAAGAATATGCCAAAGGATCAAATTTGTTACAAAAATTCCTCATGATTCGCAGACAGGGACGTTTAACAGAACACATCCAAAAAGTTGCCAGTTGTCTCAAAAAGAGATGAATCATTGCAAAATTCACATCATTATCCATTGTGGAGGCATGTTTTTCATCTTCAAAGCATGCAGACCCCCTTCCTTTCATTATTTCATCCTTATCCCTCCAAAATTTGACTCTGCAACTTTTGGATCTGATATTTCACGTTTTTGGATGGGTTAGGGAAAATTTTCATTTCGAAAACATCTTTGATCTTCAAATTGATCCTCAAAACTGATTGCATTGGTCCTTGCAGGCACAAATGACATGAATTTGTCAAAAATTTGATGAAAATTGATGCAAAAATGCATCTCCAAGCTTCCTGGAGCTCAAATGGCGGCCAAACTAAAAAATGCACAGTTACCATTGATCTTCCTTTATCCTTTAATCTGAGCCCTCCACGTGTCACAATGTGATTGGAAATGGGCTTGGGATCACTTTTTGACATTTTAACACTTTTGGAAAAATGTAAAAATTTGACATTTTTCTCCACCCCTCCGCCCTTTGAAAATGAGCTTGACACGTGTCCCAATGTGGGTCCCAGTGGAATCATGGAACTCGATTCTACACATTTCCACCTTTTTTGGAAAAAGGAATTTTTTCCAAATTATTCCTTCGTGGACTCCACACCTCTGAAAATTCTGACACGTGTCCCTCTCAATTTTCCTCCATGGCCCAATTGATTTGGCTGACACAGCAATATGGGATACGGAGTCGCGGCTCAATTCTAAACATTTTGCCTCTTTTTGGAAAAAGGAAAATTTTCAATTTTCCTCCACGGCTCTGCCCTCCCTTGCAGGACACGTGTCCTCATATGATTGGCTGAGGGGCAGCACTTCTCATTTCATATTTTAATCATATTCTACAAAGGAAAATTTTTAACATTTCCTCCGCCATCCCGCACCTCCGCCATTGACTCCTCAGATGAATCTTGACTTTTTACCTTGGGGCTCGCGGGTCCATTCAATGATTTTACCCTTTTGATAACTAGAGGCTAAAAATACAACTTGCCTCCAAAGGCCCACCTCCCTGCCCTGTGCTCTGATGCTGACATGTGTCTTCATCCCATTGGCTGTGAGTTTGCGGTCCAATTTTATACTTTAACTCTTTTTCACCAAAGGCCAAAAAGTATCAAACTCCTCTGCCTTTCCATCTCCCCGCCTGCCACGTGTCCTCCTCTGATTGGATGTGGGCCTTAGGGGATTTTCTTCATTTCCACACATTTTCCAAAGTGCCCTAAGGCACAAAATGACCCACCCATCCACCTTCACTCTACCTGCAACACGTGTACCTCCTCTGGGGCCTGTGGAGCTATGGGGCAACTTGCACATTTTTCCAAAAACACAAAAATGTTAAGTTTTTAGAAATGACCCGCCGATCCTTGTCCAATTAGAACAAGCCACATTGCTGATGAATGCTGAAGAAGAAATTGATGGGAAAATGATGCCCGTCTGACCGTCAAAACATAGAAAATGCCAGGGATGCCCTAGAATTCAATTTTTTGCTAAGGACGACAAATTTCTCAAAATTGAACCAACTGAAACATGTTTTCAAAGCATTTTTTATCATGGAATTGGATTTTCAATGGCATACAAGTGTAAATCGATCAATTTTAAACTTCCACGATCGGGCAAAAAGGAAAAATGGTAGAGCCCGCAGATTTTGGAAAAATTAGGGCACAAAACAGGGCACACATGCAGATTTCTTTCAAATTGGGGCAAAACAACAAGTTTGTGAGCATTTCAAGGCATTCAAGCAAGAGGGAAAATTTGTAGACCACGAATTTGAGAGAAAAATGTTTCAGAGCATGCAAAATGAAGGAAAATTTAGGGCAAAATGGTGCAAGCTCAAAAATGGCACCAACATCGGCTCCTGCTCGGGGATGGGCACTCCCAGCGAGTGCCACAAGAACAAAAGAAGTAGACCAAGTGCCAAAAACAACCATTGGGAAATGGAGTCAAAAATGCAGGGTAGAAAAACTAGACCCAATCGACAAAAAATGGCTGCCAAGAACAGGGCAAACCACAAACCAACAAAAACAACAAAAACAGAGCCAAAAAACAAAGACTATACACTATACAAGTGGTGCATACCTCAAATTTGGGGATTAATCCAAGAAATGCTTCAGATTCCTACCATTAACAGGTAATTCAAGCAATTCCCCATCTAAGTCCTTGAGAAAAAAGGTATTTTCACCAATTCTGATATCAATGGAGTAAGGGCCCATCCACAATGCATCAAATTTACCATGTTTTCCCTTATCTTCATGCCTACTATCCCACAACAAAACCAGATCTCCAACATTGAAGCCCTAGGAGTGACCTTCTTGTCAAACAACCTTTTCAACTTCTCTCTAAATCTGACATGCCTTTGGTGGGATGCTCTTCTTTCTTCATCCAGCTCAACAATCTGATTAATCCTTGCTTCATATGGACTGACCTCTTGATCTTCAAGTTGTTGAACAAACTGAAATGAAGATAATTGTAGATGTAAGGGCAGCAGAGCTTGAGTTCCATACACCAACTCAAATGGGCTCTTACCAGTAGCTCTTTTGGCAGTGATTCTATCAGCCCAAACTACAAATTTCAGTTGTTCACCCCATTTTCTCTTGTTCAACTCCAAGGTTCTCCTAATGATCTTCAACAAGTTCTTATTGCTGGACTCAGCTTGTCCATTTCCTTGAGGGTTATAGTTTGAAGCATAAGTCAGATTGGTTCCATACTCCTTGCACATTGCCATCAAGGGCTTAGCTCTGAAACACATGGCATTATCAGCAACAATCTTTACTGGCACACCAAATCTGCATATGATGTGATTCAACAAGAAGTCCATAACAACTTGGTGTGTTGCTTTCTTGGTGGGGATTGCTTCTACCCACTTGGTGAAGTAATCTGTGGCTACAAGGATCCACTTATGTCCAACATTAGAAGGGTCTGAAATCTCACCAATGAAGTCTATTCCCCATTGTTTAAAAGGAGCTTCAATTGATACAGGCTGCAAAGGAAGGGAGCCTGAAGCTTTCATTCTTCCAGAGAAACGCTGACAGCTTTCACATTTTCTAACCAGTAGGGTTGCATCTTTGAAGAGAGTAGGCCACCAATAACCAGCTCTCAAAATTTTGTGTGTTGTAACCCTTCCAGCAAAGTGTCCTCCACAAACTCCCCCATGGAAATCAACAACTATTTTGGGAGCTTCATCTTCAGTTACACATTTCAAGAGGACACCTTCAGGGTTCTTCCAAGCCAGCCCAAAGTCAGTGATGATGTATTTTTGAGAAGCCAGCTTGAGGGCTCTTTTCTGATTTTTATTTAAATGATCAGGGAAGCATAGGTGTCTGAGGTAAAATATTACATCCTTGTACCACTCAGAACTTACCAATTTCTCAAGAACATCTTCCCTTTCTTCCTCTACTTCATTCACTTCCACAGTCTGCAAGTTGCTCTCAGCCATGAGCTTAGCAAGACCCAAACCTCTCACCAACTTTGTGGTTTGGATATCCATGTCATATTCCTACAGTTTTTTCACCCATCTACATATTTTTCTTGAGATCTCCATCTCTGATAAGATGTATTTTACCATGGTGTGGGGAACATAAGCAACAACTTTTGAACTTAAGATATAAGGCCTGAAAACCTTTGTTGCTTTCACCAAGGAAAATGCTTGTTTTTCCATGATTGTGTACTTTAACTCAGCAGCTTGTAAAGCCTTGCTAAAGAAGGCAATAGACCTCTCAGCCCCATCTTCATCCTTCTGCAGAAAAACAGATGCAATGGTATTTTCAGAAGCAAAGGAGAAGATTTGGAAAGGCTTCTTGTAATTCGGAGCTGCCAAGACAGGTGCATGTTTCAATGCTTCTTTGATTCCTTCAAAATCCTGAATAACAGCCTCCTCCCATTTGATAACTTGGTCTTTCTTTAACATGCATGTAATAGGAAGAGTCAATTCAGAAAAATTAGACACAAACCTTCTAATGAAATTGATCTTCCCAAAGAAGGATTGGATGCCCTTCTTTGTTCTTGGAATTGGAACCTTGTTGATTGCTTTTACCCTCTCAGGGTCAATCATGACACTAGCTTTTGAAACAATATGACCAAGAACTTGGCCTTTTACACCCCAAAATGACACTTCTTTGGATTGAGAGAAATGCCATATTCTCTACATCTGATCAACATTCTTTCCAAGTGTTGCAAGTGATCTTTTCTGCTCCTTGAAAACACAGTCACATCATCCTGATAAACTGCAATGAAGTCATTTATGTAACCAGCAAAAGCAACATCCATTTCTCTTTGGAAGGTAGCTCCAACATTCATGAGACCAAAAGGCATTCTTACATAGACATATGTTCCCCAAGGAGTGGTAAAGGTAGTTTTAAATCTTTCTGACTCCTTGACAACAACTTGATTGTAGCTAGAGAAACCATCCAAGGTGGACAACAATTCAGATCCAGTCACTAACTGCAGCATGTTTTCCATGTTTGGAAAAGGATAATTGTCTTTCAATGAAGCTCTATTTAGATTTCTGAAGTCTACACAAAGTCTGATATCTCCATTTTTCTTTCTGACTGGCACAAGGTTTGCAACCCAAGATGAATACCTTGTGGGCTGAATGATCCCTCCCTCTTTCAGTTTCTTCAATTCATCTTGCATTTTCATGGAGAGGAGTGGATTAATTGGCCTTTACTTTTGTCTGAAGGGCTTGGCATTTGTTTCAAGAGGAATCTCATGCTGAAACAAGTCCTCTCTGTATGCTTTCAGCTCTGAATAAGACCAAGCAAGACAGTCCTGATATTTCTTCAATAGTTGAACATAGGACTATTTTTCTTCTTTGTTTAGATTGCTGCCCAACCAAAATTTTCTTGGTTTATCATTAGTGCCCAAGTTATGCTCTTCCACATCCCTTGAGGAAGACATGTTTCTATTGATGATGTAATCAACATTGTCAAAATTTGACTCAAGTGCAACAAGACCTCTAGGAATGGTGTTAGTTTTCAATTGGATAATATCCTTTCCAAACAAAGTCTCTCTTCCTTCAGTCACACACACCATTGGTTCCCAATCAATATTCTGATCTACAAACTCACCTTGATTTTGTAAGAACCTTTGCACTTGAGCATCATCATTAAACACTTGCCAATGCTTGATGTTGTCAGGGACAACTGGCCTAGTTAACACTTCAATATTGTACTCACAATAAGGTGAAATGGTGCAATTTCCAAATCTTGACCCCAACACTGCCAACTTGTCAGCAGCAACATTGAAACTTCTATCATGATGCACAATGTTGAAGGAATCAAACATCTCAATTAGATCCCAAACTGCATGTTTGTACTGTTTCATCCGCTGATTTTTTGTAGCATATAGTTTTCTTATTTGTTTGACAACTAGCTCTGAATCTCCTTTTGTAATGATGTCCTTGACACCATACTTCCATGCAATTCTCAGACCCAACAACAAGGCTTCATACTCAACAATGTTGTTAGTACATTCAAAATTAAGCTTGAAGGAAAAAACAAACTCTTCCAAGCTAGGAGAAATCAGAATTATACCAGCACCATTTCCAAATTTGGAGCAAGCTCCATCAAATAGCAAGGTCCAAGGGGAACCTACCTATTCAAGGCACTTTGACTAATCCATCTTGTGTTCTTTTCCATCAGCAAACCCAACAAAGTTATCAACATCTACATCAACAAACAACACCTCATAGGAAGCATTGTTGGGATCTTCAATAAGGTGTAACATCTTCTTTTCTCCATAGAGCTTGACAAGGCTTCCTTCAATGGGAATAGTGGAAAAATACATGTCCATTTGAACACTCCCACCAACACTTGCAGCCCACTTTCTTGACAAAAGCATACCCCATTTGGCAGGGCAATCAACAATCACAACATCAAGTTTCAAATTCTTACCCAGATAGGCTGCAAGTTGTACCACCAAACCCTTCACACAACCAACTCCTGGTACTTCTCTTGAGTCCATGGTAGTACACTTTCCATAGGCTATTGTCACTTTGATATCCAACTCATTCATGACTTCTAGAGGCATGACATTGCATGATGCACTAGAATCAAACATACAATTGTGAAGTAGTCTATCCTTTATGATCAAAGTTGTAAAGAATGGATCAACATTCAATTGGGAATCAACCAAGGATGTCCCCAAGTATACCTCAGGTGTTTCTCCAAGATCCTCTAATGCTGGTGGTGTTTCAAGGTCTGCAATGATTTGAGGAGGAGTTTCAACAATGTTTACATTTCTACTTGGGGTACTCTTCTCCTCTTTCAATCCCAAGTACTCAAATGCTCTCTTCTTGTGCTCAGGAATCCTAAAAAACTCAATGATTGGAACACTCACTTTGATTTGGCTCAATACTTGGGCTATGTCATATGGAACACTCTTTGGTAAGGCAACATTGGAAGGGAGACAAGTAGATTCATTAGATGGCATGGGATTCTTGGTAGTTTGAGCATGAGGAGGACTGTAATCTTTGTTGGGATAGCAGATATTTTGGCAGGTGTTTCTCTTCTAGGAGCTTCTTTGGGAATACTTGTAAGCAAGGGTGTTTTAGGTTTGGCTTGAGGCCCAACTCCCTTAACAACCTTGCTCCTAGTGTTATACTCTTTCTCTTGAGCCACAACAACATTCATTAACAATTGTCTATCTTCCTCTGAAGGGATACCACCATCATACTTCTTAATCATCAAAGCTCTTAAGTATTCAAAGTCATTGTTAGGAATCTCAAAATCTTGCACTACATCTACTTCAAGAGTATGAGAGGGAAGAAGGATTTGTACCCGTTTGATGCAATCCCAAAAAGTTGCAGCTGTCCTTGCACTTATTACCTCAGTTGATGTTGCTCCTTCTTGTGAGCTTGAAGAACAACCCACCATGTAGATATCATCATCAGTACCATCATCATTATTAGCTTCACCATCTTGCTGGTCCATTTCACATGGAGGATGGGGTAGAAAACACTTATCACACCAATCAATATCAACAACTTCCTCAACAACAGCAACCCTAGCAGTTAGGGGATCAGGTAACACTCTTCCTTCACGTGCTTGAGGATGTCTATTTGCAGACCCCATGGGTCCTTTCCCTCTATCATCAGATCTCTGATCACCCCTAGGATGATTGGAAAATTTGTCATGGTTTTGTGCTTTTTGCTGACCTTGTGAAGTCTTCCCAATTCCCTTCTCTGCCTAGGCTAACTTGTATGAGATTTCTTTGACAGCCCCTGCCAAATTTTTCACAACCTCCTCCAAATCAGCACCCTTGCTAGCTTGAGGTTTTTCAAGGTTGATCAACTTTACACCATCTCTCTTGAGAGGTTTCCCGATGGCCTTGATATTATTTTCAATCTGCAGTGCCATGGTAAAGGCCTACCTTAAATTATTAGGGTTCTTGTCTCTTAGTAGTAGGCTGCCTTCTTATCAAATGCATCTACATATTTGATTAAACAAGATTCATCACAAGGCCTCAAATTAATAGGAAGCCTTCTCAAAGTTTTTTTAAACCTTGTGTTGAAGTCATGAACTGATTCATTGGGGTTCTTCTTGATATTTTCAAACTCAGACAAGAGAAACCTAGGATCAGTCTTGTCACCATATTGTAACCTAAATGCATTGTTCATCTCAGTCCAAGAATCAATAGAATTATCAGGAAGAGCCTTGTACCAATCCCTTGCATCCTCTTCTAGTGTATGAATGAACAATTTAACATACACATCTTCAAACTCTATTTCAAAATCCTCCATCATAATAACAAAAAGTTTGAGATGTTGATCACCAGTTATTGCATTGTTACCTTGGAACTTTGGCAATCTATTTCTGACATCTTGAGGGACAACATTTGGGTAACCATCCATTCCTCTAAATTTTATAGGACCAAAGGTGTTAACAAAAAATGGAGGTCTAGGCTAAGCCATATTGTTTTGAGGTGGTGATCTTGGGGGAGAAACATAATGATGAGGAGTGAGAGGTCTCTAGGGAATAGAAATGTAATCTTCAAAATTGATATCCCCTATAGGATCAGCTTCTTGATAAACTCTAGCAGATTTGGAAAAAATAGGGGCAGAATGAGGAGTAATATTTTCAAAGAAAAATGAAGGTCCCTCTCCAAATGGAGAATGAAAATTTTTAGAAGGACTATCTAATTCAGATTTACCTAAAGAAGAACTACAGTCCTCAATGAAAGGCTGATCAATCTCAAGTTCAACAAAGGAAACTTCCTTCCTTGAGGTCTACTCTCCAACCACCTTCCAAACTCTTCTCTCTTATAACTATGAGTTCCTTGAATCTGAAAATAACTTCTTAGTAGAGTCTCTAATGAAGAGAGATCTTCTTCCTTCCAGTTTTGTAGAGATTAGCAACACCAAAAAACAAATGACAGAAAGCTAAGACACTGGTATTTATCAAGATCAAAATAGCATGGAGTTCACCACTAAGGACTTTCACCCTAGTTGTGCAAATGCACTAAAATACTCTGTCAAATACCTATCAACACTGAAAATCTTGCCAAACTTTATAGATCAGACCTTCTTTTTCTTGAATCTATCAACCACAAATGCAAATGAAGTGCAACTACTGCTAGAAACTAATAAAATTATAGACAGAGTTTGAAACCTTTGCATACACCTTGCAAATATGAGTATAAAATGATGCTTTAACAATATATTTGTAGACAGAACTTGCAAGAGACATTACCAGGGTTTGATATGCATTCAAATATTTCAAATATGTATGCACATGGATCAGATTGAACTAAGAATTTCCCTGGTAATGACACCACTGGTGTTGGCAGGCTCAAAAGAATATGAACTGGAAGTAGATTAAAAAATTAGTCTAGATATTGCATTCTTCATCCCTGAAAATGGCACCACTAGTGTTGACGGGATCACTGGTGTTGGTACCCAAATTGGTGTTGGTACCCAAATTTGTTCTCCTTTTCAGTCTGAGAAGCATCAAAGATATGGCATGAAGCTTGAAGACAGATGGATCATGGTGTGTGTCATTTTGTAGCTGGGGATATGATCTAACTGGCACTCAGATTTGTGGAGAGATGGATAGCACTCAAATAGGACTTGATCTTGTCCTAACTATTTTAGGTTGTGCCTTTCAACCAAGGTAAGAGAACCTATTTTGTAACCCTCAAATGGTGAAGGAGATGAAGATATCCCTCAATTTGTGTAAATAGTATGAAAAGGGCCTTGGGAAAATATGATCAACACTCCAAATCTGACTTTCACAAGTTGTCACTTCCAGATTATGGAGATACTTTCAATGCAAGGCAAGGGTTACTGAAGACATTTTGAAATCCTGATCATGTTCTGCATACTTTAGCAAATGGATTTTGATCTTTTGTGGGTATACAGGTCAAAACAAGGGTAAAACAGGGTAGGATTAGTTGTTTTGAATGATTTTTGGGTGGGAGTTTAGACAAGACAAACCAAGGTCCACCAGACTCTTTGAGGATTTCAGAAAAATATGGAGAAACTTAATAGCAGAAAGTATCAAAATGGTTAATCATCCCTTCAACCAGGATATGTGCATCAAATGGAGGCCCAGATCTGCACTTTTCCACACAATATTTGATCATCTATCACAAAATATTGAGTTAGAATGAACCAATGAAGCATTTAAAAATCACTATTTAATCATGACCTAAGGTGCACCCAAAGGTTTACAAACAATCTCTGAAGTCAAGGAAGGTAAAGTGATTTTAAATTTGTTTATCTCTTTATCAGATGAAAGATCTTTTGAATGTGAGATTACAAATGCCACTAAACTATCACAAGAAATGAGACCATGTATGATCAAGAGATATTTTAAACACAAGACTGCAACAGGAAACAAGAAACACAAATTTGAAATGCATTCTGAAATGTAAGCATTCACAGATTTTTCCCAAAGACAACACAGAATAACTCAAAAATGATCAGATTTATCAGCAGGGGAATGTTTTGAAAAAACAATCTCAGAGCTTGTTAATGGCTATACATGTGCAACCAACTTAACATGATTTGAAATTTGATACAGAGAGAGTTACATGAGTTTCTCAAGTGGTCACTCAGAGAATGGGCTTCTTCCCAGATTTTCCCATGAAATTTTTAGTTTTCTAGGATTTTTAAAACTCTTCCAACCCTTTGCATGAAAAATTCATGCAATATATAGCTTTCAATCTCCTTCGATCCTTCTTTCCCAAGAAAATAATATGCCAAAGGATCAAATTTGTTAAAAAAATTCCTCATGATTCGCAGACAGGGACGTTTAACAGAACACGTCCAAAAAGTTGCTAGTTGTCTCAAAAAGAGATGAATCATTGCAAAATTCACATCATTATCCATTGTGGAGGCACATTTTTCATCTTCAAAGCATGCAGACCCCCTTCCTTTCATTATTTCATCCTTATCCCTCCAAAATTTGACTCTGCAACTTTTGGATCTGATATTTCACGTTTTTGGATGGGTTAGGGAAAAAATTCATTTCAAAAACATCTCTGATCTTCAAATTGATCCTCAAAACCGATTGCATTGGTCCTTGCAGGCACAAACGACATGAATTTGTAAAAATTGATGAAAATTGATGCAAAAAATACATCTCCAAGCTTCCTGGAGCTCAAATGGCAGCCAAACTAAAAAATGCACAATTATAGTTGATCTTCCTTTATCCTTTAATCTAAACCCTCCACGTCTCACAATGTGATTGGAAATGGGCTTAAGATCACTTTTTGACATTTTTCTCCACCCCTCCACCCTTTGAAAATGAGTTTGACACATGTCCCAATGTGGGTTCCAGTAGAATTGTGGATTGATTCTACAAATTTCCACCTTTTTTGGAAAAAGGAAAATTTTCCAAATTATCCCCATGGACCAGCACCTCCGATTCTGTCCCTGACACGTGTCCTAAAGTGGGCCCCATTCAAATCGTGAACCGATTCTACACATTTCCACTTTTTAAAAAAATTTACAAAATTTCTTGATTTCCTCCACTACTCCACTATTGAGATTTAGGCCTAACGCATGGTGTAAAATGACTGGATACGGAGTCGTGGCTCAATTTTAAACATTTTGCCTCTTTTTGGAAAAAGGAATATTTTCCATTTTTCCTCCGTGGCTGCGGCCTCCCAGAGGACACGTGTCCTCACCTGATTGGTTGAGGGGAAATGCTTCTCATTTCATATTTTATTCATATTCCGTGAAGAAATTTTTTTAACATTTCCTCCGCCATCCCACACCTCCACGTTTGACTCCTCAGATGAATCTTGACTTTTTTACCTTCGGGCTCGCAGGTCCATTCAATGATTTTACCCTCTTCATAACTAGAGGGTAAAAATACAACTTGCCTTCAAAGGCCTGCCTCCCCACCCTATGCTCTGATGCTGACACGTGTCTTCATCCCATTGGCTGCGAGTTTGCGGTCTAATTTTATACTTTAACTCTTTTTCACCAAAGGATGAAAAGTATCAAACTCCTCTGCCTTTCCATCTCCCCACCTGCCACGTGTCCTCCTCTGATTAGATGCGGGCCTTAGGGGATTTTCTTTGTTTCTAAGAATTTTCCAAAGTCCCCTAAGGCACAAAATGACCTGCCCATCTACCTTCACTCGGCTTGCAACATGTGTACCTCCTTTGGGGGCTGTGGAGCTGCAGGGGCAACTTGCACATTTTTCCAAAAACACAATTTTTTTTAAGATTTTAGAAATGACCCGCCGATCCTTGTCCAATTAGAAAAATCCAAGTTACCAATGAATTCTAAAGAAGAAATTGATGGGAAAATGATGCCCGTTTGACCTTCAAAACATAGAAAATGCCATGGATGCCCTAGAATTCAATTTATTTTTCACTAAGGACGATAAATTTCTCAAAATTGAACCAACTGAAACATGTTTTCAAAGAATTTTTGATCATGGAATTGGATTTTCAATGGCATACAAGTGTAAATCGATCAATTTTAAACTTCCATGATCAGGTAAAAAGGAAAAATGACAGAGCCCATAGATTTTGGAAAAATTAGGGCACAAAACAAAGCACACATGTAGATTTCTTCCAAATTGGGGCAAAACAAGTTTGTGAGCATTTCAAAGCATCCAAGTAAGAGGGGAAAATTTTTAGACCACCAATTTAAGAGAAAAACATTTCAGAGCATCCTGAATGAAGGAAAAATTTAGGGCAAAATTTTACAAGCTCAAAAATGGCACCAACAGTTACATTTCAAATTCATTTTTTCTCGTCCTTTTCCCCTTCTTCCTTGATGGATTCATATATAAATGTAAGAGATAGACTCATTTGTTATGTTGGACACTCTGGATCCTTACATGTTTTGTTAAGGCCTCCATACTTTATGTATTTTGAGTTGCATACCTCTAGATCTGGCTCTTGCATATGAATATCAACCTCCTTCATCATTGTAACAACTTTGTGCATCCCTGGAAGTAATAGAAATGTTGTTTTGTGAATATTATCTATCATAACGTGTTTGCATTCCTTTTTCTTTCCTTTTCTTTTGCATTGTGTGTTGGATGTGCCATTTCAGGGCCCTTGCAATTCCTTATTTAGTTGTGTTTCATGAAAATGATATATTAAATACATGTTTTTCTGTGCTACTCATGCCTAGCCTCCTTTCACGCATTTCCTTTCATTTTCACTTAGAACATATAGTGTTCATCCCTCTTTTCTAGTGCTATCACCTTTTAGTGTAGTTTATTTTCATGTCATCCTTTTATCCCTGGCCCCTTGACAATATTAGCTTAGTTTCCCCTTTCAACACTAGGAGTAAGAGTAACAATAGAAGTAGATAGAGGAACCGGCCTTCTCAAGAGATCTATCTCAAGTGCGCAAGGTCCCATAACTTGGGGATGGTTCCATTATAGTCTAAAAAACCTCGTCCCTTCCAAGATCTAAGACCTGGGTGCATGTTTGAGCAACCAACAATTTCTGAGATGCCTAGTGGGACCAACATTGAAAGCTCAGATTTCATATCTCTAAGTTTTGGTGTGTGGACTTAGTATTTCAGCCTTTGGAGGCTTATTTCAACACATCTAACAACTCCCAACATTTTAAAGAGCTCTGTTTTAGTAGTCTTGAGTGCCTTTCATGAGAAGAGTGCAAACAAGAAGAAGTGTAGAAACTGAAGATTATTTTGAGTACCTCCAGCTATTGCTGAGGATAATTCGTTCCAAAAATCCTACGCGCGCAGTACACATTCAACTCCTCAAAATAAAAATCCTACACACCATGTAATTTCACATCAGTCACCTCCTCCACTTAGGAACTTTGCAAAATTTTCTAGAGGGAGTCCCTTACTGCTGGATGTACAACATGATATGCCAAATGGCATGCATAAGAGTATTCCATACTTTACTAGTGAGAATCAACTCACCCCTCAGGATCATATCCAAGATATAGAAAATGTGTGCTCACTCATGCTGATGTAGCAATCACGTTGCTTGTAACCTCTTTTAAAGGTAAAGTGCTTCAATGGTACTGAGGTCTAAGACTTAGATCTATCACTACTTGGGATGATTTGGGAACAACTCTTTGTAATTAATTTGAAGACAAGTCAGATCACCTATCTCTAGTGGAGCAACTTATGATAACAAGGAGGGTGCCTAATGAGCATATGACTAATTTCAACATTAGATTTCAGAAGACTTGGGACATGATCCCTCTTGTTGTAAGACCTATAGCCCAAAATTCTTTCTAGTATTATCTAAAGAAATCAACAATGATATTTTAGTTATGATCCAATCCATGTGAGGTAGGACTTTACCAGCTACTTATAATATTGCAATAAGGGTAGAAAATAGTCTTATTCAAGCTAGAAAGTTTGCTCCTAGACCACCTATGCCCTTGTTCCCATAAATGTCATAAGCTTCCTAGCCTTCTATGGCCCCTATTCTTGTTCTCAAATAAAGCACACAACCATTTGCCTCAACATCCTTTTCTCCAGCGTAGCAGAAGGAAGATGAGAGTTGAAGGCCCTGATTAGAAATTTATCAAACAAAGTCATATCATTAGAAAAACAACAGGTGCAAGACTATAGAGGTAATTCTAATCAGGAACATGGCCAAAGAAATCAAACTTGGAGGAATTAGTATGGAAATCAAAGATACACACCCAACCAACAGAATGATTGATGGCATTCCAATGCACATCTTCCCTTGTAAGTTGTTCCCCTAATGCCTTCTCTTCTAGCACCCAGTGTGAGTGGAGTGCTTGTTCCAGTTCAGAACAACTTGGTGCAATAATCAGAATGGTTCTTACCTTGGAATATGCTTCATAGTTAATATCATTGTGCCAATGCCACATGCGACCAAGACTTCATGATCTAGAATGATTCAGTCTATGAGCCTTCAATAAGTATCCCTAAAGCAAATAACAGGGAAATACCAGAAGCTCCGCCAGAAACAAATTTTATGTTCTTTAGCGGTGAGGACTTCTATGTAATCAACCAAGATGTAGAACATACAAACGGACCGTGTGCCCAAGTTGCAGACAACACAAGATATAAGAAGATAATGTTAGAATCATGCATGTAGGTCACAATCCTAACAACACAAGCAAATCCTCAGAAGAAGAAATAAGAATATAAGTCATCTTGTATTAAAAGTGCTCAAATCCCTATGCAATAGGCCCCACATAAAGATTATTTTGATGCAACACATGCCCCTCATTTGGTAGTTCAATCCTATGCTCTAGCTAAAGTTTAGGCTTTTGCACCTGAATAGTCAAGAAGTGATGTTGTTCTCCAAATGCATAAAACTGGGGGAATTCCATTTAACATTGTGGACCAAATGAAGAGAAAAAACATAAATGTCACAATGTGGGATGCCCTGACTATTCCATCTCAGTGGGATCTGTTGCATGAATATCTGGTGCAAATCCTATGCATTGATCTAAGTGTGCAGAAGCCACACACATCTATCAACATCTACCAAGAAGAGGAGAAACAAGTAAATTTTTTAAAACCCCACCCTTCTATATTTCCTTGATTATAGGAAAACACCTAGTGAATAATTACATGATTAACTCAGGTGCTAGTACTTCTGTTATGCCTAAGAAAATAGATGATGTCTTAGGTATAAAATATATCCCTTTGTCTAAAGGAGTCCTGCAACTTGATGGTTCAACTGTCACCACCTTAGGAGTCATCAAGGATATTGATTTAACCCTCCATACATGCCCAAGCCTAACCATTACTCAAGATGTGTCAATCATTGACCTACCTCCTTTGTTTTCCCTATGTATATCAATAGACTTTACTACTAAACTGGGTGGTTACTTGTCTTCTGATTGGTCTCATATGTTACTCAAGACAAGGTATGGTACCTAGTTTACCATCAAAGCTAAGCCTATATTTTCCTACCATGTAAAGTCATATGTCCCATCACCTTTCTAAGCCAAATATTTAATCCAAGAAGAACAAGCTTCCGTTCTTGAAGATAAATATCTTACATCCTATGTTCCTGACCTAGTGCTTGATGAATGAGTGGAAAGAAACCATAAATTTGATCCTTATGCTGAAGAACTAGAAACATATGAAACTGGGCTTGGTACTTATTGCATTATAGAAGAAGAAGCTATGTTGCCATGCGTGCTCAAGAAAGACAAAGTTCAACCTGTCCTATGGAATTTATACTTTGATGGATCTAGAAGTAGAAATGGCATGGGAACAGGAGTAGTTCTCATTTCCCATAAGGATGAGAAATTATTCTTTGTGCACATACTACAGTTTGCATGTTCTAACAATGTGGAAGAGTATGAATTGTTGGTCTATGGCTTGCTCATTACTGAGAAGAAGAAAATTAAGGTACTGCAAATATTTGGGGACATAGAACTGATTACCCATTAGACTACCAAAAAATTCCAAACAAATAATAAGCTTATAAACATATATTTTTGGACCTCCTTGAGAGCTTTGATGTGATAAATTTGTAGGTGGTGCTGTGCAAAATGAAAAAAAGAAGCAAACTAGATGGCTGCGCTCAGTTCATAGTTCTCTCATATGGAGGAATTTATCGAAGGAAACACTCAACACATCAAGATGGTGATCAGATTATCTATTCTAGATAATAACACTAGTTGGAAAGTGTTTGAAAGTGACACAAAAATCATCTCATTTATCTAGAATGAAGCTGTGTTCTCATCAAGGATGCAAGCTGACTTCTATGACAGCTATGGTGACCAAGTGATACAACTAAAGACAAACAAGTTTCCTAAAGGGCTGGTCACCTTAGAGAAAATGTTTAACCCTGATGATGAGTTCAAGGGTGAAGAAAGGAACATGCGTGCTATGTAAGAAGACTACTCCTCAGTCACTATTATGCACGGGAAAGAATTTTTGCTAAGCAGGACTTGTGCGCATGATGAAAAGAAAGCCTTTATTTCTCTCTGTCAAAAATATAGTGATATCTTCTCAAGGGAGTATGAAGACCACAAAGGTTTTAATACAAGTGTTGCTCAACACTCCATTGACCTTGATCCTGGTGTCAGGCCTATCAAGAAGAAGTAATGACCAATCAATCCAAATATAGAGTCCCTCATGAGAAAGGAAATATCCAAACTAATTGAGGAAAAACTTATTTTTCCTATCAAATAGTCTATCTGGGTCACAAATATGGTTCCACTACACAAGAAGAATGGTGAAATCAGACTCTGTTTTGATTTAAGAGATTTGAATAAGGCATCTCTAAAGGATCATTATCCTTTACCTTCGACGGAGTAGATTCTGTAAACTGTGGCTAGCATGCAAAGATTCTTTGTGCTAGATGGATATTCAGGTTTCAATCAGATCAGGGTTCATTTTAAGAGACCTCCTGGAAATCGGAGGTGGAGAATACCTGGCGAATATCCCCGGAACCAGTTTCACGGGAAGGAAAATTTTTTGGGGGTTGTATGAAAAAATTTCACCTGATTATCAAGCACTGCGAAAGAAGGCTGCAGACGTGCGACGGGAGATTTTGCTGTCACGTGTCAAAAAATGTAGTGACACGTGTCAATAGACCTTAGTGACACACATCAATAGACCTATTGACACACGTCACTGAGGGTGCTATCCGACCGTCGCGTGTCTGCAGCCTCCGACCTCTGCTTTCTCATCAAAAAATCTCTGTGTCGCACATCAACAAACTCTTTGTCATGCGTCTGCTATGCGTCAATATCTATTGTACCTCCTTGTCGTACGTCAAAAAAATGCAGTGACACGCGTCAACAAGCCTTAGTGACATGTGTCAATAGGCCTATTGACGCGCGTCACTAAGGCCTATGACGCGCGTCAATAGGCCTTAGTGACGCGCATCAATAGACCTGTTGACGTGCGTCACTAAGGCCTATTGATGTGCATCACTAAGGCCTGTTGATGTGTGTCAATAGGCCTTAGTGACGTGCGTCAATAGGCCTTAGTGACGCGCGTCACTAAGGTCTATTGACGCGCGACAACAAATATCCTGTCGCGCGTCTACAACCTCTGCCCTCTTCTTGCTCATCGAAAAAAACTCCATGTCACTCGTCAACAAAATCTTTGTCATGCGTCTACTATGCGTCAATATCTACAGTATCTCCTTGTCTGTAAACCCTCCTTGTCGCACATCAATAACTTACCCCCTTGTCGCGCGTCTATAATACGGGATATATCATATTGTTGAAAAATGTGAAGTAGAAGTGTTCTACCTGGCGAATAATCTAGGTTTATATAGGGGATATTTTTCAAGGGTAGGCGAAGCCGACCCCTAAAAAAATTAAAGTGTAATTTTTAGTCGAACAGGTCACCGGCCCGTGCTAAAAAATTCACCTTTTCAAAATTTTCAAAAATGGAATATTCGCCATATTACGAATATTCGCCACTAAAATTTTCCCTGAATCAGATCCTGGTCAAGGAAGAGGATCAATTCAAAACAACATTTAAAACCAAGTGGGGAACGTATGCATATTAGAAAATTACCTTTGGTCTGTCAAATGTGGTGTGCCACATTTTAGCGTGCCATGTATATTTCCTGCAAAGGATACATTAATGAGTTCATCTTGGTTTACCTTGATGACATAATAATCTTCTCAAAGAAAAGCATAGATCTTCTGGTGCACCTAGAAAAAGTATTTGAGATATGTAGAAATTTTTGGGTGTCTCTTAACCCCAAGAAGTGTAATTTTATAGTGGTGCAAGGTAAGTTCTTGGGCCATGTGGTTTCAAAGGATGACATCGAAATTTATCCCAAGTGCATTTCAGCCATCCTAGCTCTTTCCTTGCCAATGCACAAAAAGGCCCTAGAGTCCCTCCTTGGAAACATAAATTTTGTTATGCATTTTATCCCTAAATTTGTAGGACTGGTTTGGCCCATCACTTTGGTACTCAAGAAGGACATAGCCTTCAGATGGATAGTGGAAGGAAAACAAATCTTGAACAAGATCATACAAGATATTTCTTGCGTGCCAACACTCATTAATCCAGATTATTCAAAGGATTTCATCCTTTATGCTTATGGCGCTAATGTGAGTGTCACTACTATCCTAACATGAGAAAATGAACAAGGGATGGAGCAACCAGTGGATTTATTTAGCCATATATTGAAGGATTATGAATTAAGATATAATCACATGGAGAAGTAGGTCTTCACTATCATACATGTGCTCAATAAATTGAAGAGTATTCTTGGCACCATTCATATAAGGGTGTTAGTCTCCCACTCTTTTGTCAGATACTTCATCATGGGAGTAAAAATTAGTGAGAAAAGAGAATGATGGGTGACAAAAATCATGGAGTATGATGTGACTATCAAGGCCACAAAGCTGGTAAGAGGTAGTGCACTTTGCAAGAAAATTACTGAGGATGTACATAGTGAACCTGAGGCTTTATTATTTCTAGATGAAGGCCTTCCACATGCAGAGCTTGAGCAAAATATAGACGCTGACATGCATGAATGGATGAAAGACATGATCACATTCCTTTTTGAACATGTGTACCCTCATTGTCTAAATAAATAAAAAAGAAGACATTTGAGATTTTAATCCATTCCTTATGTGTTGATTGATGGCCTTCTCTTCAAAAAGAATCTACATGGCATGCTGTTAAGGTGTATCAGTGACGTGTAGATTGAAAAGGTGTTAGAAAAAGTTTTACGATGGATTCTCTGGTGGACACTTCTCTGCCAAAACTAAAATGATATAAATCATAATGGAAGGTATCATTTGGCCTAACCTATTTGTAGATGCACATAGGTGGGTCACGAAACGTAAGGAATGCACTTTCTTTGCATGAAAGAAAATATTGATAGTGCTTCCCCTGCAACCAATTCAAATGGATCAACCTTTTGCAAAATGGGGTCTCGAATTCATAGGCATGATTAATCTGCCTTCAAGAATTGGACATAAATGGATGTTGACAACTACAAATTATTTCACAAGATGGACAGAAGTTGTTGCACTTAAAGAATCAACTGATTTAGTCATCCTTGACTTTCTTGAAAGTATAGTCCCAAGGTTTAGCGTTCCTCAAACCATTATCTTACTAAAATCATTGATTGGGATCTAAGTTTGGGAATGTACCTAAAGAATTATTCCAAATATTACCCTTAAGGCAACAATCTGGTAGAATCAACAAACAAGAACCTGATCATAACCATGAAGTGCACAATGAACATCAGCCAAATATAGTGGCATACAAAGGTCTCATGTGCGCTCTAGGAAGATAAAACCATAGTTAAAAAGGCATTAGGAACTTCACCTTACAAGATTGTCTATGACAAGGAGGATACCCTTCCTTTGACAGTAGAGTTGAATTCATTAGCACTTTCTTAACTAGAATTCGAAGGTGCAAACCAAAGAGAAATCAGAATGGAAGAGTTGGTTAACCTTGAAGAACTAAGGAACTCTTCCATGATCAAGCTAGAACAATGCCAATAAGCAACAAAGAAGTGGTTCAACAAAAATGATAAGACTCAATCTTTCAAGGTTGGGGACTTGGTTTTAAAATGGGATGCTAAAAGAGCTAAACCAGGGTGCCATTCAAATTTTGATGCACTTTGGAGTGGCCCATACATCATCAGTTCTTGCAAGGAAGATAACTCTTTCAAGTTAACTCATCTTGATGGAGGTGCATTGTGAATCCCAATGAATGGGATCTATCTAAAACCCTTCCATTAAGTTTGTTGCATCATGTTGTATATATTGGAGTAGTTTCAATTCCAAGTGTGTTGCGCACACAATGTTTGTTTATACATATTTCTTTCTTCATGCATGCTTCCTCTGTGTGCTCTTTTGTTGCTTCCATAATGCATATCTTATTTCAACAGTTTCAATATTTAAAACAGAGTCAAGAAATGATCTTCAAGTGACTAAAGGGGTGGTCTCATGATTATATAATAGACTCCATGCCCAATGGATGATTCAGGCTACTAATATTCTTCATCTAGCAAGAAGATGGCCCCAAAATTCACCAAAAGTGTTATCCAAATAACTCTCCTAGTTATCTAGGTAACTTATATACACATCCTGGTCCGGTTCCTCATTGAAGGCTACACGCACTCAAGTTCAATTGACACAATTCCTTGGTTAAAATTTCCCCTAGGTGCCCCTTATTTTTCTTTGAGCACCCTTGTGTAATTTTTATTCTCTCCTTCAATTTTCCTCTTCCTATTTTTTCCACTCCTCCCTTGTGCCCACCTTTTGTGCTTTCACCTTCTTCTTAAGATACTTCTTCACCATGCACGCATATCAGACTTGTTTCAATAAGCTAAGTCCCTAGCCCACTCATGCATTGCGCCCATCAATTTTTAATAGTTGTGACTTAACCATACATTCTCTTCTCACTAGTTTGCTTCATTTTCCCTCCATGTGTGCCCTTACACTCCTTCCTTCTTTCTTCTTCCTATGCCTCATCCTTTCACATGCATCCCCATGCCCTCCTTTATACCCTTATGTGCTAGGTCATCTTCTGACATACTTAAGTGTGTCGTGTGCAACCAGTCAAAATGTGCTAAAAAGGTGCCAAATCCTTGTAACAAATCAATAAGTGACACATGGCATCTTCTGACAACCGTATCTTTTACTACAGGGATCAGATTGGAATGTACCTGGACTTGTCAGAAAGTTTCTGACATCAGCTACATCGTTAAAGTTTCAAATTCAAATCTTTGGTGGATCTGGTAGGTGAGAAATGGGAAAAAATATTTCTGAGCATTGATGAGAAGATCTGTTTGCTCCAACCACCTGATTTGATATGATCTACCCTCCTTCAACATACCAAACATGCTTGGGGAAGAATATTTCATAGATATCCAGGTGTATTTGTAGGCATTGAATGATTCTTGTTGGTGGTTGTATTTCAAATTCAGTTTTTCCCTCCTTCTTCCCTTCTTCCTCCATGGATTCATCTATAAATGTAAGAGATAGACTCATTTGTTATGTTGGATGCTTTGGATCCTTACGCATTTTGCTAAGGACTCCATACTTTCTATATTTTTATTTGTAGACCTCTAGATCTTTCTTTTTTTATGTGGATATAGGCCTCCTTCATCATTGTAACAACTCTGTGCATCCATGGAAGTAATAGAAATGTCATTTTTTGACTATTCTCTATCCTAATGTGTTTGCATTCCTTCTTCTTTCCTTTTCTTTTGCGTTGTGTGCTGGCTGTGCCATTTCAAGTCCGTTGTAATTCCTTATTTAGTTGTGTTCCATGAAAATGATATGGAAATAAGTGCTTTTCTATGCTACTTATGCCTAGCCTCATTTCATGCATTTCCTTTCATTTTCACTTAGAATAGACAGTGTTCATCCCTCTTTTCTAGTGCTATTTCCTTTTAGTGTAATTTCCTTTCATGTCATCCTTCTATCCCTAGTCCCTTGACATTATTAGCTTAGTTTCCCCTTTCAACACCAGGAGTAGTAGTAGTAGTAGAAGTAGATAGAGGAACTGGCCTTCTCTCGAGATCTGTCCTAAGCACGCAAGGCTCCACAACTTAGGGATGGTTTCATTGTGATCTCAAACACCTCAGCCCTTCTGAGATTTGAGATGAGGGTGCACGTTTGAGCACCCAATAGTGACCTAGAGGGTGGCGACCCAATTTTGGGTGTCTACAACCATGATGATAGAGGATGCCTTTTAAGAGGGTATAATGGGCTATGTGTTAGATAAGGCTTCTTTTTTCAAGGTTAGAAATATCTGGGGAAAAGGTACCATCTTGTAGGTAATTTTAAATGGGCTCATACCAGGGGGTAAAAGCACCAACAACTTCACATACCAAACATGATTCTGGCATGTCATATGTAGGCACTCAAAAATGTTTAACAAAGAAAATAGTTTTACTTTCCTATGGTGGAATGTGAAGTAAGGATCCAATTGTGGCCATGGCATCTGCTGAGTGATTATGTTCCCTTAGAGTCTATTCAAAAGTGACATGCAAAAAATAATCTTTTAGAGTCTCAACCATCTTCTTGTATGGGATGAGCTTGTCATCCTTGACCTTATATTCATCATTGAATTGTTTAATGATCAATTGTGAATCTATGATGAAGTTTAGATGTCTGATATTCCCTCTGATAGCAAGTTTCAACCCAGTAATGAGTGCCTCATACTGCAATGTTATTGGTATATGGGAAAATCAAGTGAAAATATTTTGGAATGAAGTCTCCTGTTGGGGTGACAAGTACCACACCAACTTGCAAACCATGAAAATTTAACGAGCCATCAAAGTGTACTTTCCACATGACGGATTCCTTAATATACATTAGGGAAGCTTTGGCATATCTAGACACAATGGTTCTATTTCTGGTAAGGGAGCTTCAGCTATCTGATCAAAAAGTATATATCCTTTTAGTGACTTTCGATTGACAAATTAAATATCTAACTCACTTAAAAGGATGATCTAATTAGCCATCCTTCAAGTAAGCATAGGTTTATACAAAAATGTACTTTAATGGATCAACTTTAAAGATGAGATTGGTCTTGTTATTCAATAGGTAATGATGAATTTTTTGAAAGGAAAAAACCATAGCTAATAAAACATTTTCAATTTGGGGACAATTAAGATAATAAGAAATTAAAGTGCGAACAAGGTAATAGACCACTATTTCTTTTTTACTTACATTGTATTGTCCAAACAGTGCACCAATAACATATTGGGTGGCTAAGATGTATAATAATAAAGGCTCACATGGAGTAGGTGACATGAGGACATGAGGAATAGTCAAATATTACTTGAGTAAATCAAAGGCATGTCAACATTCAGGGCCTCAATGGAATGTAACATCTTTCCTGAGTATACGTATGAAAGGATGGAACTTATCTGTGAGTTGAGAGATGAAATGACTAATTTCTTGAAATTTTCCCTGCAAGATGCATAGCTGCTTAAGGTTATTTGGTAGAGGAATTTTGGAAATAGTTGTAACCTTATTTGGATCTACTTGAATCCCTCTTCTCAAGATAATGAATCCTAATAATTTTATTGATTGCACACCGAACACACACTTCCTTGTATCTAGTCTAACTTTGTAATCTTGAAGACGTTGAAAGATATGCCTCAATATTTTTGGGTGTTCTTCTATGGTCCTGGATTTTCCTAGGATATAATCAACATATTATTCCATGATTTTTTTCATCATGTCATGAAATATTACTATCATTTCTATTTGATAGGTTTCCTCGACATTCTTGAGACTAAAAGGAATTACTTGGTAGTAGAACGTTCCCCAAGGGGTTGTAAAGGAATTTTTATGCCAATCCTCCTCTATAATCTTTATCTAGTTATAACCAAAAAATATTTCCATGAGGGATAAAATTTTGTAACCCACAATTGAATTTACAATCACATCGATGTTAGGTAGAGGAAAATCATCTTTTAGACATGCCTTAGTGATGTCTATGAAATCATTGCATATCCTAATACCAAATTTTTTATTCTGTATTAGTACTATGTTGGATATCGATTCTGAATAATCAATAGGTCTGATAAAACCTACCACCAATAACTTCTCTAGTTATTCTTTGACTAAAAGAGCTACACGTGGGTGTATCTTCCTTAGCTTCTGTTTTATAGGTTTGGCATCTAGATGCAAAACAAGGTTATACACGACTAAGGATGGGTCCAAACTTGGAATATCTACATATGACCATGAAAATATGTCTAAAAAATCTCATAATAGGCTCACAATTGTTTTTTTCTCATGTGCTGAGAGTGAAGCTCCTATCTCTACCATTTTAGGGTTATCTTTTGTCCCAATATTGACATCTATGGTCTCCTCTACCAATATTTCAAATGTGTCCTCCATACACATAGGATCAAGAGGAATATTGAGGTCTTCTTCCAAGGGTGTCTCAATGATACTTTCACCCTAGGTGTGGGCACTTTTTATGTCTTTTGATTTCTTCATTTTTTTTCTTCCAGTGCCTCAAAGAGATTTTAACTATGGGTTTTGGAATTTTGTTTTTGATGAGGATTTTTGGAATAAATTTTTCCCTTGATTTCATTTATGTTTTGTTGACTACACATCTCAACCTCCTCCTTGAATTATGATCATGTGTCAAAATTGATGGACAAACCATTTTTGTGGTCACCTATCAGAATGATATATTGGATTACCTCATCATTTTCAAAGAGATAGATCGGTACATGATTTTTTTGATCCTAGTTAATGAGATTTGGATATATAAGGTTTATTTGGGAATTGGAAGGGGATAAGGTTAAGATGATAGTTTCTAGAAAAAGATTTTTGGAGGAAAGATCATCATATAGGCTACAACAAGAATCTTCATTGCTATTTGGATGAGATGGGCTATGCTCACCTTCTAAAGAGGTAGCGTTGATTTATGAGGGTAGAAATCCATGAGGCCTAACACCAAGGCTATGATTATTTAGTTTGTAACAGGGAATCAAGACATGATCTAATCTTCCCTGTCCATTTGTGTCACACATGTATCCTTCATAACCCATGACATGCATCATCCTGTGAGCTTTGGTATATTCTTGAGCTTGGTGAGGTGAAGGTTTTGTACCTTCAGGGACCTAATTTGTAGGTGAATACAAAATTTTCTCATATGATAAGAGGTCATGAGGAAAAAACTTCTCAAAATTACTAACACAGCTATCCGAAGAGTTCTTGGATCAGAAATTTGGTCCGCCTCTTATTTTAGGTGATAATGAAATGTCAGATACTAGAAGGGTCTATTGGAGGTTATATTACTCAATTGGGCCATTGTATAGGACTTTCATGTCCCATGCAACAAAGGGATAAATATAATAGGGAGTTCTTTCATCACTATCACTGAGTGTGTTTGGGTCAACACATGCCGTTAGAGCTTTATTTATAGTGGTGCGACTATATCTGTAGAAATACATTCATATGTTGGATGAGATAGACGATGCAAGGCTCTGCAATGTGAAAATGGTTTGGGATATATTGGAATATTTATGTTTTTCCCGTTATGATATAACTTGATGCACTAATGAAAGTTTGAGGGTACAACCTATATGGCATGTATCTATGGGTGTAATAAGAGCATATTGTAATGAAGATCCAAGTTGAGGACAAGTAACTTTGTGTCAAGATATGTCGTCCCTACTTCCATAGGAAATACTATTCTTCCAACTGATTGGTGTTTTGAATTATCATATGTTGTGATAGTGATGATGTGAGAATATAAATCTACCTCTGTTCATCCCAGCTGTCTAACCAACTTCAAGGTACAAATGTTCAAACTAGACCCATTGTCCATAAGCACTCTCTTTATCTCTCTTCAAGTAATAACTTCCTCTAGGTATAGGGGTAAATTATGCATTTGTTTGTCATGTGGGATTTCACTTTGGGATAAGGAAAGGTGTTCCATAGGATCAAGGTTTACGACCATCTCTTAGAGGTGCAAAGGATTGAAATTAGTTGATACCCCTTAACCCTGAAGTGTTTTGTAGAGAATGTATTTATGAAATTTTGATATCTTGAGAAGATCTAAGATCAAAATATTAGTAGTGGTCTTCTTGAGTTGTTCTAATAGATCATATCGACCCTCTTGAGGGATATTTTGAAGAGGTTTCAAAAGCACGAGACAAATGCACCATGTTTCCATAACACAATCATGTCTAACAAGTCATATATTATTAACAAGCTCATCAAGAGAATGAACACAAAAATAAGTGAATAAAATGGGTTACTGGTTTGACCATAAACATAATTGGTAGATCTGTAATCATTGGAAGCTTGACCCTAATCCATATTTTTCATTTCCTATTTATTATGCCTAGGGAAAGGTTATTTGAATATTCTTATCTTTTGATTAGGTATTTGATGTGGCTCATGTGACTCAACTTCAATCTCATCACTTTCAATAATTTCCTGGACAAAGCATATTAGCTTGAGGTACTTGTTGGTTATGTTCCACTTGATATGATGATATTCAAAATACTCATGATATTTATACCACGATGGTTTATGCGCATCATCGACATAGGGCACTATTTTAGGGTACTAGACCATGTTCACTGTGTCCAACTATTTTAGGATTGTGGACAAGGAGTCTTTAAGAGGAGTTAACACTTGACATTTGGGGGTTACGGGTTGAATGGGTCCTTGAGTAATCTTGAAAGGGGTACGAATTTGAACTACTTGTATGTGTTTTGAGTTTGTTATACTGTCCCCTATGACATTTTTATTTTTATTGAAAAATTTGGGTTTTTCCATAGGTTTAGGTGTTTGATTGCCTTTGGAAAAGGGTTTTAATGTCCCTTTTGCTATTAAAGCCTTTTCAATTTAGCTTCCCTTTTCAATAACTTCTTCAAAGTTACTAATGCAATGCATCTGTAGATGGAAAGTGATGTCCAGATTTAGATTGGGGATAAAAATACTAACCAACTATTTTTTAATGATTATACAAGGGAAGCGGCTAGCTAACCCTCTCCATCACTGTAAGAAAGTAACAAAGATCTCATTAGAACTTTGCTTAGCATTACATAAATCTAGTATGGTAATTTCACTCTTGAAATTGAATGAGAAGTGATATAAAAACCTCTCATCTAGTTCCAGCCATGTAAAGATAGACCCTTTTGGTAAATGAAGAAACCATTATAAGGCTTGACCCCTTAAACTTCATGGGAATAAGAGGATGAGGTAGTTTTCATTGTAAGATACTTCTTGGAAATCCATATATAATTCCTATATGTGATCACATGGGTCGCCTTTCCCTTTATAATGTTCAAACTTTAGCATAATGAAGTTTTTGTGAAAGGGTGTGCATAACATAGCCTTATCAAAGGGGTAAGGACATAGTATTGATACTTTTTCTCTATCCCACATTACTTTATTAAAGGGTGTTAAGTACACTCTTCATGGATTACAACTCTTGGGTGAGGATTTTGTCTTTGGTAGGGGAAGATGGTATGTGTAGCTTGATATATTTAGATGATTCACCCTCTTGGTATTCAATATGAAGATCACTATGTTTCACCCTAGTATTTTCTTGATGTGCATGTTTATCTGTGTCCTTTTAACAATGGAAGTTAGACTAGATAATTTTCTACTAAGGGTTTGTATTTTTTTCTACAAAGTGACTTCATCATCTATACATCCTTTGATATTTTCATGCATAGGAGGGTGTTCTTTGCATTTACGTTCTATCCCAACTTTGTGAGGTATTTTAAGGGGTGGTAATTCATAACCACTTGTGTGTTTAGGTACCTTAGTTTTGTTGTTTTTATGATATGAAGTAGAGGCATGTCCTTGTTTTAACTCATCATAAAAGTTAATAATAGGACGTTGCATTTCTTCCTCTTCATAGGCGACATAGCTAGTTGGAACCAATTCATATTTGGGTGTCATCTTGGCACCTAACTCTACCAATCATGTGATTAATCTATCCTTATTGAGATAAAGGAATTCATAGAAGCGCATGGGATCAAACTCAAAATTATCCTGAGGTGAGTATTCCTCATCACCACTATGGTCAATTAAATCATCCAAGTCTTTTACCATAGAAAAAGCGGTCCTAAATCATGACCAATGAAAGGGTTAGACCCCAACCTCTTAGATGCCATCCTCGGGATAGGGGGCATACTAAGGTGTCTATAAATATTTTTGTCAAATGTGATCAATGATACAATAAAACCTAACTTGTATTGTGATTGTCGTAATGTTTTCTCAAGAATACTTGACAATTAGTCCAAGAATGTTGAGTGAAAAAGAATAAATAATCCAAGGATCTAATAAGGATTGCCCTAGAAAAATAGATCAATTACGATGAATAAACACAAAGCATAATCATGCAAAATTGGTAAACCAATCCAACCTAAAGGAACCCACTCCCTATGAAAAAGGTATTATCAAATGGTAGGTTAGGTACAAATAGTGACAACATGATATCACCACTTAGGTCATGTTTGGTATAAACAAGGCCTAGGTACTAAGAAGGTGTCGACGTGATCTGCCAACAAGGTATACTAAAACAAGTATCTAGAAACAAACAAAGTTCAAGTTTTGAAAAAGGAGGCTATTAATGCGAGAAGTGTAAAAAACTATTTGGATACATAAATCAAGTTTCGTAGACAAAGGAAATATTTATAGTATGTCACCATAATGCTAAAAATGTAACAATGTTTTCCAAGACTCAAGGAACTGTTTGGATTCAAAAATAAGTCAAGTATATCAATAAGTTTTCTATTTATGTGAGAATTGTAAATATACAAGTTAGAGACTTAGATCAATTTTCACAAAGGAAACAAGACTTAAGTACCAAATTTGTATGGATATGACACGAGAAACATAACAAACTCAAAGGAAGTCAATGATGAGACAACCTAACTATGATGATGATAAGTCTCAATGTGGGTGTGAGACAAAGGGCCTACTAAAACATGAAGACGTTCCATTCACACTTTCATCACTTGCATTATGACATTGCAACCTAGTCATGGAAGTAGACTAAAAAGTGGTGGAAACGATTATTTCTAGTAGTATCTGCATATGTCATTCTATTTTGTCCCAAATGGGAAACAAGAAAACAAAGGAATAATCCAAGTGAGGTTGAAATATACTTTGGATGAGTTTTTCCTTGCCTTAGGGTGAGTGATAAAATAAGATAAAGTAATACTTTGTAAATTTCGTGATGAATGACTCTTAGTTCAAATTTGGATGGACTCTCTCCTTATTTGATTAACAAAGTTTTGACTCCAAAATTTCTTACCTCATGAAATATTTATAGAACATGATTGGTTTGATACAATAAATTTGGCTCTAAGAAGAAATAGCTTCCTATTTGGTTATCTCAACTAGGTGTCATAAATTACCTCTGCGAGATTGGTTTTCCAAGGAAGTCACACTGACTAAACCTTGGAGTATCTTGGCTTTACTTTACCCCCTTTGATACAATGAGCATAAAAGGCATTTAGTTGTATTTTCGTTGGGGTCATGTGAAGATAGTTTTGACTCAAAACTCACAAGTGTAAACTAATCAAGTAGGTAAGTGGAGCACTTCCTGTTTCCTCCATAAGGTTCCCTCTTGCATGGACTTCTTTGGGGTTCCTAGGAGCATCTATCTTATTATTGTCATTCCAAATTCACCCCCAATAAATTTGGTCAGAATAAACCCCACACATAGAGAAAATATGAAGGGAAAATGTTTCAAACCTACAAGCTAGCATTCCAGAATGAGGGAAAGGAAAAATTCAACATTCAGGCCAGAGTCAAGGAAAGCGGGACGTCGAAGAAAAAGGTGAAAATTTTCATTTTGACAAAAAGGCCTAGAGACAAAAGGTGAAGCGCATCCCCCAACCAACCAAAGGGTGACACATGTCCAAGCAGAGTGGTAGGGCCGCAGGATTTTTCTAGATTTCTTGATTCTTGCGGAAAAAGGGGAAAAGATAAATTATGAACCCACAAACCTGATTTTCCCCTAATCTAGCTGTCACATGTCCCATATTAAAGGGGACTCAGTTTTTCAAACTATTTTCCCATCCATTTGTACGAACTAGATACAAAATTTAGAGGGGCATATCTTTTGACTCAGGGCTCAAAATATCGTGAATATGACACTGTTGGAAGCGTCTCAATGTCTTCTATGCCATGAAAAGATAAAAAATCAATTTTAGGCCATCGTAGGTAAACCATGGAGAAATGTCTTCAGGAATTTTATACAGAATCTAATTTTCTCAACTACCAGATCTGATTCAATTCGATCCGCTGGGAACTAAAAGTGACATATGGTGGGTGGATTTGTAGATGGTATTGATATTTAGTGGTTGATATTTCAAAGTGGGATTCAATGCATATCTCATGGTGGTTAGAGAAAGATTCAATTTTTTCCCTCTTCTCTCTCTCTCATTCTTTCTATATATTGTAATACTTCTCATTTTTGAGGAGAGACATTCTGAGCATAGAGAAACTCTATCAAATTTGTTTCTCGATGCCATTTTTGAGCAGTGAACCTTCTCCCATGCCTAGAAAATGTATTAGTACCTCTATTCAAGAAATGTAATGGTCTATTCACCTTCTAGAGCAATAAAAAATGTGTTTTTGTGGTGTTCTTCAACCCTTTACATCGTTTTTTATTTCTTTGTGCCTCTCCCTTCCAGATTTGTTTTTATGTGCATGTATTTCACATTTGCAGGTGGAAGATGTTGTGTTTCATGGAGTTTAATGAAGAATTTGAAGATCTGGGCCATGTTACTTCTGTCTGAGCTCCCTCATCTCCATTTTTTTTGTTTCTTTCTCCCTCAACAAAATATCTCACTTCCTTTGCTGGTGTATCACCGCTTCAGTGTAGGCTCTTTTTTTTCCAGTTATCTTTCTCTCCTTGTCTCCTTGGAAGTTAGATTAGGATTAGATTATCTTGCCTACACTGGAGTAGCTTGTGGTAGGTAGTTTAGGAATAGGAACCAACCTTTAATCTAGAGAGATTTCCAACTTTTACAAGGTCCCACACCTTAGGGAAAGTTCAATGTTATGCAATCACACCAAATGAAATTGCCTTAGAAAAGTAGATCTGACCACTCATTTGGGGGTGCTGTGATTTCACATCAATAGTTTTGGCATGCCAGGTGGGACCAGAGGTATTCACTTTATTTCATCAAGTTGATGTGTTCTTGGTGGGATTCAGCCTTTTGAGGCACATACAAGCACATCTGGTGACTATCTAGTCAAAAACCTATTCTCTGAGTTACAGACCTTTTCCATCCATTTTCTTCTTCCATCTCTTTCATTTTCTCCCATTCCATGAGGTTGTGCAATCATGAATTCATTCCCTTCATGGAACTCACACTTATAGCAATGCAGTCCACCTCTAACACATTTCCAAACTCCTCCAAGTCAACATTATAACCAGATCCAAGATCATTATGCTTACCTATATGAGTAGATTCAAAATCAGTTTAGACATGGAGCTTATAAATAACAAGGGGATGCATACAATGGTGAAAACTATGTGGAGAGTGATGGTTTTCTAGAGAATATCCAAAAAATGGAGGTTGACATGGTTCAGTCAAGGGGTAGAGCACAAATTAACGCATTCAATATTGGTTTTAGGGAACCTTGTCCATGGGAAGGACCTTTTCCAAGACATTACAACCCTTAAGAGAAGCTTGACTTCATTGTTGAAATGTTCCCCCAACTTACACAATGGACTGAGGAGATCAGGGCTTATGAGTTGGAGTCAAGAAAATATCATCAATGGGTAAGTCCAACATCTCATAGATTTTGTTTTTCTCTTTCTTAAGCGGCACCATCTCAACCCAAGCTCCAATTTCCAAGCTTCCCAGTTGCTTCCCCAAGTGTTGATTCCATTTCTCCATTCCCTAGTCTTCCACCCCATTTCATTTCTTCTCCCCTTTCCTTTTCTAAGTAGTCATCCCCTCCAAACAAACAAGAAGTACCACCTTCCTCCCCACTAAAAACAATTGTAAAGCTGGTTGAACCCCAACCTGCCACTCCTCTTACTTTCCCAAGTCCATGTTGGGAAGATACTCAAGAATCCAGTCAAGAACAACAAGAAGAGGATCCCAACAGAAAAGAAATAACAAACAATCTGATGAGTTGGGCTACTAAATTTGGGTTTACAAATATCCCCTTGATTGTCAAGCCAATAAAGGAGGTCAAGGTTGAAGAGCCAGTGGTGGCTAAGTTTGAATTTTTAGCAGAGAAGGAAGATCATATAGTTTCAGAGGCCCCAAGTGTGGAGCAGGCTACAGGATAACCTTTAGTTCTTCCTCTCACCTCATCTCTCTCGAATTCTAATGCTGAAGAAGAGTTTGATCTTTAAAAATTAATGTTTGAGAATGAGGGAAAACATGTTGAACAAGTTACAGACCAAGAGGACACCATGAAAGGGGTTGAACATTTGCAGCAGAACAACAATGAGAAAATTTATTTTTCTGATTTGGAGGACTTTTTTGATGGAGAAGAACTGGTTGATTTTATATATTTTTATCCTCCTTCATCCACCTTCCAGGCATATGAACATACTTTCATGGAGGAGAGCATTCAATTGCAGTAGCTTGCATTTTATAATAACCCTCTGGAATCAAGTTTGGGAGACTTAAACCTTCCATACTCTTCATAGGAGGAAGAAATGAAAGGGCAGAAAGATATCACCATTTCTCCCACGCCATTCATCTAAGAAGGTCCACAAGAAAACTCCATTCTTGGAGTTGAAACTCAGAACAAGGGGCACATTCAAAGGATCAGACCATTCCCAATCAGGTACTTGGCTTCATTGGAGCCAAAGGAGAAGCTAGAACTAGTCATGCTACTTCAGCGCATAAAGATGAATACCAAAGCACCAAGGATCAACTGCCATACCTCTTAAATCCAAATGTAGAGCAACTAAAAGAGGTATTGGTTTTGTTTTCAGTTGATACTTTGGTGATTTGGGTGGAAGATCAGCTTGTAGTTAGTTTTTCACTCATCCAACAAGCCATGTTCAGTGCCAAATCAGTTACATGGCTGCCATTTTCTAGGAAGGGAAGCTATTTCTCCCTGCTAGTTCTAGGATTTGTTTGAGATCCCTTTGCTCTTGGTTAGAGTAGTGTAGGTAGATTTGTATTCAGCAGAAGAAGCAATTTTGCACACTCTACATGTTCCATTTGGAGCATGTACAATTTTTAGTTTTTACATAGTTTTTGGTGCTGTTGTATTGCTCTTGCACAGTGCATTCAGTTGGCTTTTGGTGAAATTCAACTTCAAGTTTCAGCAGGTTCCAAGTTATTCAAAGGTCAAATTTTCTAAGTTAGATTAGAGAATTGGTTATCAAGCTTGAATCCATGCCTAATGAATGCTTCAAGGCCACTGGTCTTTTCACCATGTAGGTAGATGTCCCCGTGAGTCACCAATTGTTATCCCAAATTCTCCCTTGACAAATTTGGTCAGAACAAACCCCGCACATAGAGAAAATATGAAGGGAAAACATTTCGGACCTACAAGCTCACATTCCAGTATGAGGCAAAGGAAAAATTTAGCATTCAGGCTTGAGTTAAGGAAAGAGGGTCATCGGAGCAAAAGGTGAAAATTTTCCTTTTGAAAAAAAGGCCCAGAGACAAAAGGTGAAGCGCATCCCCCAGCCAACCAAAGGGTGCCATGTGTCCAAGCAGAGAAGCGAGGCCACGAGAGTTTTCTGGATTTCACGATTCTTGCAGAAAAAGGGGAAAAGATAAATTATGGACCCACAAACCCAATTTTTCCCTAATCTAGCTGTCACGAGTTCCATATTAAAGTGGATCCATTTTTTCAAACTATTTTCCAGTCCATTTGTATGGAATCAATAAAAACTTCGGAGGGGCATATATTTCGACTCATGGCTTGAAATATTGTGAATTTGACATCGTTGGAAGTGTCTCAACATCTTCTATGCCATAGAAAGATAAAAAATCAAATTTTTAGGCCCTAGTAGGTGAACCATGGAGAAACATCTTTAGGCCTTTAATACATAATCCAACTTTCTCAACTACCAAATCTTATTCGATTCGATCCGCTAGGGAACTAGAAGTGACATATGGTGGGTGGATTTGTAGAAGGCATTGATATTCAGTGGTTGATATTTCAAAGTGGGATTTGATGTATATCTCATGGTGGTTGGAGCAGGATTTGATTTTTTTCGCTCTTCTTTCTCTCTCTCTCTCTCATTCTTTCTATATATTGTAATACTTCTCATTATTGAGGAGAGAGATTCTGGGCATAGAGAAAATCTATCAAATTTGTTTCTTGATGCCATTTTTTAGCAGCAAACCTTCTCCCATACATGGAAAATGTATTTTTTCCTCTATTCCAGAAATGTAATGGTCTGTGCACCTTTCAGAGCAATAAAAAACATGTTTTTGTGGTGTTCTTCAACCCTTTGCATCATTTTATTGTTTCTCCATGCCTCTCCCTCCCAGATTTGTTTTCATATGCATGTATTTCGCATTTACAGGTGCAGGATGTTGTGTTTCATGGAGTTTAATGGTGAATTTAAAGATATGGGCTGTGTTACTTCTATTTGACCTCCCTCATCTCCATTTTTTCTATTTCTTTCTCCCTCAACAGAATATCTTGCTTCCTTTGCTGGTGTATCACTACTTTAGTGTAGGCTCTGTTTTTTCCAGTTTTCTTTCTCTCCTTGTCTCCTTGGAAGTTAGATTAGGATTAGATTAGCTTTCCTACACTAGAGTAGCCCATGGTAGGTAGTTTAGGAATAGTAACCAACCTTTAATTTGGAGAGCTTTCCCACTTTTGCAAGGTCCCACACCTTGGGGAAAGTTCAATGTTATGCAATCACACCAAATGAACTTGCCTTAAAAAAGAAGATTTGAGCACTCATTTGGGGGTGTTTTGATTTCACACTAACAATTATCTTAAGGCTTATGCAAAAGTGAGTTTCTAATAGTTTAAAATAGATGGGTTTACCCTTATCCGAACCTGCATATCAAGTGTTTTGAATGTGGCGTGTTTTATTATCTTTTAACTTTAATGAGGTTTTTACACACCGTTGGTAACCCACAACAAACATGTTATCTTTTGTTCAGATCTTGATTCCTTTGTGAGTGATATGGTATTTCACACAAATATTAGTAGTTCTCAAAATTATCAAGGAATTATATAAATATAATCAAACATTGTTTTTGATTCCTAAGATCATCCTAAGGCGTAAAGGAAGAGCATATGCAACAAGAAATTTGAATAGTTAGAAAATAGAAAAGAAAGCCTACAAATCAAAAGCACAACTCATTATTATTACTCAAATTGAAGTTCATTCCTTTAGAAAACTTTGATGAAGTGTTTTCGAAAGCATGAAAGAAGTGTTGAATCATTTCTGATTCCTAAGATCACCTAAAAGGTGTGAGGGAAGAGAATATATGATCCTAGGCTCATAAATGAAAAATGTAACTATGAAAACCACTACTATAACTCAAGAATACCTTGCAAATTTTTAGAAAATCTAAGGAAAAAAACTTTTTCCATTTTAACATAGTGTTCAATTTTATTCTACAATGTCTTTGCACCCCTTAGAACGTATGTGTGGCCCTAACAACGTATACACATGCCTAACAATGTATGTTTTCCCTGTCAAAAACACAGTCAACCTTTAACATATGTGTGGGAAGAGAAAGACCTGCATGCCCTTGTAAGACTATGCACACATATGTCAAAAAGGCTAGATAATATAGAGGGGAGGTAAGTGTGTGTACATTCAAAGAGATGTATGTGCACGTGTGGTAAATTTTTGTCACACAAGGCCAACAATACATGGAAGTATATGCGTGGGAAAGGAAGAATTTGCACAGCCCTAGGAATGTATGTGCTCCCTATGCTACAAGTGCACGTGAGTTTGAGCGTATGTATGCCCTGTTCTAGCACCTACGCATGTACCTAGAAAAACATAGAAAAATATGAAAAAATGATTTCTGAAATTACAAACAGGTCAAAAATTTTCTCTTTAAACCAATTTCTAACAAAATCCATTAAATTTTCATGTAAAAGGAATATTCAACACATATAAGGTTAGAAAAATTCTTAAGATAAATATATTTAATACTCAAAATGCATGATATAGTTAGAAAAAATGAGGTAAATCACAAAGCTCGAAATCAAATTTTATGGACCATGGAGTAAGGTCCCACCGGGCATGCCAAATGTATGCATGAAAAGATTAGCTCTGACAATAACATGAAACTAACAGCTAGTAGTTCCACAATATAACTGAATCTATCATAAACATCAAGATGAGAGATTAATAAGATAAACTTATACAATTATACATGAATAAAACTAACATTATTATGTTACCTCTACTTCTCTAGATTACTTAATATAAAGATGAACCTAGTTAGATCCTAAGCAATAAATTTTGTGTTGTTTGCTCCAAGTGGTGAAGAGATCTATCTAAAATTGGATACACGACCATATTTAGATATTCTACTAATAAAAAATCTTGAAGGAATGAATGCAAGATGGAGAAGCTACTACAATGAGGAAGGGCTCAAGATCAAATGTGTCTAGCTTTAGCTAATGAAAATGATATTTTTTCCAAATTCTCAAAGTGTGTAAGGTGTTTGATATGATAATCAAGGTGTAAGGTTGAAAGGGATGCCTTATGCTTGTATTTATAGGTTTCTATTTTAGAAAGTTTAGAATCCTAGTGCATTTGGGACAAAAGGATTAAAAAATGCACTTTTTTATTAGGAGTGGATAAACATGCTTTTAGAAGAGATAAAATTGGTTTAGGCTAGTTAATCTTGATTAACAAGTGATTAGTAACCTATGAGAGTTGGGAGGGGTCTAATTAATCAGATGTAATTGATTAATAGCCAAAGAAGCTTGTAGAAGTGATCTAGAGGGAAATGGGGAGATTATGAATTGTTAAAAGGGAGTTGTTTAGCCAATAAGAGGGCATTTTAGCCAAATTGTAGGCTAAAAAATCCTAATTAACTACTGAAATAGATAATTTGTTGATTATAGAAGGATTACAACCAAAAGAATGTTGTGAATGGGCATATGAGAATGGAGCGAATAATAGTTAATTTATGAAGTGTCATTAATTGATCGGAGGAGAAGATGAGAAGGTCGTAAGTGCAATTTATGTAGTAAAAATGTGTAAGTAGATTTTAGGTGTCTACAACCACCTACACTCATCCGCCAAAGGTGGACTATCGCCTAATTATGTATTCTTGGGACATCAATGTCTCGCTAGCTTGTATGTTGGCACATGAAGATGATGATAAATGTGAATGTGTTGTTTATTTCATTATTCATACCTTGTTAGACTATGATACATGTTATATGAAGGTAGAAAAGGAGTGAATGACTATAGTGTTCTCAAAACATGAGTAATAATCAATTTTGATCAACTACGAACCTTCTTAACTCAGGGTGCCTTGTCTAAAAAGGATGGACATTTCCTCATGTTGATGGGTGAATTCAAACTTACCTTAATCGATAAAAATTCCGTTAAAGGAAAAATCATCACTGACTAGATGACAGAAAACCCCTATAGATTGTGGAGATCTAGTAGCCTTTATTTCCTTGATGAGTGTGTGTTTTACGTAGAAGAAAAGCCTCCCATTGCATCATGTCCATGGTATTCTGATATCATTAATCACATTGTGGATTGAGTATATCTTGAGGGAGAAACCTTATAGAAAATGTAGTGGTTATGCGTCATAGCTAACAAATATGTAATTTTAGAATAAGTTCTCTATTGCAGAGCCTTTGATGTCATGCTTTTGAGGTGCATAGACAAAGAAGAATTAAAAAATATCCCGATCAAATCACATAGAGGAATCTGTGGGGATCACTTCAGAGGACATGCTAATACTTGGAAGATTCATCGGATTGGTTATTTCTTTCCCACTTTAGATCATGATTCCATAGAATATGTACGTAGGTGCCAAACATGTCAAGAGTTTGTGCATGATACTGAAATTCCTGAAAAAGATTTCTATCTAATTGTGACACCTTGAACCTTTTCTACTTGGGGTCTAGATTTGATAGGGAAGTTTTCTCTCTCGTTGACAGATGGCCAAAAATTCATTATTACAGCCATAAAATATTTCACAAAGAGGGTCAAGACCAATCCCCTTACTACCATACCTAGGTTTGTGATCACCAAATTCATCTTGAGTTAGATCATTTATAGGTACGGAGTCCCACATGTCATTATCTTGAATAATGGCATGTATTTTAAAAATGAAGAGGTGCATGAGTTGTGTTTGCAGTTCAAAATATCACATCACACAACCTCTTTATATGACCCTCAGGACAATGGATAGGCTGAGGCTAAAGGAAAAATTTGAAGTCCATTTTCCTCAAAACCATCAAGGAAAATAAATGTGACTGAAATTTGAATCTACTTCTGACCTTGTGGGCTTATAGGACATCAGTACAGACACCTACAAGGGAAACCCCCTTTTCTTTAGTCTTTGGATACGAAGTGGTCCTACCACTGGAATTTGAGTTACCAAGACTTCGCATATCATTTTAAGGCATCTTAGATGAATACACATATCGTGAAGTGTGGTTGGTGTAACTAGAAACCCTTGATGAAGATCAAATTAGATCTGAACATTGCCATAAATTTTATGTTTATAGGATGTGTCATCAGTATAATAAAAAAATTTATGAATGAGAGATACAAGTAAGAGAATTAGTGCTAAGACTAGATAACTGTATTGATAAGAAACTTGGTGAAGGAAGAAAATTCATACCTAAATCATTGGGTCCATATAAAGTCATGGAGGACTACAAGAATGGCACATATCACTTGTGTACATTAAAAGGTGAAGAATTTTGTGAATCCTTCAATTAACTTCATCTAAAATTATTCTATGAATGATTCATCTACATTTCTGCATGGACATTATTGCATCCATACTAGAAACCCTTGATGAAGATCAACTTAGATCTGAAAAACACCACAAAGTTTATGTTTACAGGATGTGTCATCCGTATAATAAAATAATTTATGAATGAGAGATACAAACAAGATAATTAGTGCTAAGACTAGATAACCGTATTGATAAGAAACCTGGTGAAGGAAGAAAATTCATACCTAAATTGTTGGGTCCATATGAAGTCATGGAGGACTACAAGAATGGCACATATCACTTGTGTACATTAAAAGGTGAAGAATTTTGTGACTCCTTCAACTCACTTCATCTAAAATGATTCTACACATGATTCATCTGCATTTCCCCATGGACATTATTGCATCCATACTACATTTCATCTACCAGTTCATATTGTAAAATTGTAGTCAAGAAACTTATTTTTCAAACAAATTTCACAACTTGTAAACATTTGCAAAATAATCCAATCACTCTTCTTCAAATATCCACCATATTATCATCAACAGTTCTAATCATTTCTTCATTTCCACAAGTTAAGAAATAATTTTGACATTGATCCTACCGAGGTCAGCATACTTGGTTCTACCCATAGTTTTCTTCTAGTATAGGTGTCTTTTCCCATAGTCTATTCTAGAATCTTCCTGATGTCACATCTTTCCCAAAAAACCTCTTTGGTAACAAAATCACTCTAAACACTTTACCCAAATCACTTGTCTTCCTATCTCAGCATTTGATGATGAGCCTTTGCATCTTACTAGTTGTGTGGGGTTGATGTTAGGGGAAAGATCTCTCTCCTAAAAGAACAACTAAAAGTTAAAATAAAAAATGATATAAGTTAGTCAATAAATGAAAAAATATTTCATTTACAAATAAAACTACACTTTCTTTCCCTACCAATCTTTGGTGATGAGCCCATGCCTCATACTAGTGGCACAAGGTTGGAAAAGGAGGGAATTTCCCTTACTCACCTACATCTTGTCCTTGGTGAAGATCCTAGGCTTCTTACTAGTAGCATGGGGCAAAGTGTAGGGTGTCTCTTCATAATAAGTCAATAAGGTGTAAGCAATTTAACAAATAAAAAGTTCTTTAAAAACTTAAAATCCCAAGAAAGTGAATTAGATGTATATTTTTAAAGAGAGTAAAGCCTTAAAAAAATATTTCATCAATCAAGAGGCCATATACAGATCTAAGTCTAGATGAACTTATAAGAAAATAACATTCTAGACTATGTAGTAAATTGTGTGTAGAGTTAGGTTGTAGGTCACTAATTGGATTTTTGTCAAGATCTCATCTTCCTTACATCTTTTCCATTCATCAAAGTTATATAAATCACATCCCTTACAGCTCTTGGTGTTGAGCCCTCACATCTTACTAGTTAGGTGGAGTTAGAATATGAGTGAGTTCATTCTCATATTTTATCACATTCATCACATTGTGCCAAAAAAACAAGAAGTACTAAATATTGTTTGAAAAAAAAGTTTCAGGTTACATTGTGTTTGCATAATCATCATATAAAGAAAAGTAACAAACAAATATTATTCTGTTAGCACATCATCATCCATAACATGCATTCAAAAACATATAAAATATGGAAAATTATGAGAATCTAAGAGTACACAAGTGAAGAAAACCATTAATGAGATAAAATATTACACGAAGATAACTGAATCAAAAATATGTATGTATATATGTCCAGAATAACTGAAGTTTTTATACAACACCATCACACCAACAAGTGTGGTCAAAAAACTTGTAATGACCACAAAATATTAAAAGAAATCATATATATGTCTCACAAAATGACATCGAAGTAATAAATTCCCATGGCCTATCGCTCCATATGATACCCCTAAGAAGGTGTTCAGCTAGGGCTCTTGTTACGGATCCTATGGCATGAATGTGAGGCTCCATGTGTTGAATGATGAGAATAACCATGAGACGGAGCTGTCAATCTACCTGTAGTGGCTTCATTGTGAGAGTGGCCTTGCCATTGTCTCCTCTCAGCTAGCTAGAATGCAGTGAGATCGGTCCTCATCTTGGAAATAATCTTTGCAGATCGCAAAACAGGTGCAAATACATCAGTACGATGACCGACATGCAACGTTTGCCCTGCATCTGCAAGAAGATCCTCTTCAGTATTCCCCATGGGAATGAGCAATGTGTTGACCATGACTTGGAAAATAAAATCTCGCCAACTATTAGTAGTGGATACAAAGCAAAAGAAAACAATGGCGAGTTAGAAAAATATTAAAAACTTAAAAAGATAGACAATGTGTAATCCATTAACATTTCTAAGAAATAGAGTTGAAAGAATAGTATCTACATACTTGGATCTCTTGACATCTAGGAAGGGTTAGTTGGTGCTTCTGGTGGTGGTGGAGCTGCTATAGGTACCTCCTCCATTATAACATCTATTGAGAAATCTTGTTGTCCCATCATGGAATGCTCATCATCACCTCTCTCGTGGGAAAGAGGATCCTTAGAATAGAGAGTCTCCTTCTTCACCTCCAAATCTACTCTCTCTAAAATATAGATCTCCGCTATAATCCTCCACTCAGTGTCACTATCTCATCCTCCATCCTATCCATCGTCATGGACCTCCTCTTCAATCTCCTCTCATTTCTCTCTCTTAGTTTCTATCTTCATCTTCTTCCTGGCCTCCTCCTCCTTGCTATGTGTAGGAGAAACCTTGAAATGTAGTATAACTCCTGGCCTGACCAGATTTAGAGAGACCCTCTCTATTGTAACGAGAACTCTGAAAGTCACAAATTTCCAATAAATTTTGCACCTAAGGCCGGATCTACCTTCTCTAAGCCCGTGATAAACTATAGGAACAATGAGAAGTGCATCAACATATGACAACCCAAACTGTTGTGGAAATCTATCTATAATATGGGCTTCAACTCTGGCTGTCCTGTCAACCAAATGAGTTGTAGTGCTGCAAGAAATAAATGTAACTTCATCATCACCTGACAGTTCTATCATATCCTAGTATAACCATCCGACCTTACCATCAATGGTAAGTGTAGTCATTTTTATACCCTTAGATCAATAGTCTAATCCCATGTGCACCAACTTATCACCCAGCGGGCGCTGGGCACTCACCCGAGGCAAGTGTGGGCACTGAGCCTTTCCTTTATGTGAGTCTTGTGAGAATGCATCATCTTATGATGGTTATTAAAGTGAAAATGAATATAAAATAACTATGCATCATTCTAAGAGCCTAGGACAAGTTGTCACCTCATTGCATCTAGAAAAGAGAAATAAAAAACATTTATGGAAATGGTTCATACATAAAGGAAATGCACGAGGATTATACTCATCAACAAAAATATGCCTTAGAACAGAGCCTTTCATTTATATTAACATGTTTAATAACCACATTACATCCCTTGAGGTCATAACAAGCCCATTTAAAAATTGTAGAGAAAATTCATGCTTCAGAGCTATATTATGTCCCTCATATTATAAAGATGAGTACAAACCCATCCCTTTAAATGTGTCATCACTCCTATATTTTTCCTAATCCCAACCCATAGAATCCTCCATTGTGTTTTTGTAGAGCTTTACCTCTTTTCCAACGCACTACTCTCTCTCACGATGAATCCATGTATATCTTTTTGCTACCTGTGCACCTTAATATATAGCTTTCTCGCCTTTACCGTTATGCCTTCTAAGGTAACAGATCGAATGCCAAGTGTCAAAGTGGTCCTCCAATGGATCATGCCTCCTTTTATCCAAGATATCCACTTTATGCAATGTTGTTCTACTGGAACCTTCCATTGCATGCATGGAATATCTCCTTTTTGATCCTTCAATCGCAAGGTTGGCACCTTATCCACTCCACATGCTGGAAGGGTCATGCTTTTATCTTGTTTGCTTCCTGGGATGCTGAATATGGCTAATGTCTAAAACCCATCTTGCCTTGTACATGCATGCACCATGTGTTCTAAAAAACCCTACTAAAACTCTTCCCTACACGCCTTCAACCCTGCGCATTTCCTTCTAATAACTAGGTCTCGCACGTGCCCACACACCTTCTTGTAATTAGCCAATATTCTAGGGCCCAACACTACCCCACACTACGCCTGTTATTTTTCCTCAAAAACACTCTTCAAAGAATAAATAATGGTGGTCTCTTACAATGGTTAGAAAGAAAGAATAAAGGAATGAAGAATTTGGAGAAAGAAAGAAAGAATGGGGAAATTGTTTATTGTTGGAGGAGGAGAGGGAAATCCTATCCTAATTCTACCTCTAACTTCTCCCAAGTGTTGATTTCACTCTGAGCTTGCTGATAGAGGTCACCCACCAGGGTGATCACTTCCTCAAAACTCAGCTCCACTCCTTTAGTGCTCATGGTGTCAATAACACTTTCTAATATCTTCCCAAAGTATTTAAGCACATCCATCCTATGGGTGATTTGAGGGTATAGTTCCTTTAACCGAATTTTGATCGAGCCTTGCAAGGTCTCGATTGCTTTTGAATTTTTATACACCTTAGCCAGGATATTATCTCTCTCCACCCTATTCCCCTTATTTTTTCTTAGAACTCCTTGAGTTCTGTCTCATGGGTGGCAACCAAGATGCTTTCCACTCTATCCCTATCCATGCAGTTGTTATACGCAGATTTAGTGACTTGCGCAGTGGCCTTTGCTTCTATAAGAAGCTTAGTGTATCGAGCCATAATCTCAAAAACCTTCATCTTGTTTTATTTTTATTGGCATGCTTGCCCCTCTTATTTAGATTATAAAAAAAGTAGTTGCCTCTCCATTGTGAGAATGCGAGTCAGATCCTCTAAACATTGTAAGGCTAATTCATACTTCTGCTCGGGTGGTGCTAAGTCTGGATGCTTCAAGAAAATTGCATCTGTAATCATCTCCACCTTCTTGGAGACCTTGTACACCTTAGCTTTTTATTCCTTTATTTCATGCCTCAGCTGAGCATTGATCAAATCCTCTTGCTTTAGGTTTTTTCTCTTCTCCACGAGCTCCTTCTTTTTCTTCTCCAATTCCTCCTCCAGGAATCTCACTCTATCATTTCTCCCAAACAGTCTGGCCTCAATTTTGACTAAAACCTTGATTAAGCATATTACAGACTTGTTCATCTAATAGATGTTGAGATTTCACCAATGGATTTATCCCTTTGGTTTATAGAACCTTCAATAGCACTCTCTGAATTACCTAAAATTTTGGTTCATCCGCATGGGACTCAAACACCCAAGATAACATCTTTCTTGTCCATGGGTATGCGCCTTCTTCATGAAACGATGACATAGGTAGGAGTTTCTCTTTTGGTACGGTGCTCTGGAAGTGCACTCGTAGCACCTTGCTAGGATCATCAATGTATCCCATTCCTTTCCCTTATGCCACCACTATGCCTTTCCCACCTATTCACGCAGATTTTGGGAAGCTCACTGCCAATTTGGGATCCCCACCCATGCTGCCATTACTCCTTCCCAATTCTATCTTCTTCCAACTCTTTTATAATCTCATCCATGACTTTCTCCAAATCCCATTCCACCAACTTCTTCATGATGCCAACTACTTCTCTCTCTATGTATTTCTCTACTTGCTCCTTGGCGAGGCTCGGGGTTCTTTGGTTCTTAGGGCTTACTTCCTCGCTCACCCCATTTCCTTGAGCCTCAACTTCTTCCTCATCATTTTTCTCCTCATCTTCCTTGTTATACTCCTCTTCATCTCCTTCTTCCTCAGAATCATATCACATCATATACTGGATGGTCTTCACCTCCTTCAGGATCATCATCATCCTTTTCACCAATGTAGGCATCTAAACTTTCTGTTTCTTCTGAGTCTACCTCATCTATCAACTTTTACTTCTTCCTTGGTGGGGATTCTAGTAGAGGAGAGTCTTATTTTTCCTTTTCTTCCCTAGGTGACGAATTCCTTGATTATTCTTCATGGGTGAGGGGTTATTCATGCTCTAGCACCTCTTCTTCTAGGGTATTTTCCTTGACATGAGACTTATTTCTCCATACCTAAGTGATAGGGTTCGCGATTGCTTCAGGCATGCCCATCAATTATGTCTACACACTCTTGGTGCTTTCTTCTCTTGCCCCTCTTCTCTTTCTCCCTTATTTAGCGTGACCTTATTTCTTCCTATGGGTCTTCTGGAATGGAGACATCACTTCTCCAGATATGCACTTTCTCAAACTTAGGTCCTTATGCAAAGAAATATATTTGTTACAGACCTTGCAACGATTGGCAACATTTTTGGTTTCATCATTTGAACCTTTTCGGAGACTTACTTCTCCATGTACGTGCACTTTTTAGGGTATATGATATTTTGGCACAGCTCACGGTGGTCTTGGTCCACCTCACTAAGGTCAAACCTTAGTCTTTTGGCTTCTTTAAACCTGTTGACCCCTGCTTGGAAGTATTGTACAGTGAAGGAGAAGGGAAACTTGCACCATGGACCCTTAGTCCCATTTGTTAAAGTAAATCTGCCAATGCAGAAATGTTTATACACTGCAAACTCTTCTTCTCCATTCACGATTATGGGTAAATACTCTAGGATCCTCCAATCTACCCCGGATGGGTCACACATTCATTTATACCACTTCTCTAGGCACACCTTGTGAGCGGCCATCATGGTTTCACAAGTGTATTTTTAAAACCTCTTTACTAGTGAGGGATCCTCTTCTGGATACTCCCAGATGAATTTTTCCAACCCATCTAGCACTCAAATTTCTAAAAAGACAATGGAAAGGAGGATGTTACAAAATAATATCTTCTCTCCCTCCTACACGTTGCTTATGATCTCATCTACAATGAAAGTAGACAAGTTATAGATGGTTCCCTCTTATATCTTTTGGCATACATTTAATCATGCCTTGTTCACTTGTGTCCATCATTCCTGATCATTGAGCTTGGTCACCAAGTGCATGGCCATCCTCATAACAGGGTCTAGAATCTCTGTGATGTCAAAGTATTGTGAACCCTTCTTGTAGCCATAAGCTACTACTATCTCCTTGATAGCCTCCTTGTCACTCAGATCATCATCTATACTTTCTCCTTCAAAAATAAGGCTTGTGAACTTGGATATCAGCTGTGGTATTATGTGCATATTGTGCCCTACAAAATAAAAGTGATCCTCATGCACGTGCGACATCAACCATTGATAAAGGTGCTTAGGATTGCCAAAGTAAGGCAACTCATATAGTTACAATAATATTGCCTTCTCCAATTTGACTTTCACTTCATCACTATATATGGGCATCCCAGCTGGTGTCCTTTTGTTAGCTGGCCAAACCAACACTAGTTCAATTTCCTTCTCAGTTATGCTCGTGTGATGGTTATAATTTCTCATAGTCATTTGTCCTAGATGTGACACCCATTCCTTTCTTAGCAATACTCCATCTGGGTATTTCATTTGTGCATACCATTCTTCATTAGATCTCATGATGACAATGGTTTTCTTTCATTTTCCATTGCCCTTCAGTTTCTTCAGTGAAATGATTGCTTTCTTAGGTGTCATGATCTCTGTCAGGATAAAATATGAACTCCTTACTTCACTCTGGTACTCTGCTTAACTCCAAACTTAACTCCAAAGCTCAACTCCTAGAATAAATCCTTCTTCCTCCATGCCCTAGCTGCCAAACCCTAACTAAAAAAAACCTTCCACAAGACAATGCACCACAAACAACCTTCTCTCACACTCATGTACTCCTTCCTCCTAGTTTGCAGATCCACTCTAGTCACACTGTTAAATTATCAGGATTCTTCTTCCTCGACACAAATTTCTCTCTGGATGCCCTAGTTTGTAAGAGCACTTCAACTTCATAATAGAAAGATAGAATAATGACTTTCCCGAACTTGTATTTATAGTTTTTTCTTCCCTCCAACAATAAATTTTATGCCAGCTACCAACGTAATTTAACATTATATGAAGCTTTTTCCACTAGCCAAATTTAATCACCCTTACCCACATGCCCAATCCTGTGCAAAAAACCTTATACAACCTTCTAGTGCATAAAAATACAATATGAACGAAGACTCTTACATGCACATCTACATCACCGAAGGAAATTATTCTATCCTTTACCTAATTTTTTCCTTCATCTACCTCATGTTGTTCTTGCGTTCTTCATCCTTTATACATGGTATTTGTTACTTCCTTCTTGACACCATAATTTACTATCCACCATTTCCCATGCGATTTCTCAACCTTACGTGCTTTCTTCTACTAGGCCACTCAACTTGTATTATAGACCTATACTTTTCTTTGCATTACTCCACCCTGCACTAAAATAGATGCAAAGTCCTCTGCACATAGATAAACTTGGAAAAATAATGTGGTTACTAGTGCACAAGGCACAAAATGAAAAAAAAGAAAGGAACAAACAACGAGAAGGAGAAACACAAGAAAAGAAAAACATAAAAGGAAATTCTAAGATAATTGGCAATACTGCCTTATTACAAACACCAAGAAGACTTACTTATAGTAGGGCTTCAACTTGCTTCCATTGAAATGACATGGTAATCTCATCCCATCCAGAGCTTGTAACTAGAAAGCACATGAATCAAGGATGTACGAGATGATTTATGGTCCCAACCAATGGAATTTCAACTTCTCAGGATGGCATAGATACCTAGAATCATACAACAACACCATCTGCCCAACCTCAAATTACTTGTTCTTAATATGACAATCATGCCATGCCTTTTGTCTTTCTTTTTCTACCTTTTGACTCCATCTAGCAAGTGATCACCTCTCATCTAACTGCATCAACTTATCAATCCTTTCTTCCAACATTTTCTCATCACATAAACCTCCTACGTGCGCTATACATGATAATGGTAACATGAATTCAACTGGAAAAATAACATCTGTGCCAAACACCAATTGAAATGATGTGGCCTTGTTCAACCTATTGTAGGTTTTCCTATATGCCCATAGAATGGCTGATACTTTTTCATCCCAATCTTGTCTTCCAACTTCACAGATATTAGTCAATGTGTTACTTAGGATTTTGTTAAATTCCTTAGTAGTTCCATTCATTTGAGGGTGATAAGGAGTATTCTTGTGATGGGCCACCATAAATTCTGCTAATAGAATCCTAACTATTTAATTGAGAAAATGTGTACCTCTATCACTTATTAAGCTTAGAGGACAACTATAACTGCTGATTATGTTCTCCCAAAAAATCTAGCAGCTATCATTGTGGTGTAATCCTTTATAGGCACTGAATCTTCCCATTGTGTCAAGTAGTCAGTGCATGCAATGACATATCATGAACTAGTCCTTTGCGTGGATGGAAAAATTTTCCCTACAAAGTTGATTTCCCATTTTTCAAATGGTTCATCAATAGCTATTGGTTACAAGGGCATCTCATCCCTCTTCCTAGGTTTTCCAAGGCATTAGAAATGGTCACAGGCCTTGTAAAAATTAATACAATCTTGGTAAATGGTTTCCCACCAAATCCTTACAAGTAGAATCTTCTGGGTGGTAGCATTTTCTGCATAGTTTCCTCCTGCAATCCCACCATGCACTTCCTCCATAATTTCCACACACTCGTGTTTTAATATGCATCAGCATAAAACCTCATCACGTCCTAACTTATACAAGTCGCCACTAATCAACATGTAGGGTGTGGCGCGTATTGCTAACTATTTTCTCTCCAGAGCCTTCATCCCTTTCGATGCCACACCTATTTTTAAGAACACTGCAATATATTCCAATTCTAAGGGCATGTTCCATAACCTTAACAATTGTGGGTCTAATATGGTATCCTCAATTCTTTTATCGTCCTCCCCTTATTTAATCCTTGATAAGTGTTCAAGTCATGAATTATTGTTCCCTAGTTTCATGACCACCGTGAACTCAAACTCTTGAAATAATAGGACCCAAAGACATATGTACCCTTTCAGAATGGGCTTGCCGACTAAGTATTTTAATGCCATGTGGTCCATGTATAATATAAATGGTGTTGCCAATATATACTACCTAAACTTGTACAACATGTAGATCATGGAAAATGCTTTGTACTCATTAGTTTTGTAATTCTGTTATGTTGGTGTCAACTTTCTACTTGCAAAACACAAGGGATGATCAACAATCCCCTCACGAGGTTGTGCTAGTACTACTCCCATATCTGTCCCTGAGGCATCAACATGCACATGGAAAGGATTATCCTAAGAAGGAAAACAAATTTTGGGCACCGTGACAAGCCTATCCTTCAAAGTGTCAAATGCCCTCTGCTGTTCCTCTCCCCAATGAAAGGCATTCTTGTGTTTTAGAAATTCCTCCAAAGACACGGTGATCTTGGCATACCCCTTGATGAATTTCCTATAGTACACCATATGTCCAAGGAATCCACACACTGTTCTTTGACTAATAGGATCCCCTAATCCTATAATAACTGCAACTTTGGTGGGATCCACTAGTAAGCCTTCTTTGCATATAATATTCCAAATGGAGTAACAAAGACACATTTATTAATGTTGAGTGATATCCTTAATTTCTGACATCTCTTAAACATCAACCTAAAATTATCACAATGGTTTTTCACCAACCCATACATAGTCCACTCATCCAGGTAAACTTGAAGAAATTTAGGGATGAAGTCATGAAATGCTTGTACCATGATGCACGAGAACAAAACATGCACATTCTTCAATCCAAAAGGAATAACCATGTAGGAAAACATTCCGCATTTAGTGGAGAAATTTCTCTTCTTCTATCCTTCCTTTGTAATCTCAACTTGGTGATACCCAGAGAACCCATATGTGAAAGATTAGACTTCATGCTCAGCTACTCCCTCCAAAAAAAATTTAGTAAAGGGGGTTAGAAAAGGATCAATGAAACATACTACATTTGGATCCTTGTAGTCTACACAACTTCTTATCCTCCCATACTTCTTGATATTGATGACCATTGGGATGATCCATTCTGATTCTTCCACTACCTCAATGATACTAGATGTTATCATCTTATATATTTCTTCCTTTACCCATACGCGTAAATTTGGATTCATCTGATAAGACCTCTTCCAAATCAGGCACGCACCTTCCATAAAATTGATCTTCATATCCCCCAAGGAATGGTGGATGAATTTGAGTTCATGGTACCCATGAGGGAACAAGTCCTGAAACTCGTGCAATAGATCAACGACCTTTGAAACTTATTTTTTTGACCAATAGTCCCTAATGATAGCCTCTTTAGGTTCTGTCTCTATACCAATGTTAACCTTATTTGTTTTCAAGGGCTCGTGGTAGGCACATTCTTGCTCATCAATGTTATCTATGAATTTGTGTATACCTTCAAAATGGTTGGCATCCAAAGTTTCATCTCTACACTATCTACTACATAGACCATCTTTCCTTTTTCTTTTTCCATGCACACACGCTTAACCTGTAATTCCTCTGATTCTTCTTCATTGAAGTGTGTCTCCAAATAAGAATCACCTAGCAACTCCAGTAGCTTATCCTCTACCATAGAACTATCTCCAATCATAAGGAACTTGATTACTTTTAACGCCTTATCCATTGATGGCTTTGTACTCCTATACTCAAAATCTTGAATGGGATCAACTGCTAACTACCTGTTTGACGATGCATCTCCAAATTCATTTATCATGCGTGTGCACAACCTTATAAGGTGGAATAAAAATTATACACATATAATGAAGGCAGTAAAGCTTCTGCACTTCCCATCCAGGCCTTCTCACATGTTTGGATATGAAATGAGGCGGTCTCTTTACCATGGTAGTTTTATATGATAATGGGAACATTGCTTCTGGAGGACCTTACAAAGAATGTGATTCTCACCTCATGCCATTCTAGGAGGCTCTTTCAATGGGTATCCCACCAATGTGCTAGAGTTATGAGTATGTTATAACTGAGCATTCCCCTTCTCTCGTCCTCATTTTTCCACTGAGCCTACATTTCCTGCAAGAAAATTTTAGGATATGCTCCTCTAGAGTAACTTGGAAACTTCTTCCCTCCTACGCACCTGATTAAGAGAAAAATTTTCACACTTGTTACATATCCTCTCAACTATCACCCAATCAACACATAAGTCCCATGCACCCAATTATTTCATGTCATGCTAGTGGTATAACTCAAGCACTGAGCATCTTAAAACTGGATAATTCCCTCTGTAGGATGAATTATCTTAGGATCTATGATGGAGCACACATAGAATCTGTCAAGGAATTATTCTCATAAGGGATCAATATAGGGCACTGAATTCCCACCTGTCAAAGGGATAATCACCCTTTCTTCCTTGTTCTCAAAGCTAATATATCCATTGTTAAATCTTAGGTCAGTATTGTTCTTATAACACCATGGGCACAAAAACAACGATAGAAAGTTGTCTACCTCTGTGAGAACCAAGACTTTGAAGTTTCCAGTGAACTTGGACCCTTGAATGGTGATAACTGCATCCTTCAGGACTCCAATGGGAATTTCCTTAGTCTTGTTTTCCATATACAACACATTCAAAGATGGTTGTAATGGGGGCCTTCCCATTTGATGTCAGGCATCTAAGGTAAGAACATTGACCTCTGCTCCCATGTTGATGAGGATATTACTCAGAAGCCACCCATCAACAACTACATTCAAGGTAATCTCCTTATCATAATAAAGGCTATGAGGAGGAAGGTTTTCATGTAAAACCTACCTTTTGTGCTCTACTTCGGTGCGTGGTACCTTCTCCCTTAGTCATTCTTCTACCAAGGGAATAATATTCTCTTACCTTAACATTCTACATACTTCCTTGGCCTCATCTAGGTCATCCTTTGGATTCTCAGCATTCTTTGTTTGCTCTAACTACTTTGATATCTCCTTTAGACATTGGATCAATCTTGCAAAATCCAAATCACATCCATAGTCTCTTAATACACCTCCTTCTGATGAGTAGGGTCCATATACTTTCCATATACTACTTCCTCTCTTGAAACTAGTGTCTTTTGTCTTGGTATCTCTCTGGTGAGTGCGGCCTCTACTCGTGTGTCACATGTATAGGTTATATCCTTGACTCACATGCCACTCTTGGCATCCACTGTGAATTGGCCTTCTTAATGCTTACCATCCTATCACCTTTTTCCTTCCGGTTTTGCTAGTTCATTTTCTCTTAAATATTTGGGCACTCCTCATACTTATGTTTCTTCCTACACCATGAGCATTATAACAGGTCAAGACACTCACATTTGTAATGCTATGTAGATACACAGTTATAACAGGTTCTTCACGAGAAGTTCCTTTGTCCTCTACCACAGTTACTGTGACCATGAAATACTCTGTGAAAAACTCTTCCATACACCCCTCTAGCTACATGACCTTCATAAAAATGATATTCATCCTTAGAACTACTTGCAAGGCTAGTTTGGAACACACCCAGATCAATAACATCATGGATCTGATCAATCAATCTACAATCCTTGGTATCATGGGTCATAGAGGTACATATATTGTAATAGTAAGAAACAATCTTGTGGATTTTGTTCTGTAGTAGAGGGAATCTACTTGCATCATGACCCCCATGGAAAATATCACAGTCTACTTCCATAGCGCATACCAAATTTTGAGGGAATTTATCATTTGCATGCCCGTCCACTTCACAGTGTATACACCAAAGTCCACTAAGAACCTCATGCACTAAGTTTCCATACAACTTCTCAAACTTCTTGGCCATTGCAGGAACTTGAGCCTCTAGAAAAGGACTAAACCAGTATCAACACTCCCAACAACCTCAGCATGCAAGGCATCTTGCAATGCCTTATGTGGGTCTATGAAAGTCTTGTGAGACAGAGCCCTCCTAAATGGTGTTATCAATCCTCCAACAAACCATTGAGCATGTTAAGAAGGATTAATGTCATAGGATAATTTAGAAAAGAAAGTATTGAAACATGCATCATACTCCTGCACACTCTCTTCCATTCCCTGTTGGATCTTCTTTAGAGTGCTGATGCTCTTTTACTCAAACTCAGGGATATGGAAATCTGCTAGGAAGGTGTTCTTCAATACAATGTATTCTACCACTATCTGATGGGGGTTATACTTCCTATAACTAATATGCGCACATCCTTGTAATGTTGTTGTAAACTGACTTTCCTTTCACTCCACGGTAGTGATCCCTTTTGCGTGCCATAGTAATTCACACTTGTGCACATGCTCTGCAACATCTTTAATATCCGTATAGTATGGTAAGTGCAAAGACATCTCAAATAATACTTGTGGGGGTGGGTGAGGTCCTTTTCCTCCCAATCAAGAGCCTTTTTTCCCTCTAGTGTTTCCTCCTCCATCATATCAACTATATCCACCAGGTCATGTTCCTCTTGACCCACCAGATCCTCTAGATCCTCTAGGTCCACTAGGTCCTCTAGGTCGTACACCACTAGATCTACCTCTTGTAACCAAAAAATTCCCTAAAGTGGTCACACCAAGTCTTCCCAACATCTCACTGAACTATGTGTCGATGGTCTATGATATTATCCCACTACCAGTTATGTGTCCTATGCCACTCCTAGACGTGATACCCAAACCTTGCGTACTTGCACCTTATCCAAAAATTCCTCCAAATACTGGAATGGATTGTGTAGTTGTGAATGTTCCAAACAAGAAATTATATCTCTTGGACTTAAATTGGTTACTCCCACCAATACCAATTAGGTTAACAATACTTCTCCCTTGTTCTATAAAACCAAACACTAGGGGTTGGTCACTAGGTGGGTTTAGATGCATGCCAACAGATCTCCTTTCTCCATGTGATGAACTCTCATCAGAAGCTAAAGGGGATTCTCTCCTACACTTTCCAAGATGGGGTAACACAGACTGCTCAGGTTCCACATCCTCTGTGTGAATCTCAATTCCTTCCCATAAATTCTACCTCTATAGGCCCACTACACTTACAACCTCACATTGTCTATTCATCTCCCTTTCATGAGCTTCATTAAAACTTGAGTCATCTATCCTCCCTTTCCTTCTTAGCCACAATGTCCACCATATTCCTCCACCCTAGCTTCCTCTCCCAACGCTTAGAAAAGCTTATACAGCCATGGGTAATGCATCTAAACTCAAGGTAATGATCAATATATTCATAGCCAAAGGAATAACACGTAAAAATTATCCTCTGGGCTCCCTTAGAAACTTCTTGGCAATAATATGTAGAAATGGCGTTTAAGATTATAACTAGTCAAAAATTTCTCCCACCAGTGATCAATAACATGTGTCCAAGTCAGATCTACATCATGTAGCCTCTAATAATCATCTTGGGTCCACACGTGTGGTCTATAGTACCAGCTTGATTTATATGCATATGCTGAAATCCATTCATATAGTTCCACTGGGAAATAATAGAAGAATGTCTTATATAACTCATGGTATAGGTTTTTTTCTATCCATCTATGTGCATCAAACTCAGGTCTAGTGCTGAATCTTTGAGAAAATGCATCCTCCATGCTCTTGAACCATGCTTCAACACTTTCCAAGGTCAATCATTCTGTCATCACGCATCATAGGGAAAAATATTCATGCCATTTCTCACAACAAATAGGAAAAGAGGTCTAAGAAACATAACTAATATGTAGCCATTTTTATACCCTTAGACCAATAGTCTAATCCCATGTGTGCTGGCCTATCACCCAATGGGCACTGGGCATTCACCTAAGGCATGCGTGGGCATTGAGCCTATCCTTTATGTGAGTCTTGTGAGAATGCATCATCTTATGACATTTATTCAAGTGTAAATGAATAGAAAATAACCATGCATCATTCTGAGAGCCTAGGACAAGTTGTCACCTCATTTTATCCATAAAAGAGAAATAACAAGATACATATGGAAATGGTTCATACATAAAGGAAATGCATGAGGATTATACTCACGAAAATAAATATGCCTTAGAATAGAGACTTTCATTTATATTAACATGTTCAATAACCACATTACATCCCTTTGAGGTCATAAAAATCTCATTTAAACATTACGAAGAAAAGTCATGCATCAGAGCTACATTATGTCCCTCATATTACAAAGATGAGTATAGAACCATCCCTTTAAATGTGCCATCACTCCTATGTTTTTCCTAATCCCAACCCACAGAATCCTCCATTGTGTTTCTACAGAGCTTCACCTCTTTTCCAATGCACTACTCTCTCTCAAGATGAATCCATGTATATATTTTTGCTACCCGCAAACCTCAATATATAGCTTTTCTTCCTTCATTGCCATGCCTTCTGAGGTAACAGATCATATGCCAAGTGTCTAAGTGGTCCTCCAATGGATCATGTCTCCTTTGATCTGATCTCACCATTCTATGCAATGATGTTCTTCTGGAACCTTCCATCACATGCATGTAATATTCCTTTTTTGATCCTTCAGTCACTAGGAAGGCACCTTATCCACTCCGAATGATGAAAGGGTCCCACTTTTCTCATGTACTGCTTAGGATGCCAAATATGGATAAGTCCAAAACCTCTCTTTCCTTGTGCGTATGTGTCATGTGTTATGCAAAACACTAGTAGAACCCTTCCTTACGTGCCTTTAACCCCATGTGCTCTTCTTTAATTAGGTCACACGTACCTTCTTATACTTAGCCAATATTCTAGGACCCAATAGTAATTGTGGCTACAAGATGATGTGCCACCCTAAGAGGACTTAAAATTTTCAACCTCACTACCATGATGGCCCTTGGATAATCTTTCCCAACTCCTCTCGAGTAGGGGATCATCCTCTTGTACAAAAAACACATGACCAAATTGGGATGGCTCAGGGACTTTCCTTGAAGTCTAGTAGCTTGATATAAATCATGGTAGGTATTCCCCAATATATCAATGTCCTAAGCATAAATCTGACCATACTACTCAATGCCCTAGATAATGGGAGCCCAATAGTAAAGGAGCTTGTCCCCTCCCTTTCCTCCTACTAAGCGTGAAACCAAGATACCAATAACAGCCTTGCGCATGGTAGGGATAGGTGTGGAGGTAGCAGAAAGAAATCTCATGCCCTATTTGGGGCCTACATTGTTTTCCTAACCATCCCCTATGTAGGTAGCCCACTGGCATGATCTCGCCACTAACCCCATACTATCCATAGTAAGCCTTCTGCATGTCACAGTAACACTCACAATCTTGTGCATGTAATCTAAGGTAACGGTCCACTATCCTTAGACCTTGGGAAGCCAGAAAGTGTTCCAGTATGCATCCCAATATCTCAAAAGGTCACACAAAAAGTGACTAGCTAGCACTACTAACATCGTTTGAGATCTCCTCCAAAAATTGGATTTGTGTAACAAGTCTGTCTCCTCCTTAGAAAACTTATCAATAATTCTCGAAAACCATTCACACTCTCTGCCCTGTCTCCACAAAATGTAGGAATCCTTCTACATCCACCAATATAAGAAAAATATCAAGTTAGAAACATGTTTGACAAAATAAGCTCATCAAAAACATTATAAAATAACATAAAAACCAAAAAAAATCATCTTAGTCAAATTTGGCCTCTTCCCTCACACTTATGAAACCACTTCCCTATGCAGAGAAATGGTTTCATAATTTCTATTATGGTTGCACAACCACTGCCCTGTGTAGAGAAGTGGTTATGTAACCACTACCTTCGTAGAGTAGTGGTCATGTCAAAAAGGGCATGACATATCCTTGGGCCCAAAAACTTCAAAAAAACCCAAAACTATATTGTTTTTCATGAAATAAAATGCATACACATCTAGGCGCCCCTTTCAAAAAAATTTAACTATAGGATTGTTTAAAATCACCCCCCTAGGTAGATATTTTTCATTTTTTCATAGTTTATGTTTAAAATGAATAAATGTAAAATACTAACCTTTTTCTTAGCGATTTCTCCTCTCACTCATGGGGCCATGATCATGTATCTGCACTCTTCAATTTGACTGTACTCACACTCAAAATGGTCACAAGTAATCCAAATATCCAAATTCTTTACGAGGGTAAGTGAAAATGATTTTGAAAATAGTGGTTTTAGATATATATATATATATATATATATATATATATATATATATATATATATATATATAGCTTGTTTTAACTCTATTTTGAGTGTGTGTAGTTTATAGGGCTGGAGAACTGGCACGGGCATGTTTCTATCCCCATGGAAATGGTAAGTGTAGTCATAAAATCATGCACTTTAGAAATTTATTCATCCCAATCTCATACTACTATTTAGAAGGTTATTGAGTGAAGAAAATACTAATTAACCCTCGTCTTTCTGGCCATCTTGTTTATTTTATTTTGTAATTTGGAACCTATTGCACCTATATGCCCAGCCATTTTATGATATTCCACATTATTTTAGCCTCATTTGGGGCACCCAAATTAGTATTGGGAACCCATGGGTGGCCCGGTGCTTTTTTTACTTTCTCGCCACTTTTTGGGCCTCTTCTAGCCGTTTTACATCTTTATCTTTCTTATGGTTGACATTTTCGGGGTTAATTATGAAATTAGAGAAAGAGAACCCTATAAATATAAAGTTATGAGACCATAATTAGGGACCTTGTATCACTTATTACTATCACTCCATCTAGAGTTGCATCCATCTCTTGAATTGGAGATCACTTGCATCCATAGTTCCATCATCAAGGCTAGGAAATCTACATCACACTTCATAGGGGGAGGGATTCTATTATATTCCATGCACACACTCTATTACATTTTCTACACATAGTTATTACTCGTTAATTCACAAAGTGTAACTGACACAAAAGAAACCTAGGGAATGTACACACACACTTGCACATATAACTACATTGGGTCTGAGATGTAGTGCAACGATCAGTTAGTAAGTCCACCATTGTGGCAGCTGAGTTCAACTTGACCCCTTCATATGCATTATTCCTTTTTAGGGTTTGATTTTTGTTGTAGGGTATCAAAAGTCTTTATTTCATCTTGGAGTATTGGTGACATTCAGCGTAGGAAAAAATAGTTGATGTGACATACAAAGAGGGTTTCAAACCACCTTCTGACCCTATAAAAACTAGTTTTAGAGCTTTTCAATAGACCAGGGTGCCCATATTTCAAACTAGAGTTCTTGCAGGTGTCCTAGACCTCCTCTAGGCACCCTAGTCCAGCTAGATCCTCTAGATACATCCTTTTTGGGACTCTATCATCACCTTTTGCATAGTTGTTTAGCTTGCTTGCATACTTCCTTACTGCATTTATCTATTTTATGACAATTGTTCATAGCTTAGATTAACTATGTATATACTACATAGTTTAGCCAAATTTTAGTTAATCAGTAAGTCCTCTTGTTGTTTTGTTTTTAGTATGTTTTATCAATTTCGTATCTATCTGCAGTTGATTCTTGTTCATTTCTTGCAGGTAGTGGGAGTTTTTATGGCATCAATTTGGCACACAGATGTTTCAGGTATAACCTCTAACTCCCCATTTTGGTAACGACATACCCATACTTTACGTTATATGCCTCTTCATGGCTAGAGATCTTCTCCAAGGTGGTAATATGTATGCACCCAATTTTACATGTGCTACATTGACAAAAAATGTTAAAATTCCCCTATGTTGATTATTATATTTTCCAATGATGTTTGAGTCCCTTTCCCTCTTTACAGCTTATATTTGTAGCTTAGAGTACTTTACTTAGCCATTTCCTACTTTTCGTTAGCTTTTAATAGTGTTTTTCTTTAGTTTTTGGCCTTAAGTTATGCAAATGCTAGTGTACTAGGGAGGTGGTTGCATAACCGCCGGTCTACCCTCATTGGTGGTTACATAATCACCTATCAGTCTACTTCGGTGGTGGTTACACAACTGCCAGTCTACCAAGGTAGTGGTTGCACAACCGCCATGGCGGTTGTGTAACCTCTACCCTGTGTAGACCAGTAGTTCTATGCATTTTGACTGAGACTTCCCAGACGTGATTTGGACACGTGTTAACTTCTTCCGACACACCTTTTGCACACATTTTTTAGTAAAATTGGTTGTTTATAGGATTGATAGATGCATGCCAACTTCCTCTTCCTCCCTTGATGACTAATTACAGTTAACTACCCCTCCTTATTGTGATGTGGAACCCCATGGTTACCAAATGGATTAGACCATTTCCTAGCTTATGGTCTATAAAAACCAAGATTATTCCTGAAGCATTTGTTGAAGATTTTTGTTATGATTTGTACTATTATGATTCTTTGATCTTACTAGAAATTAAACAACCAAGATTTTTTTTCTTTTGTTGTTCTCCTTCTACTTGCATTGCTACCAGATTTCCAGTAAGTCACCATTACTCCAACACCTTCTTCCTTACTTCTTCTGTATTACCAGCACAACTCTCTAGACTCATGTGAACATTGAAGTTAGAAAATAAACTAAGGGGACACAAAATTAAACCATAACCAGCTTTGTCATGGCACTGCAAATTCTAGGTTAGGGATGTAATGGGATTTCTTAAAGATTTCTTGAATTTTTATTTAATCTATATGCACATTATTGACTAGAGTAGAAAATCATTTCAATTTAAATTGTTGTAATAGTTAGATCATTATTATAGCTTCAGTTTCATCTGTAAACCTTCTAGTGATAGATAGGCTCCCCACCTATCCCTGTGGGTTTGCAAGGGAAGATTAGCTAGAGGAAATCTTCTGCATTTTTTTTAAGCAGTTACAAACCATTCTAATTTACAAAATTCATTAAATCCTTCTTTACTTCTACTGGGGAAGTTGCAGAGGAATAAAATCTTCTAAAAACCCTCGATTTCTTCCCATGCCTTTGAGGTAGAACAAAGGATTTACATCCATTGTTACATTTTGGAAAATATTTTCTTAGTTAGAATAGCTTAGATTTGTTTCTACACAAATAGATAATCACATATAGTTATTTATTTGTTTAGGTTCTTTTAATTAAATTGTAGAAGCAATTTCTTCATCTCTTATGTTTCTTCTGTTATTTTCCAAAAATTATAAAATGTAAAAACATTGGTTTACTTAAATTGGATTATTGTTTATTGTTGCATTTCTTTTATATAATTGAAAAAGCACAAAAATAAAGGTCTTATTTCTTTTATTTAATTATTTTTCTTTCTTGCATTAGCTTAGTTGAACAGACATACCATATGACCATTGAGGGACCATTAAAGGTGTATGATCCACGAGTCCCATAGCCTAACAAAAATAATCTTTAGACTAACATTGATATGGGCCTTTGGATTATGATCTTTCAATCTTCACCACTTTTGCTTATCACCGTTGCACAATTACATGTACATAATGAAGAAGCTAAAAAATTCTATGAATTTTGGCATAACCAACCTTGTTGGAACTAGTGCCCATAGCCCACTCATTTGTCCTTATTCATCCATTTTATCTAGAATTTCCATGACCTTGTCTAGAAATTTCTACAAGGAAAACGAAGGGAAATTTTCATGCATTCCACAACCAATCGAGAGATTTTTACACAAAAACATTGATAGAATCTTACATGTGTGTGTCTTTCTTGAGCGTATCATTACAATTGTCAATGTCAGAGAGGATTTTATTTCCCTAGATGAGTAGATCCCTTTACTACCCGTAGAGGACATTAGGTTTGCCTAATAACCTATTGATTGCAATCACCCATCTCTGCCTTATTTCATTCCACATAGCCATCCATTCATTCATCATCGGAAGTCCCAACATGACCTTGGGAGGTCGAGTGTGTTTGAATGTCATGTGTTGATTTTTGGTTGTACATGTACATATAATATTTTTTTATTATTGATGCCTCGTTTCAGTTTAATATTTTTTTGTGTAAACCATATATTCATGCAATGCACGTAGTTCCATCCATTTTTCATCAATGCGTCAAATTATTACATGATGGATATGGACATACCATTACTGTTGATCCTGATCTATTCAAATTTTATCGCATAGACCTCATTACTACTATGTCTATTCCTCCATTGCATCCTATTCCATATAGTAATATTGATATATATGATATTGGTCAATCTAGAGCTTCACATTATTCCTCCACTACTTTAAGCACTCCACATATTTACCCTTAAAATACTACTATCATTTCACCTATAGTTTATACTCCTATCACCACTACTGCTTCACTCGTTGAGGATCCTCTCACTTCTACATCTAGTGAACCTCGTACCAATATCCTTAATACTTTTATCCAACACAAAAATTCCAACACTGATGATTCTGATGACAAGGTTGCTACCATTGAGCTTGTTGATGACAAATTATGCAATCTTAATTTTACTCCTATTGAGGTAGATGATTCATATTTAATCGATACTTTCATTTGTATCATCCCTTTTGAGTATTAATTCATAACACCCCCTCCTTATACTAATTCTATGGTACTTTATCAGGGGTTTTTCCATACTGTGGACATCATTTCACCTCCTCATGGGAAATTTGCATATGTACTTCCTCTTTTCACATGTACACTTTTCATGAATAAATATTATTGGAATCATATTCCCTTGGATCTTAATTACTCTGAAACTATTTGCACATATGATGGATTGAATCATCTTGGCTCAATGATATCTTAATGTTGCCTCATTCACTCTATCTCTACCATGTATGTGTCCATATTATGATTACTTATGGTCTTCGTGTCTTATATTTAACAGTATTTGTGGCACGCGCTATTCGCACTTCTCCACTGACACTTGGGTAATCTTGGCTGGATTACATTGGGGTAACTTTGGACCCTAATCATGCTAGTATCACATTCCCTATGCCGTTTGACTACATTTTTATCTGTAATTATTCATATTTTGACTATTCACCAAATCTCACTCATTGGTATGCACATGGATGTCCACCAACACCTTTCACCAATGAAGAGTATGTAATGCACATGTATAATTTATGCCACAATATATCATTGTATGTGTTGGTTCTCATTTCAAACTCACCCCTTGTCATTTAAATTATTCCTCTAAAAAATTTAGTGCTCTGTTTACGGAAATAATTTTCATACAAAATTTGTTAAACAGTCGTATCAATCCTTGCACAAGTCTCCTAATGTGTCTTATTTTGTTAATCCTTCTGCAAACTAAATTCTATTTCCCGAAATCAGAAATCAAGTGGTGTATTATTAATTTTCTTCATTATACTAAACTTAATCTGGAGCTCTGCAGAGGTAATGTAAATATGCAAGGCACAAGATAGTTCCTGAAACTCTAATAAAATATTCCAAGGAGCATTCATGTAAGTACATTGTAAAGTGCTGAGACATCCTTGTTCCCGTAAGAAAACATGTGTAAAGGTATTATTGGAGTGGGGAAATGGACCTTTATTTTCTTAGGCACTTTACATTCGATAAAGTGAAGATGAAGTTGTAAGTCCAAAACCTGAAGGAATATGTACGTCATCTTTCTGGTCAAAGTCAACAAGTAAAAGGAAATCAATACGCGAAGAGAAAAGTTGGGAAGCTAGGAAAAAGGGGAACAAAGTCTCATAATTCTTTAGTGTGTGCAGTTGATTAAAAAAAAACCTGAAGTCTGAGCTACTTAAGAACATAAACCAAATATGTAGCATACACGAGGGTGGAGAAGGAAGTGCATTTCACATATCACAGTAACGGTGTGCATGTAATTTTACAACAATCTTTTGAAGCCCGTTAGTGGTAAAAGAGGCAATTCATTAATGCATTAGCCATACGGGAGTAAAGCCTATTAATGGAAAGGACTCGTTTAGGAGAGACACATGGGAGATAAGATGTAAAAATAGGTTGAAAAGAAAGAAAAGTTTGAGGATTACGAAAAACTCCCCACAAACACAATCTTCAACATTAATGCATAGATCTATGAGTCGTTAATAAGGAAACCTATTATAAAGTACTTTTTTGATGAATCCAGGATCTGCTATTTTTAAAAGGTTTTTACATAATGAAGGATAACCTAAGCGAGAATCAAACTAAGGATTAGAATTTGATTAAAATGCCTTCTCAATCAAGTTCCGAGCAATGATTGGAGTTTTGGTGGAAAGGTAAGTACATCAGTTCCTATATTATCTTGTTATTTTTTAGAGTTGGTTTAAGAATTTTGGTTCTTTCGTGAAAAGATTTGTGATAAAATTAAACCAGAATCATGAAGATCCATGTGGTACCCTCGAAAACAAGTTCTAACCTTAGTTCTCCTCTAGACAGAATAACAGATTCTGATATTACATCCTGTGATTTAGAAGATTTTAAGCAGAGGCTACACTTCCTTGAGAGAAGTAAATCCATGACCTAAATAGCCAACAATGGTATTGACATTTCCACTGCTTTCCCTCCTACTACGCCATGCCCAGAGCTTGTATGGGTATGTGCTCAACACGATAATCGTACAACTATGGAGGTTTGAGATGGAAGGGGAGATTTGGTTTTATCTTTCCAAGAGTAGGCATTTGATGGAATGTTGGGTTTTCCTCCCACACAAGAGTAGGGGGATATTACCAAGGACTCAACACAAGAGTATTGGAAATCACATTCAAAGAAATGGATGAAAACTATGAATGACCATTGGTTGATTAGTCCTCAAACTTCTGCCCCCATAATGACAAAAAATATGAATAGGGCTAAATTTATTGAGGCATTTGGAGATGTGATTACATTGTTAAACCGAGTAATGGGTATGAAATCTACTGATTTCTTTCAATAATGGATGTTTGAATTCATCCATGTGATACAAACAAAAAGCCTCTCCCCTAGGATGAGATCATAAGTAACCGTATTCATGAACAAATGGTGGGAGTTTCCCATATTGCAAAAGGAGAAAATCCCAGAATGGATGAATTCTTCATGACTTCTTACCTTGTTTATAACATTAATTTTCATAAAAAAATCCAGAATTATTAAGGACGGGGAACTTAGCAGTTCCAAGTTGTATGATGTTTTTTATCAGCTAAAATTGGCCAGCTATGATACACATTATATCAACATTACCAATCACTTCTTTTCACCTACAATAAATTTATATCACCTTGAATGGAAGAATGAAATATTTTCCCCTGATGCTAAGAGAGTCATTACTCAATCCGGGTGTTACTTCATTCAATTCAGAACTTATTCATATATCAGGGTTAATGGTTTTGATGAAAAACCCTATGTGCTACCCAGGTGTGTAAATGAAAAATGGGCATTAATGGAATTGGCTAGAAAATTTCTATCGGTACATCAATTCATTGCCCAAAATCATGTTACATCCCTAATCAAATTTCCCATAGTCATAGGGAATTACACTTGTCCGAAAATCCAGAAAGCAAAAATGTTGGAAGGAGAGATGAATAGGTGAATGTTGGATAAATTTGAGGACAAAAAACACTATGATATAAAATATATCTTACACAGTATTGCACCCACTTAGGTAGAGAAAAAATATCATCATGAGGATTTTTGGATGAATTGTGTAGATGAAAAAGAAGTCAGACAAAGAGAATATTTAAGAATGACTTTATTTCTCCAAACTCCTAAAGGGTTAGAGGATGGCAGTAATGTGATTAGTAAAGAATACATTCGGGACAATATTTCTTCTTAGCCTTTGCCACCAATCAAATGGAATATCAGTGAAAATAAATATAACCAAGAAAATACTATAAATTCTATCCGACTCTCCATAAGGTTGCTATTTTCAAAAGGAGTGGACATAAGCTACCAAAACACCCCTCTAGTAAGAGAGTATAGACATAGTAAGCTCGTTGATGATGTTATTCCCCCATTTCAGAGGGTTTATGCCACTAGAGAAGTTTCATGGAGACAAAAGATTAAGAAGTTGGACTCATTTCCAGTAACATGTGATATAATTTCCCAGGATAGCAAATTCAAAACTCCTCCCCCCTCAAACAACAAGAAGAACTAGAGAAGTAATTCAGGAAGGTATGCTCAGATGTCTTATTATTCATGCTAATCTTTTACAAACTATTCCAGCATGTGCTTTAGGACCAAAAGGGAAAGATAAAATAATGGAATCCATTCTTAAGAAGTCCAAGGAGGAAAATTTGTTTGAAACTCCCCATATTGGTTTGTAGGAATTAGAGGAAGAAAAAAAGTCCAGTTTTGGAACATGAAGCAAACTAAAACATCTGAATGGGTTGATTTGGAAGAAGAAGAGACCACTGAACAAGAAATGAATCTTGATGCCTTCGTTGTCTTGGCGGTCATCACTCAATCTCCTCTAGCTCTGCTTGTTGAGCAACATGTACCTTTGAAAGCAACCCTTGCCATTTCAACAACTCTGGTTGTTTCACCTATCAAGGAACACCCCCTTGCAAATTCTCCCATGCCTGATGCCTTAGCTATGTCACAACAACATGTTGAGACCATCCCAAAGCTAACTCCAAGTAGTGTGGAGGTAGAAAAAGAGTAGAGTATTAGGCATGAAACAAAACCTCATGTTGAGAAAGTTCCAGTAATGAAACACATGAAGAAATTATAGATGTCACACTTGCAGCAGTACCCTAGGGCATTAAAGTAAATACAAGAATTTTGGGAGTTTACATTCCCATAACTGAAGATATTTCTCAAGGACTTAGCAAGACAATTCTTGTTCCTGGTGAGAAGATGAATGGGAACTCAACACGAGAAGACATGGAAGTTGAAAAATAGCAACCCCTGGCAGTTAAAGAAATAAAGGACCAATCTGAACCCATGATTGGAATCAAAATTCAGGGTGGAGCTATAGACCCAAGTGTTCAAGAAGAACCAATAATCATAGTTTAAGAAGGTATGTCAATACCCTCATCTTCCTCTAGGGCTCTTACAGTTATCCATGTGGCTCCAGTTATACAATCACTAGATGAACATGAGTCTCCTGTAAGGGAATGGATAAGTAGTGCTCTCCCAAAGAAGAAGAAGGTATAAATATAGCTTGATGATGATGATTTATAGATATTGGGTCTCCTCAATCCAGCAAGACCAACTCAAATGGAAAAATTTATCTCTAGGGAAGATTTGAGCAAAAAAGGAGAAATATTCATAAATATTGCAACTCCCAAAGCTGGTGTGCTCCAAGGGGAAGCATCCCCATCTGATTTTTAGGTCTCCAAGATCTCATTAGGTAAGCCTTCTAGTAAAGAAATGAATTATGATTTTTCTGTAGTAATAGAAGGGGTATTCTAAAAGATTTATGAGTTCAAAAAGACTAATAAGGAACTTAAGGCCAAGAATGAAGCACTATCCTACTTGGTCAGAAAATTGACCAGAACTCACAAGGAAGGACTAGTTGAAGTCCTTGAGATAACTAATGATGATATCAAAAGAGTAGATGACTTAAGAGAAAGAGGGGATGTTATTATCGAGTGGGAAAATGATTTAATTGCCAGGGGTGAATCAATAATCATAGAATATGTAAAAAAGTATTCTCGTATTCATGAAAAGGTAAAATAAACCAAGGCATTAATGAATAAATGTGATGCTGAGCAACTAATGTGGAGTGATATGCTACAAAAAATGGAAGCTATACTAAACTTTGGTGATGACATGGTTGTTAGAGAATGTATTATTTCTCCTGATTTTGTGGGAAGTCAACATGAATATTACAATATGGAAAAGGTAAGAGTGGAGATTTTAGTACAATATCTTGAAATTATTGATGAATTGAGAGACAAAACAATGGATTATATTGGTGGCTTTCATACTATGATAGATAAATTAATTGGGACAAACTTTGGAGAAACAATTATAATGGAGAGCATTGAAAATTTGATTAGAATTTTCAGAGAATATGTTACGGGTAAACCAAGAGAGCCAAGGGTTTTTAGTGCATCTATTATGCAAAACTGGGCATATATTGAGTTACTAATTGAAAAATTGATAAAGAGGATGAAGAAATAAAAGTTTGTTTTTTTAGAGATTGATAAAGTGAGTACAAAACATGAAGTAATCTTCAATTACCATTTTGGGCTTGATGAGGAAGTTGTTACTCAAATGTTTGAAAGGTATGATGCCTACAAGAGTAGGGTAGGGGAAATCTCACATCAATCCACTGGGAAGAAGAAAGTGCAGTGAAGAGGGAGATACAAAGTTCAATGAAAACAAACAAATATATTTTCTATTTCTTCCAAGTGTCACCACATGATTCATTTTTCATTCAGCCCAATTAGGAGCAAAAGGGAATCTTTTTAGTTAGTAGATATAATTATTATATATTTTTTGAATTACACAAAGCAAGGATTGAAGGAAATTATTATATATGTTTTTGGGGGGGAAAATTTAGTTGAATGGTTATAAGTATGAGAGGTTTGTCCTCATACTTAGGGGTTTTTTTCTAAATTTTTTTTGTAAAAGACAAGAATTGATATAGTTTACCGTGACATTGATTATTTGTCTCCAAGAAATATAGTTTTAATTTTGCACTCTTTAAAGTTTAGATGTTAAGATGATTATAGTGTATAGTCATTAACATGCATTGAGATTAGTCATAGTCTTATTTCCTTGTCAAGAATTCGGTGGATTTTGAATGAAAATTTTCCAACTATGGGTTCGGTTTTCATGTTCCATATTTTGAGTACTGAACATCTGATTGATCAATTACATTTTTATATTGCAATTATATGTTTCTTACTTCTCTGAAGTACACAAGGAATGTCCTTAGTGATTAAGTTTTAGTTATTTGGTCAATATTGTGTTGTGAGATTTTACTTTACAATAGTGAATGCAATTATAAAATCCTTACTAAAATCATTTTGTTGATGGATCTTTATAATATTTTTGAGTGTATCTTAAGCATATGAGATTAGGAGTAAGAAATACTTCATTAGAATATTTGAACGAGCTTTTGTGCTAAATATTTTGAGGATTGTGTGAAATATTTTTCTTAATTGAGTATCAATGAATGCAAATCTTTCTTTAAGTGAAAATTGTGATGAATTGATAAATTTTTCTTTGTTGTCTAACATGTCACATGTGTCTGTAAAAGTACTATGAGTAGTGTTATCTAGATATTTATTAGTTTGTGAATCCCCCATCCTTATAAACAAAACAAAATTTGAGTCTCATCACATGATAAAAATGTGTTGCCATTTACAAGTACTATTGAAAGGAAACCTTGATTTTACTTCCTCCTTTCATAATAATGCAAGAGAAAACATAAATTTCCATTGTTTAGTGTATCCCAAGTCTTACTGGAGTGACATTTGCATTATTTAGCATGACAAATTGTAAGAGTTAAATAGTGCTTGTATTGACCATGTTCACTCAGGACTGATATTTACATTCCAAAGAAAAGACCAAGAAACCATGATTACACCTATTCTTCTTGTAAATTCAGGCTACAAAATGGATTCTCTCACCCTGATCGAAGACAAGACCTAAAGTAGTAGGGAAGGTCATCCCCTTTGTATATGTCACTAAATACCTCTAAAGTTAGGTCCAAACAAGTTTGTCAGACATCTTCCCCAGCTATAAATGACATATGTTTCTAGTCTTTCATCCTAAAGTTTCATCGAATCACTTGTGAAAACTACTTGGCCCCAAGGGGGTGTATTTTTGGGTACCAACAGTATGATCCCTACACACTATTGCTTACCAAAATTCTGGCACATCTCCATTTGGCTTTGATAAGGAAAATGATTATCTTTTAGATAGTTTCACTTTATCATTCTCATCATTTCATATTTGGGGGGAATCATACTTATTCTCCCCCCTTCTACCATTCTTAGGTTTCTTACATACTCTACAATTTGCATCTAGTCACACGCATATTAAATTCTTGATACAATATTGTATCATCATTACCCTATGACGCACTCTCTTGATAAGGTTTGCACTTGAATATTGAGGGCATACTATATACATGAACCTCAAACACTACACACTTTACACATCACGCATTCATGACATCTATTTCTCACAACTTTTATTACACATCTTACACACTACATGATCTATACATTCATGACATATCTTTCTTGCATATACTTTTACATGTTACGCTCATTACCTAATGACACACTCTAGTTCCATGGTTCATACTCGATTGTTGAGGGTCTAACTATTAAATTAACCTCACCACACTCACTCAATCGATCACTCTTTATGCTCTATAATTTATCAATCACATATTTCTAGCAAACATTTTCAAACCATTTCCCCATGACACTCTTATTTTACAGTTCATTCTTGATTGTTGTGGGTTATTTTATCAATGAGCCTCATCTCATGCATACACATCCAATCAGGGGGCATGCTTCTCCTATCATACTCATACTACATTCCATTCCATCTCATCAACAACATACTACATATCTTGGTTGCATTCACTCTTACTTTCTTATACTTACATGTTCACTTTATTACACATACTAGAAATATATATCGTATTTCTTTATATTTCTATATACACATTCATGTTCACTTGGCTTCTAGTTGTGGATGCAAATTTCATACAAATTGATATAAGTAACACAAATTCTTGACACAGTACCTATTACATGTCCCACAATGGCTTCTGGGGGAATCCACTTTCGTACATTATAGGTGTTATTGTTTCATTTTTCATAGCACACTACTATATTGGATTATACACATTTTAACATAATTTCTATCTTTCTGACATGATAATGGGTGCTTCATATGCATCATTTTATTTGCAGGTGTATTTTCCACCATGGTTATCTGTTACATTGCTTGATATTGTTTTCTCTTTTCTTCCATTATATACCATTTCTTGTGGGCTTTTCCATTTGTATTATGTGCACACTAATTTCTTTTTTCTATATCAACCTCATTTGTCTTGCGACATCGTTAGTGATGTCCCATGTCTGCAACCCACTTTTTGCAGTCTACATTATCTTCTTACATATTATATTCTTTCTTAATATCTTACACATGGTCCTCAAATTTTTATCTTGTTTACACTAAAACTTGCTTGGCATCCACTTTACTTATGTGTTCCTTAGTTTCTACCAAACGCATTCCCTTCCCATACAGGGCATCAATTTAAGCATAGTGCCATGTATTCTTTTGGGCTACATAATCCTCATGACTTCGTATACAACCAAAATGAGGGGGTCATCATTGGGTGAATCATTCACCCTATACAATGATATATAGTCACAATACAACTTAGTTCAGTACCGACACAAAACAACATTTAGTATCAGTAATGTCCCATAACCTGACTTGGGTCTTAATCACAACACAAACACTACCACCCAACACCATATAGTAGTACTTGGGTGCCCCTAACCCTTCATGGATGCATGTGACCAGGGGGAAGCTACACAACATTTCTCAGCTCAACACAACTTTTGACATTTTACATAATGGCTTTTACAAGACACACAATCCTTGAACACTCAATATGCATGCATTATACCTTCTTTTCTACTTTTTCATCAGATTGAACTGGATCATATTTACACACACCATTTGTAGTGGTGTTTACACTTCGGTAAGTAGTCAAAGGTTGGAGAATAACTATAGAATTTTATCCCTACACTTCTTCCATACTTGGCGTAATTGGCGCAAGATCGCCCAAAAAACTTGCATTTAACACACCTAACATGAGATCGCCCAAAAAACTCATTCTTTTACAAAATCTTCAGGATCCTTTCTATCTCTTTTCACTCATCAAAAATTAGGTGCACATGTTGCTTTTTCATTTTTACATACTTTCACACACTTTTTTACAAATTTTGATCATATATACACGTATTTGATTACTTGTTCATTCTTCTCTTTTGTAGGTCCATCCTTATGGGAAGTGGTAGTCACATCAATCACACATCATCAAGCATTGATCGATATCAAAAGCTAAAACATGACAAATACACATACACTTTCATCCTAGGGTCATCATCATCATAATTTATCACTTCCTCTTCTTTAGCTTCCACACTTCACTTTTGATCACTCCATGCTTTTTATTGTCTTTCTTGACACTCTTTTCACCATCAATCTACATGGTTATCAAGTAACTATCTCTTATCTACTTTATGTTATCAAAATTTTTATCAACAACATAAAGTGGGAGAAAATATAGATACTAAATCATACACTTTAGGTATATTTCTAGTCATGATCACATACGATTATTCGTATGGTTCCTAAGAAAGAAAATTGCTAATTGATCAGTCTTTGGCCATTTTTCTTTCTTTTTATTACATCTCTTTGTCTTACACTCCTTGCCCAGTCTGTCTTTTTATACTATGGTATTTCTCATTATAGACACCAACACCCAACTAGGACGCCAGTGCCAGGTGCCCCCGACCTCTTTGTAGTTTGCTTAGCTCTGTTGGGTATTTATAGCCATTTAGGCATCTTTATTTTTACTACTTGGACTTTTAGTGATTAGTTGCGAAATTCAAACAAGTAAATCATATAAATATAAAGCTATGTGATAAAGGAACAAACACTAAGAATTAGTTATCACCACCTAAGGTTCCATCCAAGAGCATTCTAAGAGCATTCAAGCATCCATCTAGCTCTACATAAGGGACAAGGGACTAAAATTTTTACATACACACATATGAGGGGAAGTCCATTCTTTCATGCACAAATTTATTTACATCTTTACATCTAGCTAATGGTCATTATCAAGTACGACATGCACAAGATCCAACTAAGGCATGATTTTGACACACACACACACATATAAATACATTGGTTCTAAGATGTGCAACACTTAGTCGTAATTTCAGTTTGTTGACAACTGATGATAGTCCAAACCCTCATTTTTCATCTTCCTTTTTTAGGATTTGATGTGGTTTGTGGTTTTTCAAGTGCTTATTTTTTATTGCAAGTTTCAGGTGAACAATATTGAATTCTAGCGACATACAGGAGATCAAAGGTGACAATAAACTAACTAACATCTCGCGACCCTACAAAATTGGGTTCTGCATCTACTGAGAAGTCATAGGCACCTAGAACAGGTCTCTAGTGCCCCAGGTGCCCTTGATCCTGTATAAGCACCCTGGTCCTAGCATTTTTGATACATCTGTAATTTTCTGGGTCTAATTGCAATGTCCTACTTCTTTGTTTTAATAGTTTTCTATCTCAGTACACCTTCAACATCACTGTGAATAAACTAAGTATTATATTCCCTTCATTTACAACTAGGGTTTCAAATTAAAATTAATTATTTTTTTGGATCAGATCTATACTTAATTATTTATATTCAATGTTGTTACATATTTATATTTAGGTATATATTTATTTCAATATTTTCTCAATCATTTGATGAACTTGATGATTCACACCCTTCTTTTTGAGCATGTCTTCATCTTATCAAGTCATGGATCAATCTTCTTATCCTTCTTTCACTCCAATGAAGGTTTCTGGTATGGTTACTACTGCTGTTAATTTCATGCAAGTTCGTTCTCATCATCCTCCTTTCTTTATTACACCTATGGATTATCCTTCTATCAATGTAGTAACTACTCACTGCACTCGTCCTCTTATGGCCCTACCCATTTCTATCCTACTTCCTATCACTTCTACAACTCCCCTTACTATTTCTAAGGGATATGATATCATTAAGAAACTTAAGAATACACCGGAAAAAATATCTCTCTATGAATTATTGCGCAATGCACTTGATTTTGTCATACATTAGAGGCCTCCCTTCATTCTATTCACATTTAAAGTGATAATTATTTGGTGGAATTCACATACGTCATTCAATATCTCAAAAATATGCCACAAACTATATCATTTACTGATGAGGACATATCTCCCTCTTCTATTAAAAATCCATGTCCTCATTTTTTATTGCTGCTATCATTGGTACCATTTGTATCAAGCATGTACTCATTGACAATGGATCTATCATAAATTTATGTGCTCATTCCCTTTTAAAAAAAATTGACATCATAGACAATCTAATTGCTAAGAATTCCACTCTTATTCATGGCTATGATTCAAATCACACATGCTTGGGCACTATCACATTACCTATACAACTCGGGCCTAAGACTGTACCTATAGTATTATTTATTATCGATACCTCATTTCAGTTTAATCTTTCACTGGGTAGACCTTGGATTCATACAATGCACGTAGTCCCATCATTAATTTGTAAAATTCCTAGAGGATGGTTATTAACATACCATTATTGCAGACCCTGATCCATTCAAATTTTTTCACATAGACCTCGTTAATGCTATGCGTATTCCTCCAATGTAGCCTATCCCATATAGTAATATTGATACATATGATATCAGTCAATCTAGAACTTCACAGTATTTCTTCACCACTCTAAGTATTCCACCTATTTCCACTCACACTATTACTATCATTTCACCCGCAATGTCTACTCCTATCACCACTACTACTCCTCTTATTGAGGATCCTCTCACTCCTACATCTAGTGCTTTTCCTACCAATATCATTGATACTACTATCCAAGATGATAATGTCAGCACTGATGATTCTGATGATGAGGTCAATATCATTGAGCTTACTAATGACAAATTATGCAATCTTAATTTTACTCCTATTAAGGTATATGATTCATATTTAATTGATACTTCGTTGTTGTTAGCCCAGATGAGTATCAATTCAAAACACCCCCCTTTCTAGGAATGTTATGGTACTTTATCGGGGATCTGTCCATACTCTGGACATCATTGCACCTCCTCATGGGAAATATGCATATGCACTTCCACCCTTCACATGTACACTTTTCATGAATAGCTCTTATTGGCATCATATTATGTTGGATATTACTTTCTCTGATACTATTTACACACATGATGGCTTGAACCGGCTTAAGTTTATACTCAATTATATCTTAACGTTGCCTCATTTACTCCATCTCTACCATGGATGTTTCCATATTACATATTCCTATTGTCTTCATGTCTTCTATGTAACAGTATGTGTAGTACACGCTCCTCACACTTCTCCACTGACACTTAGGAAATCTTGGCTAGATTACATTGAGGGAAATTTGGACCCTAATCATGCTAGTATCAAATTCTATATGTCATTTGAAAACATTTCTCTATAATGATTCATCTCTCGGCTATTCACTAAATCTCACTTGTTTGTATACACATGGATTTTCACTAACACCTTTCACAAATAAAGAGTACGCAATGCACATGTACAATTTATTCCTTAATGGATCATTATATGATCCCCCACACACTATTTCTTACAATTTTTTTGACACCTCTCTATTTGGCTTCAATCAAGATAATGATGATATTTTATACAATGTCACTTGATCATTCTAATCATTTCATACTTGGGGGGCATCATACTTATTATCCCCCCCCCCTTTATAATTTGTAGGTATCATACATACTTTACACTTTGCATCTATTATCTCACACACATCATACACATCTCACATATTTTGATACACTCTTGTATTGTCATTACCATATGACACACTCTCGTGCTAAGGTATACACTTGACTATTGAGGGCATGCTATATACATTAACATCACACAATGTACACTTAACACATCATGCATTCATGACATCTATTTCTCATAGATTCTATTACACATCATGCACAGTGCATGCTCTCTACACTCATGACATATCTTTCTTGCATATAGTTTTACATGTTGCGCTCATTACCTGATGATGCACTCTATTTCTATGGTTCATACTCAAATGTTGAGGGTCTAAATATAAAATAAAAAATCACCACACCCCTTCAATCACTCACTATTTACGCTCTATGATTTATCTATCACATGTTTCTAGTGCAAACATTCAAACCATTTCCCGATGATGCACTCTTATTATATGGTTCATTCTTTACTATTAAGGGATATTTTATCAATGAACATAATCTCATGCATATACATCCACTCCAGGGGCATGTGGTTCCTATCATACTCATACTCCATATCTTGGTCACATTTACTCTTGCTTTCTTATGCTTACATGTTCACTTTATTACAAATGCTAGACAAATATATCATATGACATTATCTTTCTATATACACATGCACATTCACTTTCCTTTTATTTGTGGATGTAAATTTCATATAAATAGATAAAAACAACACAAATAATTAACACAATACCTATTACCAGTCCCACAACGGCTCCTAGGGGCATCTGTTTCACCTGATTCTAGATGCTTTTTTTGAATGTTGACGAAACAGATAAGGGTAAAGGGAATACCTATTAAGATGTTGGTTGCAGGTTGTTACACATGTATGAATTTTGAATCCATAGATGATCATGAGAGATTCCTTTTTTATTGGAGGAACTACCTGAAATGGAACACAATACCACCAAATAAAAGTTAAACAATATATGCAGTGGACTGTCTAGCGTGTGCTAGATCCAGGAAGTGTGATACTTCTTAGATGGTTGTCAATCCACTGTTTAAAAAAAATTAATGTTAATAATAACGGAAATCCTACTGTAGTTAAAATGATTTAGGTGTCTCATTCATCTACAATAAGCAAATTCATTCATAATAGGTTAGGCTATGATTGAATCTGAAGGTCAAGGTCTCTGTGAGGGTACTGTTACTAGTCAGGGTGAAATTTTGGGTGGTTTTGGGTATTAGGTGGAGAATGGAAGCTTTGTTCTTGGTTTCTGGTCAAAAACACAGACCGACGTCAGTCTGGTGTGACCGATGTCAGTTTAGGTTAACCAGTGATGGTTGTGGGTAATCGGCGTCAGTATGGTTGGGGTACAGGAAACTCAATAAAAACTTGAATAGGTGATAGATCTGAGGCTAGATGAAGATGGGAGGGTAATGAAAAGTTTCGTATGGAACTGAGGTATGCACAAGAATGATTAAGGTCTAGGTATGGGAAGTGCAAGGGTGTGGATAAAAATATAGTCAAGTTTGCATGGAGATAAATGATGGGGGAGTAGAAATGAGAGAAGATGCTAATAAAAGATGTAAAATGATATACCAAATGATAAATGGATAAGTGTTGGTTAACAAAAATTACTGTTTGTACGAGCTTGATTCCTAGTTGGTAATGGTGGGTGATCAAATGGAATGAACTTGGTGTAGTGCTAGCGCTTCCCTAAATGCTCCTGTGAAGACAAAATGGATGTGTGATTGCTTTAAGTACTGGCTATGGATGCTCTGATGCATATACTAACGCTGGTTCTACTTGCATGCAGCTCTAGTTTTCGTCACTTATTCTCAAAAGATGTGATTATCTCTAAGAAATGTGTCAACCTCAAAATAAAGTTGTTTTGCGGGTTAAATGGTAACCAACGGTAGTTCCAACTTAACCAGTGGTGGTTAAGGGTAACTGGCATTGGTTAGGGTGGGATTTTCTAGGTTTACTAAACTAGGTAGATCCCCTTGATTTTCTGGGATCTCATTTCATTTACTTCACAGATTAGCATGGAAGCTTCCTTCTAATGGATGGGAATGTGGTTAGTGGGAAGGTAGGAATTTATTTTTAGGGTTTGGGTAGGGCTTAGTTAGTTATGGAAACTTACTAAGAATAGGTCTTAGGGTGAGGTGGCTAGATGAGGTGGATATGTGGGCATTATCCCAATTAGGATATTTAAATAATAAATATTGTGAGGATAATGAATTAATTTAATTAAATTAATAAAATTAATATTAGTGTGGGATGAAAGGGGCCATGGTTAAGTGAGTATGTTCAAGGTGTTTATTTGATGAAGGACCAAAGCGGAGTGTGACCTAATTTTAGTGTCTAAATTTTGCCCCTTTTTGTCGCGTAGCTTGTATTGGTAAGCGACGCTGACAAAAATAAGATGTGATTACCCCACGTGTGGGTGAAGGTGATCCCCCTCAAACCAGGAACTAAGGAGGGAGAAGGCAGAATCGGTGAGTGGTTTGATAACAGGTTAATGTGATGAAGAGGAAGGTGGGTAACGTGGGTAAAAAGGGAAAAAGGGTCCACTCGGATAATCGAGGTAATGGGTTAGGGTCAAAGGTAGTAACAGTAAAATGCACACATGTGTGTAAAATATAGTACGGTACCAGGCTGAAGAGCAGGAAAAATCTACATTATCTAAGGTCGATAGGTTTATCCAAATAATTGAGGTGATTCTGGTATCCAAGGTATAAGATATGGTCAGGAAACATTACACAGGTTAGGTGTAGGAACGTTTAGGTATGTTCTGGTACACTGAGGGTTACGTCAGGATAAATGGTCACGGTAAGAGGCAAGGTAAGGACATTAGGTCAATCAACATAAGTAACAGTGCTGCAAGGTTATAGTGAACACATGGGGTCAAAGGTCACTAGTGATGGTCTAGGTCCAACTATCCAGGTCATGGTACGGGTAGGGCCAGGGTATGGGTAAAATAATGAGTCCCCGAATGAGGAATAGGTGAGGGGATAAAGGGTAAGGTCAAGAAGGTCAAGTGGTGTGGCCAAGTGAGGTGAGTGTAGGATAAAAAGGGATTTAGGGCAAAAATTAGGGGTAGGGTAAAAGGTTAAGTAGGGAAAAAAGAGTGACATGTAGGGTAATAGGGTTAAATTGTTGGCAATGTACAAGAGTGGGTGACCGATGCCTATCAAGGGCAACCAATGCCGGTATAGGGTAACCAACCACAATAAGGTAGGGCATGTGATCGATGCTAGTGATAGTAAAACTAGCATCTGTTAGGTCGGGGATGTTAAAAAAAAGAAAAATTCCATGTTTTTCGGAATCATTTGTCTCATGCGAAATAGAGGAAAATGACATGAGAGAGAGGGAAAGTTGGAAAGTGAGAGAGAGAGACTGGGGATTGAATTGGTGAGCCATGTAATGGGTGATTGGTAGTGGAGAGGTGGGTCCATGAGATTAGATTGGTTGATTTTATTGGTTGGAGGTGAGGTGACAGATTGGTGATGGCAGAGGTAGGAGAGGGATCGGGTGGGCCACTGATGTAGCAGCCCAACTTGCCACCACAGTGATGGTAGCATGATGAGGTAAGCATCAAATCATTTCTATGTTTTGTGAGATAGAGTAGGTGAGAGGTCGGGTGGTGAAAAAATTGGTTTGGTGGGTTAAAATGAAATTTTAAATGTGGGAGGGTGAATTGGGTAGAATAAGAGTGGGGAGAGAGGTAAGTGGGTGAATAGGGGGTGGGATGGGGTTGAGGGGAAGTGTAGGTGAGAATGGGTGGGTAGAAGAGTCATGAGAGGGAATTTTTTGAGAGGGGAGGGTTTGGGGGTCCGGCTTTCGCCGTGATAGTGACCGGTGTCGGTAGGGTCAAACCGGTATTGATCAAGAAACAGGTGACCGATGCTGGTTTAGGGGTGACCGAGGTTGGTTAGAGATAACTAGAACCGGTCAGGTTTTGGAGAAAAAGGGGTTGAAAGGGCTGTAGGTTGAGTGGGTGAGATAGGGAAGGGTAGAATAGGGTGTGTTGGTGAAAAACCTAGTGTAGGCGGGGGGTAAAATGGGTATGGGGAAATGATAGTGGGTGAGTGTGGGGGGGGGGAGATAGAAATTTGATAGGAAGGTAGGTTGGGAAGAAATAAAGAGGTGAGATAGTGGGTATATGTTAGGTGTCAAGGGTGAGTGTGGGTATGATGAAGGTAGATTAATTTTATGTTTGTAGTAGATACAGGGGAGAGATCAGCTACAAATGAGAGACAGGGTACCACCCCTGCTCTTGAGAGTGCGAGATACGCAACAGTTGAAGAGTGGTAGCACGTGGAGGAGGTGGGTTTGATTGGGGTCTGATGCTATCGGCATGTAGTCCAGTAGCTGAGTTTGATAGTTGCTCTCAATGATAGATGGGATTCAGTAACTAACACGTTCCACCTATCGAAGGGTGAGATGATAATAACCCTGGAGGATGTGTTTAGGATCCTACGGTTACTAATACTGAGGATGCAAGTGTACTCAATCTCCTTCGAGGCCTCAGAGGAGTTGATGATGATAGTGTTTGGGGAGGGACTGACAGACATGACATTCCATAGTGCCATTTTGAGTTACGGGGGGATGTACCTAGCTCGACTAGAGGAGACGAGGCTAGTTGTTTTATTGATGGAGGAAGTGTGCTATTTCACAATACCAAATGCAGAGGGTGGGAGATTTACCCACTCCCTGAGGGGGGGTTTTACATGACATTGTGATGGATCAGACTTTCTTTTCCTGGGTGCCATCATTCCTAGTGTAGTTATATAGAAAGTTGTGGGCATATGGGTGTCTACACAGGTTTAACTTATGTTGCATGTTTATTCTACATTGCTGGGCCTATAAGCACATAGTTTGTGTGCAGCTAGTGGGTATGTCCCGAGAAGATGAATTTCCAGTGAGATTGGTTCAGGTGGGGTACAGGTGATGGGTGCCCATGATTGGAGAGTATCGATCAGAGAGGGATACACATGATGTAGCATACTATAGGTGTATATTGGAGGAATTATCTAGAGTGGACATCATATGGAGACCGTATGTGGGTTATCCCTCATACAAGAAGATGCATGATGAGCTAGATGGCCTTCATCTACTGACATGGATAAAGGGGAACCATGTCAGGGAGCATGAGATGATCCCAGTTGAAAGGGTTAGATGGTAGTTTGGGCTACTACAGGTCATACCTCTACCCTTCCCGCAGTACACGAGAGATGACGTGGAGAGGCCATTACCTCTACCACAACTGAAAATGCCCATAGGGTAGGAGGAGAAGGTGGTAGATCGGTAGATTGATGATGTCAGAGTGACAGACAGATATAGACAATGGTGGGTGGCTCATTTATGAGCAGTACCACCCAGGTTGGGGCAACTAGATTTATCCACTATCACGGTGCAGAGAGACTCCCTACAGGGGTAGGTGGTGACCCTGATTACCCTATTAGGGATGGTGCAGGGGTAGTTAGCCAGTTCAGAGGTGGAGGTGGCTGAGTTGCATGCACAGGTGGCCAGTCTTTAGGCCTAGATGGCCTAGGGTGGAGATGGAGATGGTGATGCTGGTCAGGTGGCCATACTACATGCACATGTGATAGGGTTACAGGGCTAATTAGCCATGACACAGGCATAAATTAGGGCCTCATAGGCCCAGATATAAGCACAAGAGTATATGGCCCTTGATTTTGATGTAGTTTTGATTTATGATATATACCGGCCTGCGTGCCGAGAGTTGTTATATTTTTTATCATATACCGGCCTGCTTGCCAAAGATGGTGAGGTTGTACGAGAGTTTTTGTATTTTTGAACATAGACAGGGGCCGAGGAGGCAGAGGGGATAGGCAAGGTAGATATGGAGCATGTCCACCATGATGTTGTATGATATATGGCCCTTTATTTTGATGTAGTTTTGATTTATGATCATATACCGACATACGTGCTAAAGATGGTGAGGTTGTACGAGAGTTTTTGTATTTTTGAGCATATATCGAGCTTGCGTGCTGAGAGTTGTTATATATATTTTTGATTCATATACTGGCCTGCGTGCTGCAGAAGGTGAGGCTATATATGAGTTATGTAATATGGATTGGATTATGTACACTGGCCTGTGTGATCGATGACATTTGATAGTTATGGGCATGGATATTACATTTATAGAGATGATGAACATTATTATTATTATGCATAGTTTGATTTATGGATAACATGTGTTAGGCATGGTATGCAGTCAGGTCATAGGCATGGTGGAGTTAGGTTGGTGTTAGGCATGGTTGAGTTAAGTCATACGACACGATTGAGTTAGGTTGGTGTTAGGCATGGTTGAGTTGATTTCATAGGCATGGTTGAGTCAGGTTGGTGATAGGAAAAGAAAAGTTGATTTCTAAGGTATTTTTTATGATGGCAAAGAAAAAAGATTATATGGATATGTTGTGGTTGAATTTGTGCTATGTATGGTAGTATGGATCATGTTGGTATGATGTATGATTTTGGTTAAATGTGATGAAACGAATGTTGTAAAGATGTATTAATTTCCACTTATTTGATGATAAATTTGCAACTAACTAGATTAGGATGTGACTGGCACAGGTAGCTGAAAGCTGAGAAGGTGGTCAATTACGAGTGAGAAGAGATGAAGAAGATGACGATGATCATGGTCGAGCTAGCCTCTAAAGGCCCCATGCCCTCGAAGTGCTGTCTACATAGCCCTAGCGAAAAAAGGACCTCAGAACCAATGTGGTTCTCCCATAAGCTAGGGAAGAATATGAGGAGGTATGAGAACGAGTTAGTAGGTTTTAGGCGTGGTCGAGTCTAGGTCTGTTAGGTATGGGTGGATTGCGGGCACATTGGTAGAGGTGATGTTGAGTTGATGAAAGAGGAAAAGATACCCAAAGATAAGCGTCGAGAAGCTAATCCTGTATAAGGTAATCAATATGTAATGAAGTAGTTTAAAAATATAAGAGGAGGCAAGAAAGCCACTTGATTGGTAATGATCATAACATGTCTGTCATACCTGAGATAGGTTGATGAACGTAAGACCCTAAATGACATTTGCCTGATTGATTATTCAAAAGGTGAAGAATAGTCACATGAGCACCAAATGACGCGTGAGTTCCAAGCAGGTCCCTTGAGGTGGTAGGAAATCAAAATGTAAATGGGGTGAGGGTGAAAAAGTGATTAGTTTATATGGTATTTGGTTGCAAGCCTTGTGGCAAGAGATCCAAATTCACAATGGGCAAGTCCATGACAAAAAAGTTTTCTATTTTGACTTGTATTTGAGATAGACTGATCGATGCAAGAAGTCTATATGGGTAGAGGAAATTAACTCCTTGAGGTCTTCGTGAAGTTGATCGATGTGGGAAGCTTCAGATTCTCTCTATTTTTTTAAAGAGCTTTACATAGCTGTCCTTCGAGGGAGAAGTCTATTTATATCAACAATTGTAGAGAGAAAGATGTCCTTTTGAGGGGGTCATATTTTTATTGGAATTTTGACTCAAGGAGTGGGATCCCATGTGAGGGCTTTGAATTCATGGACAATACCAAGGTGAAGAATAGGATTCTTGTTTCAGAAAGAAGGGTGAAATGACCATGGGATATCATCTAAAAGTAGACGAAAAGTATCCATGAGAATCATGCTATGTGCAGCGCCGTGGTACACATATTCAAGAGAAGATAACAAGTGACGGGTATGCACATGATTCTTGTTTAATCATTGGTGAGGTGTAAGAAGTGGATAGCACTCAAGGGATGAGCATGGAAAGAGGCAAAAGGTGAGGTAGGACTAAAATTCAATAGTAGAATGGTTGAAGATGCAAGGCATTAAGGGGCTCAGGTTCGGGATTTACTATTGAGTGAAGATAAACAATAAACACATGATCTGTAAGTATGGGTCACAATGTATGGTGTAAGCCAATTAGGAGAAAAATTTCCCCGTTTAATTTTTTCTGCTTTGGTTACATGTTGATTTTCTTTCAGGAAAAGGTCACTGACTTGTAAGGTTCGTTCATGGACACATTTGTCATAGGCATGTTTGATACGTTTTTGCTAAACTTGAAGATGATTCAAGAGCATTAAGACAGTGTTCCTCTAATAACTTGAGCTATGCTTAACGGTCCTAATGAAATTCATCATCATTTATTTTTTCATGAAGAGAAATGCAGAGTGAGGGAATCTGGGATTTGAGAGGTATAATAGCCTCTGTATTGTAGACCAGAGAAAAAGGCGTAGCGGCAGTGGAAGTGTGAATACTAGTGCTGGTATGCACACATAGCAAAAGGAATGTGCGTATGCAAGTCCTTGCCTAGTATCGTTAACCACTTTCATGAGAATATTTGTTCAAGGTGTTATTGGTAGATTCGGCTCGGCTGTTGGTTTTTGGGTATTAAGGTGATGAGAAACTTAGCTAAATACCAAATGCGTCACAAAGTTTTCACAATGTTTTATTTTTGAATTTTTTTCCATTATCATTGATGAGGCAATGAGGAACACCAAAGTAAAAAATGATGTGATGATTGATGAACTCACATATTTTCTTAGATTTTGTGGAGATGAGTGGTATGGTTTCAACCCATTTTGTGTAGTATTCGGTAGCGGTGATGATCCATTGATGTCGTTGGGAAGAATGGGGATTGATCTCTTCGATAAGATCCAAACCCCATTGAGAAAAGGGCCAAAGGTCACAGGTGACCTGTAAGGCATGACTGGGTGTATGATGAAGGTTGGCATGTTGTTGGCATTTTACACAATGCTTGACATAATTGCAACAATCATGGTTAAGGGTCGGCCAGTAATAGCCTAGGCGAAGAATACACTTAGCAACAGCGAGGCCACTGAAGTGACCTCCACATATGCCATCATGAACTTCCTTGATGGTATAAGTGATTTCAAGAACTTGTAAGGCATCGCAAGAGAATACCATCAAAGCCACACTTATAAAGGAGGCCACCCATGATGACGTAATGAGAGACATTTTTGAGGAAGGACGTGTTGTCCATTATGGGTGAGATCAGGAGGTAAGATGGAGAGAGAAAGATAGTCAGAGTATTGTTTATACCAAAGGTCACTCAGGTCGGGGGTAGTGGTTCTAATAGAGTAAACATTGTGAGGTAAATAAGAGGGTGATTAGAGTCATTGTATGGTGACAAAGATTTTAGAATTGGCAGGCGAAGTGGGTATTTGAGAAGTCAAGCAGGCCATGGTATCTACAAATTTGTTGGTTGAACGTGAGCGACGGTTTGAAGGGCGTAGCAGTCAAAGATGGTCAAAAGTATGTCTACATGATGTTTATATTTTTGAAGTGTCTCATTATGACATTGGTATATACCATTGACTTGGTTTACGACCAATTGGGAATCACCAAAGATGTTGATGGATTTGACATCCAAGGCATAGGCAGCTTGGAGACCTAATATGAGTGCTTCGTATTCGGTAATATTGTTTGTACAATCAAAATATAGTTTGAAAGACAAAGGCATGGGTTCACCATCAAGTGGAATGAGGATAACACCAGCCCCACCCCCATGCTGACACTTGGAACCATCGAAGAAGAGTGTCATTTGGTAAGCGGGTTTGTCTAGGGAAAGGGTGGCAATTGACTCATCTGGGAAGTCAAAATTAGAGGGTTGATCCCCAGAAATAGGTGCATCATTGGCCAATTGGTCATTCGATAGCTTGGCCCTTAATGGAATTTTGATGGATGAATTTGAGGTCGAGGTAAGCCAAAAGCATAAGCCAACATGCGGCATGCTGATTTTGATAAGGTTTGGCATACATGAAGTGTAAGGGGTCGGTGTTGGTCACAACATAGGTTTTGTGGTTGAGTAGGTAATGGAGGAGTTTTTGTGGAAACGAAAACTAAGGCTAAGCAAAGTTTTTTGGGATGGGTGTATCAGGTTTCGTAGTCTAAAAGAGTATGACTTATGTAATAAACTCACCTACTCCCTATGTTGTTCATCGCGATGAGCGAGCATGGCCCCTAAAGAGTGATTGGTAGCTGAGATGTATAGGTAGAATGGCTGATCATCTTTAGGTGGAATGATTATGAGAGGTTGAAGAAGGTATTATTTTAAGGCCTCAAAATATTTGTGTAAATCATCATCCCATTTAAAGGAGACATCCTTCTTAAGAAGGTGATGAAATGGTTCACACTGATAAGACAATTGTGAAATGAAACGGTGAATGGACTACAACTTACCTTGCAGGCTATGAAGTTTCCTAAGATTAGTAGGTGGAGGCATTTCTAGAATTACCTTGATGTTAGCAGGGTCAACTTCTATACCATGTAGGGAAATGATAAATCCCAAGAGTTTTCTTGAGAGGACCGCAAAGACACACTTCTTGGGCTGAAGGTGAACACAATATTTAATGAGGCGAGTCAAAGATGGTTTTTAGGATGCTGAGGTGCTTGGGCGATGTTTTGATTTAGCAAGGAGGTCATCCACATAATCTTCCAATATACGATGCATGATGTCATGGAAGATGTAAGTCATAGCACAGCTGATATGTGGCACCAACATTTTTAAGGCATAAAAGGCATGAACTTGATAGTAGAAGGTCCCCCAAGGGGTGATAAATGTGGTTTTGTGTTGATCCACTAGTGTGAGTAATATTTTTTTATAACCTGAGAAGCCATCCATAAGTGATAGCATCTTGTGACCAGCGGTAAGGTCAACCAGCTGATCAATACCAAGTAGGGGGAACTTCATCTTTTGGGACAAGCTAGATTGAGGTCACCAGAAATCCATGCAAATGCGGAGTCCCCCTATCACCTTAGTGACAGGGACAATGTTAGAAATCCAATGAGGATAATCAATGGGTAAGATGAAGGAAATGGAAAGAAGGTGTTGAAGTTCTTCTTTGACAAGAAGGGAAATGCGAGGGTGCATTTTCCTCATCTTTTGTTTGACAGGCTTGGCATCTAGAAACAGGTAATGATATTGTGGACCACTATGGTGGGGTCAATACCGGGCATGTCTGCATAAGACCAAAAAAAGATCATGGTTATGATCTTTGAGAAAATAAGTGATGGCTTCCTGTTCAGTAGCGTCTAAAAATTGTCCTATCTTTAGAATGTGCGGGTCATCCTGAGTATGAATGTTGATTTCGATAGTCGATTCATTCAACATGGTTTGCATCTCAGATGGTAACGACTGATGAATATATGAGTCTTCAGCACCCAGGTAGGTGAGTATAGATGAATCATCTTGACATTGAACGACGTTAATTGAAGGTGTATCATCATTGATCATTTCAGGGTACAGGAATGGAAGAGAAGAGGGAACCTCGCCCTCGCGTTGACAAGTCAGAGGCCCCAAAGAAATGGTGTTTACGAAAAAAAAATTTAGGAGGAATGGATTATGGATCCATTGAACTTCATGTTGGCAAAGGTGGTGATGGTGGTAAAGAAGGTGGAGAAGGGCTGATGTCCTCAATGAGTTCAATGCGGGCCTTCTTGGTAGGTGGTTTAGCAAAGCCGATACCACTACGGTCATTATGTTTGCGGGTAGTACATGGAATAACAGTATGGCAGGCCTTGCTCATAAAAGCCAAAACCAAAACCCTTCCATGCACATCGGTGCAAGAAGGTGTGGGTGAAATGGCGATTGGTGAGTGACTGGAGGTCAGAGGAAAATGGGTGGGTTTATGATGGTGGTTCAGGTGTATAAGTTGTAGTATCAAGTCCCCCATAGGTGAGATGTGTATGAAGGTGGGGAGGACCATAAAGGAGGTGCTCTCCTATACGGTGATCATAGCGAGGGTGTTGGTGAAGACTTCCATACTCTTGCAGAGTAAGGAATGTGTTAACACTATATAGGTGATACTCCACCAAAGTGAGGCATTGAAAAATGCCTTCCAAGTGATTGGTAGTTGGTATGTGGGTAGCTGGTATAGATGATGCGTCAGATATCAGATTGGAGGTGGAGTTAATAGATTGGGAGGCCGATGGTTCGGCTGTGGAGGATGTAGGTGTGGTTGAGGTAGTGGCTGCATTGGTGAGGGGAGGTTTAGGTGATGCGGCAGTGGTTGTGGAGGTAGATGCTTTAATGGGTATGAGCACGTCATTAGGTTGGTAAATCATATTGCAGGTTTTGACAGGTGATAGGTCAGCAGGAATGATATAAGTGTGTTCTTCATGCTCAAACTTTACACAATGATGCAAAGTGGAAGGAACATAACTCATAACACTAATACAGGGTCTACCAAGCAACATGTTATATTGAAATTTCCCCTCCAAGACATAAAACAACTCTGGAACAGTGTGGGGGCCCACACAAACATGGAGGATGATGGTGCCAAATGTAGAAGTGATAGTGTTATTGAATGAGTGTAACATGACGGGATGTTTATGTATGCAATTGTCAGGTATGTGCATTTGAACGAATGCATGGGAGGAGATTATATTAATGCTAGTGCCCCCATCGATCATAACATGTCATACGCGTATATCATCGATGTGGATAGAGATGAAGAGGGTTGGATTGGGGTCATCAATTTGGTGCGGTGTGATCTCTTCATCTGAGAAATTGAGTGTGGCCACTTGGTGAGTAGGTGGCAATGTAGATGAAGGTGGTAATTTGGTGAGAGAGGTGACATGATGATGTTTAATAATGGAGGCTACGAGTGTAGGGTCATTGGGTAAAACCTTAATAGATTGAAGAACCTCCATGAGAGCTTGACGATGGGATTCTAAGGTTTAGATGAGGTCATATAGGGACATTTTGAGTGGGGATTGATGTAGTTTTTTGAGCATCGCCCGGTGTGTAACCCCATTAGAAATAGGATATGTGGGGTCACGGATAGTGATTTTAGGTGTTGGTGCAGATGGTATGTTGGGTATAGGATTGGTTGGTGAGTCGGTTGCCTTTTCGTTTCCTTTATCCTTCTAAGCACGGTTAATAATGTGAATCATGTTAATTTGAGGTGGAGGGGTAGGCATAGTAGGTGAGCCATGAAAAGTATAGTGACAAGAGGGGAAAATGTCAAGTAGCGGGAAGGAACCGTGGGAGATGAGCTTGGTACACTGACATTCGGGTAGAGGTCTGGCAAGTTTGTTAATGTGAACCATGTTAATTTTGAATCTTGGTGGTGGTTCTTGGAGTTGTGGGGGTGGATGTTTGGTCACTGGGTTAGTAATGGGGGAAGAACTGTGGGAATGAGTGTCATTGAAATGGGGTCCTCATTGAGAAGATCATCATCGTCAAAGTTCTCTTCAGGAGGATACAATTGGATAAGAACAGTCTTCAAAGCTTTAAAATTCTCTACATCTTGCCCTGACACATGATGGTAGGCGCAGATTTTGGTTTCGTCAAACCCCTTTGGTTTTTTACGAGAGGGTCATAAGGTCTGAATGGCGGTAGTGTGATGATAGAAGTTTCAAGAAGGTTGGTCAAGATTTTGGCATAGGATGCCGCTAATTGATCACAATGGGAAGTGAAAGTGGGTTTGCGTGTAGGTGCGGCGGATTGTAGAGGAAGGGTATTTACGTGAGGGGGAGTGGGTCAAGCCATGGTTTTAGGGGCTGGTGTGGTCTTAGGTGTTGGCCGTGTTTTCTTGGGTAAGGGTAGGGTAGATGAACTAACAAGAGAGTATGTAGTTGGGATGACTACCTTGTCGAAGGGTAGCAGATTTTTTTCCTTAGGTTGCACCTTCTTGGGTAAAGGTGATACAGGCATACATGATCTAGAGGGAAAGGAGGATGGCATAAAAGGGTGCGTTACCCATGGGGATAATGGAGGTGTTGTGAAGGTAGACGACATGTTTCGTGAAGGAGGTGTGAGGGAAAGAGACTGAAGTGTAGTGGGTAGTGAAGAAGTCATCGATGGTATTGGAGGAATGGGTGGTAAAAATGCTACAGGTGTGGGCGGAAGTCATGTTGGGCATTTGGGTATGTTAGAGGTTTGTGAGGGAGGAATGGGCTGTTGCATTTTTGGTTTACCAATGGGTGCTGGTTTCTTAATCATGGTGGAGGGGTGAGGTCCTAAGATAGACAGGAGCAATGAAGGTGATGAACGTGTGATCGGTGAGGTTGGAGTATGAAATTTATGGGGTTAGCTCTTCTGTTTGGGTTCCAGAGTAGGTTTGGTATTGGCCTTGGAGGATGTAGCTAAATCTAATTTGATGGGTGGATGAGTAAGGCTGGTGGTTGGGATGACCCCTAAGGTAGTGCTGGGTTTAGGAGAAGAAGATGATGTAAGTGTAGGCTTGGGTATAGATGCGCGTTGGGTTATGGGTAGAGGTGTGGTTTGAGCCATGAGGGGTATCATGGAAGAAGTTGTGATAGAGGTGGTTGTGCTTGGTTCAATTGGCTGAAATATTTTATGGTAGATAGTGGAAGTGTCAGCAAGTGACATCTGACATTTGCATTGAGATAGGAAGTAGAAGGCGCCCCCAAAGTAAGGCTCTATCCACATAATCTAAGCAATCGGCTAAGCGTGAAAATGACATGGCTGTAGGTGAGGTTGATGAGGACCTAATGGTAATTCCCATAAAAATTTTCTTAGAAATGGGGAATTTTCTAGCTTTGGCTTCTGTGGGTAAGAGAGCCGAAAGTAAGTCACTAGGATCTTGGGTAACTGATGGGGAGTGGTCACCTAAAAGTAAAGGCAATTCTACTAGATCTTTGATGGGTGGAGGAGCTGATGGGTGCTCCTCTGTAGGTGGAGGAGATGATGGGTGCTCCTCTGTGGGTGGAGGAGATAATGGGTGCTCCTATGTGGGTGGAGGATATAAACAAGTATCCTCCATAGATTGAAGAAGTACTGTGGGTGACGGTTCCCTAAGTGGAGAAGCCAAAGGTGAAATAGTCTTGATATTAATGGAAGGTTCCTCCATGGGAGAGGAAGGAGGTAAAAGGTGTTCCTCTATGGGTGGAGGAATAGGTGAGGTGGATTCAAGTGTAGGTGGAGGACTTCGGGCTAGGATTTCCTCGATGGAAGGAATATGAGGTAATTGGGTAGCATCAAGTGTATCACTAAAAATAGCATGGACCTCGCTGGTATGGCTATCATGTGTCGAGGTTTCTCTAGTTTGATCAGAAGAAGGTGAATGATTAGGAAAAGGTTTCTTGAAGATATGTAGGTTTTGATTGGTAGGTGCGTTAGGATTATCCAAGGTTAGCTCGACTTTATCGAGTATTTCTTGGACAAAGTTTTTGAAAGCGATGCAATTTCCGTCACTATGACCCTTTAATCGATGATAATTGTAGAAATTGTGCTCTTTATACCAAGCGGGTGTGGGGTGAGCAGTGTCAAAACTGGTGTGTGGTTTCACTGGAGGAAGGGTGCTGGCCCCAAATTTGATGAGCTTCTCTAAGATATAATAATAAGGTTCCCAAATTGGGGTATATTTTCCATTGTTCCCATCTGAATTGAAAAGTCTGAACGGGTGAGAAATTAGATGAGGGACTAGCTTGATTTGATGGATGAGATGGGCCGGCTTTTAGTACCACTGGGTTAGCGGTCCCCTTGGCCTTTGAAAAAATTATTCTGTGGTTTTGAAGAATAAGAGGTATCATTTGACTTAAATGCTGAGTTTTTATTATCTAGTTGGATTTTCTTCTCTTCAATGGCCCAAATCTCAAGATTTCATGCCATAGTGAATGCTTCATTGAAGGTTTGGAAGGTTTGGACCTGCATATTTGGTGAGATATTCCTAGCACAATCCTACATGAAGAGTTGAATGAGTTCGGTTTACAGTATTTGGAATGTGAGTTGATTGATCAAGCTACACCAATGAGAAAAAAAATCTATGATAGATTCATCATCATACTGACGCGTAGAGTATAAGTCAAGCATGGTAACCTTCTTAACGATATTAATGGAGAAGTGATCTAAGAAGGATTGAGCTACCTGATTAAATGAGAATATGGAGTGTCTAGGCAACCCACTATACCAATCTAATGCGGGTCCATTCAGATACATGGGAAAGGTCCTCAGGAGAAAAGCATCGTCATGGGCGATCAGATAACACCCATGTTTGAAAGACTACAAATAATATTGTGGGTCTTATTTGCTATTGAAATAGTTGAATTTAGGTGTTTCCCAATGTATGGGATATGTGTGGATAGGAATGGATGAGTGTATAGGATCATTACAAATCTCATCGTAGGTGAGAGTGTTGCGAGAGCTAGAAACCAATGCCTCCAATGTCTACATCTTTTCCATCATTAACTTGATTGGGTCATTGGTAGGTTGTGATGGATGGGTGACTCTTGTAGTGTAAGAGGGTTGGTGTTGGGCATATAACAGAGGGTGGCATTCCAGCATATGGTGTTTCCATATAGGTAGATCAAGAAGAAGGCAGTGAAATAGGGTGATACGTAAACCTAAAGTGAATAATAGATGAAACAAGAGGCTGCAGATAATATGTATATGGAGGTGGAAGGGTCATGGTGATCCTTAGTGGCAATGGGTGCTAAAGACTATGGAATAGAAAGGATGACATTTTGAAAATGGGTAAGGAGTCACCAACACCAAGGGTGGTAGTGTAACTACGGGTATATGCGAGACAATAGGCGCAGATGAGGTTATGTTCTGGGGTGGTTGAGCGAAGGTATAGTGGATGTGGCGGGTGCAATGGATGTAGCAGACATGGCAGTCATAGCGGGTATAGGGCCTAAGTGTACGAAATGACTGGGGGTAAGGTAGATGCGGGCAGTGCGGAGCTAGATGGGGCTGATGCAGGAGTTGGGAACAAGAGTCGGGGGGGATAGATACGGGGCATGTCGTATATCAACGGACCCGAGGCATCTTGAGTGGATGAGTGGGAAAGGTAAAACTGCAAGGCAACAGGATTTTTGTCAAGGATTCATGTGAAATCCTCGTCTCTAGTAGTGATAGAGATAGGTTGAATAGGTTTCATGGCTGGTGATAAAATGAAAGGTGGTGAAGGGACTAGGTGGGAGTGGTTGACAATTGGCGTGGAATACAAGGGAACTTCACTTGGCTTCGATGCGTCAGTACCATGTGAACATGATACTAATGTGGTACGACTGCTTTCTATAAATGACATAGAAATACAATACAGATAAGAGATACAATAGGTGGAGGTAGGTGAATTGGGGTTAAAATGTTAGCTAGAAAATGACACAGGCTAACCGATATCCAGTTAGGTTAAACTGACGCCGGTCATAGGTAACCACTACCGGTCACTAGTGGAAAGTGGACAGTTGGTCAAAAACTGAGGTGTAAGGCCAAATTTTCCAGGGTATATAAAATTCTGATGGGAACTGACCGGGTCAATGGATATGATAAGAGTGACAGAGACTCTAAACAAGTGAAAGAAGTGTGAATAGGTGTCCTTTGAGGCAGGTTAACCAAAAGAACAATGAACTGATGCTCGGTTGGGTAAAACTGATGATGGTCAGAGGGTAACCGACGATGGTTGCATTGGACCGACACCGGTTACTGTGAAATTGAAACAGCGATGAAGAAAATGTGTTTGTGAGTATAAAATTTAATGTGGAATCAAAAATAGAATTTTGAGAATGATGAGAATATGGTCCAGGCATACTCAGATGAAGCTGGAATACACCAACTGTGATAGAGGAGCATGCAAGGGGAGATAAGAAAAATGAAGAATGTGACCTCTCACCTCAAAATGCAAGCCAAGCAGAAACACAAAGAAAAATACGATCGTGAAGAGTGCTTTTTTATATTATGTTTGTTTAGCTTATGCTATTTAAGGACTGACTCATGAACTATAAAATAGAGTCTTTTGGTGAGGATTTCTTCCTACAAAGAAGGAGATCTATAAGGAGAGGTTTTAGGTATGTTATGGCGGAGGCAGGCTGTTCTCTAATGATATGTACTCGACAGAGGTAACGAGTTGGGGAGTACCTGCACTATTCCATGATAGTGTGATCACAGATAGATGCTATCGGGTAGATATGTTGTTTAAGAATGTGTGTATATTTTGAATTTGTGTGGTTATGTTTGGGTAAGACTCAGAGAAAGAAAAAGAAATGAATTGCTTTTCTACGATTCATTTGTCAACCATTAGCTGGGCATGACTTCTAGCATATAGGTTACCCTCAATTAATGTGAGCTAATGTAGAAAAGGCAAAATGAAATGAAGTGATTTTTAAACCCAAATCAAAATGTTGAATTCAATGACATAAATAGATGAACAGGAGAAGGAATGATTTTTCACTAATGTGATACTAATGAAAGGAAAGAAATGTTTGTTTTTAAGAACCAAAATATGATTACTTTTAGCCAATAGAAGAAGAGAAAATTATAGGCGAGAAAGTTTAATGTGAGAACTTTTTTTTAGAAAGGAAACAAACATACAATGTTTTCACCTAGAAATGAATAGAATGAAAGGATAGCCCCGAATGGGGTCCCACCGAGCGTGCCAAAATATTTTCACCTGATTCTAGATCTTTTCTTCGAATGTTGACAAAAATAGATAAGGGGTAAAGGGCTAGGAGGAATACCTATTGGGATGTCATGGTTGATAGGTTATTACGTGCACGTATGAATTATTGAATCCATAGCTGATTATGGGAACTTCCTTTTTGCTTGGAGGAACTACCTAGAAATGGAACACAAGACCACCGAATAAAAGTTAAACAATATATGTAGTGGACTACCTAGCGTAAGTGCTAGATCCGGGAAGTGTGATACTTCCTAGACAGGCTCTCAATCCACTATTTAAAACAACTTAATGCTGATAATAACAGGAAATCCTATTGTAGTTACAAATGATTTAAGTATCTCATTTGTCTACAATAAGCAAATTCATTCACAACAGGCTAGGCTATGATTGAATCTGAAGGTCAAGGTCACTGTTAGGGTATTGGTACTGGTCAGGGTCAGATTCTGGGTGGTTTTGGGTATTGGGTGGAGAATGGAAGCTCTGTTCTTGGTTTCTGGCAAAAAAACATAGAGACCGATGTCGGTCTGGTGTGACTAACATCGGTTTAGGTATAACCTAGCAATGGTTGTGGGTAATCAGCATCAGTATGGTCAGGGTACAAGAAACTCAATAAAAACCTTACTGGGTGATAGAACTAAGGCTAGATGAAGATGGGAGGGTAATGGAAAGTTTCATCTAGAACTGAGGTATGCACATGAATGATTAAGGTATAGGTATGGGAAGTGTAAGGGTGTAGATAAAAAGATATTCAATTTTGCATGGAGATAAATGATGGGGGAGAAGAAATGAGAATAGATGCTAATAACAAATGTAAAAGGATCTACCAAATGATAAATGGATAAGTATTGGCTAACAAAACTTACTATTTGTATGAGCTTGATTCCTAGTTGGTAATGGTGGGTGATCAAATGGAATAAACTTAGCATAGTGCTGGCACTTCCCCGGATGCTCCCGTGAAGACAAAATGGCTGTGTGATTACTTTAGGGAATCGGGTATGGATGCTCTTATGCATATACTAATGCTGGTTCTACTTATATGCAGCTTTGGTTTTTGTCACTTGTTCTCAAAAGATGTGATTATCTCTCAGAAATGTGTCAACCTTGAAATAAGGTTATTTTGGGGGTTAAATGGTAACTGAAAGTGGTTTTGGATTAATTGGTGACAGTTAAGGGTAACCAATGTCAGTTAGGATGGGATTTCCTAGGTTTACTAAACTAGGCAGATGCCCACTTTCATACATTACAGGTGTTATTCTTTCATTTTTTGCAGGACACTACTATATCAAATTATACACACTTTGACATAATCTATATCTTTCTGAGATGCTAATGGGTACTTCATGTGTAGTAATTTCTTTGCAGGTCTATTTTCCACCATGGTTATGTGTTACATTTCTTGATATTATTTTCCCTTGTCTTCCATTGTTTACCATTTCTTATAGGATTTTCCCTTTTTCTTGTGTGCACACTATCTACTTTTGGCTATCTCAGCCTTTGTCTTGTAACATTGTGAGTGATGTCCCATGTCTACAACCCACTTTTCTTGTGTATGCCTTGGTTTTTACCAAGAAAATTGATGCTCTACCCTATAAAGCATCAATTTCAGTACATCATCTAGTCCTCATTTGGGTTGCATACTTCTTGTGACGTCACATGCACCCTGAATGAGGGGGGGAATCATTAGGTGAATTAGTCACATTACAAAAATTTTCAGTATTGGTAAAACATAGCATTCAGTCTTAGAAACAACCTAGAACATGACTTGGGTCTTCAACATAACACAGACACTAGTTCCCAACACCAGATAGAAGTGCCTAGGCATCCCTGACCCTTCCTAGATGCTTTTGACCAGGGGAAGTTCAGCAAAATTTGTTAGTTCAACACAATTTTTGGTAGTTTACACAACTTTTACAAGACACACAGTCCTTCAACACTTGATATGCATACATTATACCTTTTTCTCCTTAACTTGGATTGGATTTAATCACACCATCTGTAGGGGTGTTTACACTTTGTGAAGCAGTCAAAGGTTTGATAATAACACTAGAAATTTCTCCCTACACTTCTTACATACTAGGCCCAACTGGCGTGATATCACGCAAAAATATCATATTCAATGCAAGTGGCATGAGATCACCCAAAAACCTTGTTCTTCTAAAAAATGTTCAAGATCCTTTCTATCTCTTTTCACTCATCACATAGTAGGTGCACATGTTCATTTTTTATTTTCACATACTTTTACACACTTTTTACACATTTTGATCATATATACACGTATTTGACTACTTGTTCATTCTTCTCTTTTGTAGGTCCATCCTTATGGGAAGCAGTAGTCACATAAATCACATCATCAATCACACATCATCAAACATCAATCGACATCAACAATAGGTACAATGCAACATCTACACATACGCTCTCACCCAAGGGTCATCATCATCATCATTTATCACTTCCTCTTCTTTAGCTTCTATGCTTCACTTTTTATCACTCCACACTTTTTCTTTCTCTCGACACACTTTTCTCCATCAATTTACATGGTTACTAGGTACACATCTCTTATCTAATTTATGTTATCAATAATTTTCTCAAAAACATAAAGTGGGGGTGAATGTAGACACTAAATCACATACTTTGGGTATATTTCTAGTCTTGATCACATACCACTATTCATATGGTTTATAAATGAGAAAAGTACTATTTTCTCATTTCCTTTGGCCATATTTGCTTGATTTTTGTTGCCTCTCTTTGTCTTACACTCCTTTCCCAATTTTTATTTCTATACTTTGGAATTTATTATTCTAGACACCAACACTTATCACCAATTTATCCATCTAGCTACACACAATGGGACAAGGGACTTCCATTTATACATACATATATAGGAGGTGAATTCCATTATTTCATAGACACATCTATTTACATATTTTACATATAGCTATTGTTTTCTATCAAGTGTGACACACACAAGAGCCACCTAGGGAATGATTTTGACACACACACATAGAACTAAATTGGGTATGAGATGTAGTGTAATGCTCGGTCATAAGTTAATTTTTTGACAGCCGAGGACACTCTAACCCCTCATTTTTAATCTTTATTTTTTAGGATTTGATGTGGTTTGGGGTTTTGTAGGTGTTTCTTTCTGATTGTAGGTTTCAAGTGAAAAAATATGAAGTCTAGAGACATACAGGTGATCAAATGTGACAACCAACGAACATCATGTGACCCTGTAAAATTTGGTTCTATAACTTTTGAACAGGAATAGGCACCCAAAGTAGGTCTCTGGCACCCCAGGTGCCCCTGACCCTGCATAAGCACCCTATTCCTCGAATTTCTGAAACCTATGAAAATTTATGGGTCTGATTGTGACATCTTGCTTCTTTATTCCAGTAGTTTTCCAACTCAGTACACTTTTGACATCACTGTGAATCAACTAACTATTCTATTCTCTTCATTTGTAACTAGGGTTTCAAATTTAAATTTATTATTTACTTGGATCAGATATGTACTTAATTATTTATATCCATTGTTGTTACATATTTAGATTTAGGCATCTATTTATTTCAGTATTTTCCTAATCATAGCTAAGGAAAATCATTCTGCACAAAGATATTTTTTTTACATGCAACTATCTAGAAAACTTGTTGCAAAAAACATTTTCAAATGATTACAAAAATTCATAATTTATTCAATCCATGTACTATGACATTTCTTAAATCTTTAGAAAATAATTAACAACACTTATAGCCCAATTTTGGAGCTATTCATGGATTTATTGAACATATTACATTAACCCTTCAAGTGGGGAAACTAAATTATGTAATTCCATATATTAGCTATCTTAATATGTCAAAGCTTTATATAAACACAAATATTAAGCATATTCACACTATATCTATAAGTCATATTTTGTAAAAGAGTTCTCCTAGGTATCCTCCTATAATAAACCAATCTCGTAAGCATTTTCTACAACAAAAACTTAAAGTGACACATCCTATTCCTATTATGCCAATGGCTCACTAAGATATAAGCCTCATACATTTGTAGGCCCCTATAATCACCCTCTTGATAACATCATAGGGTAACACTTATTTTACAATATTCTTAAAATTACAAAAAAATCAAAATAAGTTATAAATATAAAACATTCAAATATTCTCAAAATACAATATCAAGACTTGAGCGTGTCTTTATATACTAGTACTTTCCTTTACATATGTCATTTTCCACATGGATATATATATATATATATATATATATATATATATATATATATATATATATATATATATATAATATTTTATACAATTTACACACATCTTTTCATGAGGTGTGTGAGCATGATGTAGGATGTGCAAGACTCTACATGATCTCGAGTGATAGACTTACCATTCTCCTAGTGGTCTTGCTAATTTGGGGATATCTTTTACATTATCAGGTGGTGTTGTTTAATTTATTATACATTTATATTTCACATTATGATTATGCTTATATTATATGTTGTGATATGTACTACTTATATGGATATTTGGAACTAACACATTTGGAATTTACATGACTAGTATCACTTTTTCTATTGGCCTATTGGCTACTGTCTATTTTATCATTACACATTAGATTTATTATATTTTTATATTTTGTACATCCCTTTGCCTTCTAGGTACGTGTGTGATACTATTGTGTCACTTGTTTTTGTGGCCATTTATCCCTTTTTTATGTGTGAAACTATTTTTTTGTTTTTATGTGTCCTTTATCCTTCTCTTTGACATTATGTGTGACATTGATTATTGTACCTCTATCCGTATATGATTTTATGCCTATATAATTACATGCTTTTTTTGTGTGATATCTATTTGTGCCATAATTTCTATCACAAAATATCTTGTAGGTCCAGGTTTTACATGTCGGCCATGTACAATTATCTTCTATGTGTTCCAATGATGATTATATGTTATATATGACATGGGAAAACTTCATTTCTTTTAAGATGAGATAGCTAAAAACTATATAATTCACATCAAAAGAGAGGAGTTATCAAATGAATATAAATACAATTAAAGCAAATAAAAATATTTCAAATTACAAAATATAGTGGAATAGATTAAAATGAAATTGGTGTAGAACCATACACAAATTATTTATAGAGTTTCATTTTGGAAAAAATCATCAAATATCATCAAATAGAGGAAGGAACCATATGATCTTATTGTCCTTATGGATGATGCTATCATGGGTAGATTTTTACATCCAATTTTAATTTTTTTTTAATAATATATGATTTAAAATGTATATAGTATAGGTTCAAGGATACATACATAGTTTTAGTATAGAATCCACTGCATTTTTCTACAGAATGTGGGGAGCATAATAAAAAAATGTAAATCTAATACCATTCTACATATTTTCTAGTTGACATACATTTTCATTTTCACTATTTTAAAGATAATTTTATAATGCATGATGGGGGTATGAGTGTACTTCAATCCCTTTCAAGTTTTTACATTTGGAACATTGGCACCCATATAATGCATGACAGGGGCATGATTGTACTTCTCTCCCTTTTAAATTTACATGGGGTTTCACATTTGGAATCTAGATATTCCTATAGTGGTGTGGTTAAATGGGTGGATGATTTTACTTGGGGATTAGAGATTTCAAGGGAATAAAACCTCTTACTCTATTTTAAATGACATTAGGTTTAAAAGACCCCCAAATTTATGCCATTATTGTATATATTGGGAAACTCTAAACATATTTTTGTTAATTTGGCATTGGGACACCCAAATCAATTTTGTGTTCAAAATACTTCTACAAATTGGGGAATGATCACTCCCAATCATCTATTAGTGAAAATTAAATCCCTTTTTCCAATAAATTCAATATGGATAATCTTACAATTGTAAATAAAAAACATGTACTACTTTCATGCTTTGTGTATACACCTAATTTTTCACTTTTCATCTTTCATACTTGTTACTACCAAATTACTTTGTGTAGATACGTGTCAATGGTGAATCTATTTCTTGAGTGAGTACCTTAAGGGGCCTACCCAGAATGTGGAATGGTTATTCACATAATCATTATGGGTTAGAGACATTACATAGAGAGAGTTTCACTATTTGGTATTTTCCTTATTCTTCCTTACACTAGTTATCTTTGTCTCCTTAGGTGTTATACACATTACACTCTTGAATTATTGCTTGTATCTCACCATTTAGAACTTTCATTTTTCCATTTCCATGATATATGACATTTATTTTCACTTTGCATGACACATTATCTCATTTTCCATCCTTATCCTACATCATCTCCTTAGGCGATGGTGTTGGTGATAGGTTTTTCTTGGCACACGCCATTACCCATGGGTAATGACATCCTATATACACACACCACAATTTGACATTCAAAAGGAAGAAAGCCCAAATTTTAAGAAATACCACCTAATATTCTCTTTTGCACAATCTTTACATCGAATCAGTTAGCTGATGGTTCATCTCGAACTTGGCTTGGATTAGATTGGACAATCTTCTTCTTGGTTGGTTTGCTTACACTATTGGTAAATCTATAGTGATTCTAGGACATGAAATATGTTCCCCTTATCCACCTAATAATGATTCTCTCTCTATCTCAGTGTGTGGATTCTATGGATAGATAGATTCATCAATGACCACCCTACAGGTACAAGGTAAGTCCTCTAACCATATTTTTCATTTTGCATAGATTATTTCATATCCTTCCCTCATTATGTTATGTTATCTTAATATTATATGTATTTTGATACTATTTAGCATAGAGATCTTATCCATGATCAGCTCCTTATCTTCTCTTTACTTTTATTTCAGTTATATTATGCATGCTTGTCTTATATATTGTTGATTTATACTTCTCCTCACCTAATCAATGATATTTTAGTATGATAATCTCTTCTATCTTGACTTCCGGCCCTAGAAACCCTATGTTCATCTAGTTTAGGGATTTTTATCCATTTTCACCCCTATGTGAAATGGACAAATGGAGAAGGTTGGACCTAGGAAATTGAAAGATATTCATGGAAGAATTTGGATTATTCCAGGATAAAAGAAGAAGATTTGGAAACATCTGTAATGTTTTTGGGAAGTTCGGAATTGTTCAATGAATTTTTTCCTCTTATGGATTTTAGAGGTTTAGAGCTCAGTCAAGGTAAGAAAATAGGTCTCGGGGCCCATATTCAGCCAAAAATGGGAAACATTTAAAATTTTAGCCTCAAGGCATCTCATTGTACCTCATCTGAGCTCCCTGGTTTGAAAATTTTGAGAAAATATGGGAAAAAATATAGAAAAACTTAAAATAGTTGTAAAAATGGTCAAGATCCTCAAAACAAATTGCCAAGATGTTGGGAAAGTTGTTGCCATCTCACCAAGTTGGTCAAGGGGGTTAAGTCGATTTTAGGTAGGTCGGCTTGTATTGAACCCACCTTGGCAAGTTAGCAGTGAGTTGGGGTGTTGGAATAGATTGATGAGGTGCAAGGTTGATATGCATGATGCATTATTCATGTCAGCATGCTGAGTCGATGGGGAGATCGACAGATGGCAGGAGGTGAGTTGTGAAGGGTTATCTCAATGAGTTAATTCAGTGAGCCTGTGAGCTATGCGGGCAGTGCGAAGGGTTTATCTTAAAGTAGTGAGCCTAGGTCTGGGGTTAATTCATAGTGGGTAAGTCCAACCAAGGTGAAGGATGGCTTTCCAAGTTATTTAGTGAGCCAGGGAATCAAAACAAGTGGGGAGAAGTTTGGAAAAGCCCGTGGATAAGGGGATTGAATCACCAGTCATATCAATGAGATACTGAGTGAGAAGTCAGTGGAGAGGTGTTTCAGAGATTGTTGAATGCAGTGTATCAAATTTTACAGGGGCATCATGAAGCAAGAAATATGATGTGATGAAATTTTTGAAACCCAAAATCAGGGGGCTCCCCAAGGTAGAAGCATATTTTGAAGACAGATTTTGAGCTCAGTGGGTCACCAAGCAGGTTGGGTGTCTGATGTGATGTAAAGCCCTAGATGCAAATTCTAAAACCCTTTGGGCTATTTAAGGGACTGAGATACTTTGGGTGGTAAGTTGTGGAATTTCAAAGGTCGAGCTATTGGGTTACTGTATAGAGCCAACATTGAAGACAAAGCAGTGAGTTAGTGGGGGAGCCCTAAAAAGTGACCCAGATAAAAAATACCATAACTTCGTCCAAAAGTATCATATTTTAAAAAAATTATATTCATTTTAATTTTGATTCAGATCCCCATCTCATGGAACTATAAAAAATAAGAAGTTGGTGGAGTAGTGAGAGAAAAATAGGGAAGAATTATAAGTTTAAAATAATCACTTCCAGGTGCAAAAAACAAAGTAAATGAAGGCATGGAGGCCCATTTCTTCTCCCACAAGCTAAGGTATAAGATGGTATGGGTTTTGCAAGTAATCAAATCCATTTTTTAGGTGAAATGATTATTTTATGTGGGTGGTTAAACTAGGATTTTAGGATCCTTCTCTCTCTTCCTATTCATTCTTCCATATATTGTAAAGGGGGGCAATTTTTTAAGGAGTTGGACATTTTTTGATACAGACCTCCTTTTTTCTCTTTTTTGAGGTAGTTTTTAGAGCTTTGAAACTCCTCTTCTAAGAATTATAATGGAAATCATGCCTTTCTCCCTTAACTATGATGTATTGTGCAAAATATTTGGAGTAATAAAATTAATGTATTGTGATAATCTCTTTATCCTTGCTTGGTTTTTATTGTTCTACCTTTCCTCTCTTCTTGATACAAGTATATTGTGCACTAACTTATTTGCATTATAAGGTTTTGATGATGTTGTGTTTATGGGAATGTTGTGTTGAATGTCATTGTGGTCTTTGGTGCTTGTTTATCCTCTCCACACTCATTTTCCTTCATTTTCATGTATGGTGAACTGTTAAACACCCCCGTTTTTTTTCTATCACCCCTTAGTGTAGGATTTCTCTTCTTTCATGCACTCTCTCTCTCTCCTTATTTCCTTAGAATTTTTAGGATAGGACTAGATAGGTTTTTTTCTTACATTAGGAGTAGTTATAACATAGGATTAAGAAGAGGAACCAACCTTCTCTGGAAGGCCATCTCAAGTTTTTAAGTCCCAAAGCTTGAGAGATGGTACCATATTTCCCAATCACATTGGTATCTCATGCACACACACATGAAAAATTTGAGGGTGTTTTAATTTGTGGTAATAGTTCTGGCATGCCTGGTGGGACAAGAAGTCATTTTGAAGATGTTCTAATACAACACTTGGTCTACATTTTCATTTCAGCAAGTTGGTGTGCTCTTTTTGAAATCTCATCCTTTAGAGGCTTTGTGATAACACATCTGATGACTCCCAGGATCAGAATTTAGTAGTTTTAGCATCCCAAATTCCCAAAATTCATTAGAATAATCTAAACTAGGTTTAAAACAAGAGATGAGGGTATTTTTCAATACTTGCAACTATCACCAAAAAAAGGAAGAAAGGGGAAGACATGTCCAAAGATATCCATCTCCACCGAATAGAAATCTCTCAACACCCCACCTATTAGGTCATTTCTTCAATATACTAGAGTTCTTAGACCAATTAGAATGGCTCAACCACCATCGTAGAATACATTTGTTTATTTTATAGGTAGTAGTCCACTTTCCCTAAATGCATAGAATCCAATTCTAGTGGCATCATTGAAAAACATTCCATTCTTCAATGGTGGAAATAACACAACCATAATTGATCACATTTAGGACATTGCAAATGTTTGTGTCATACATGATATTTCTTAGATGGACATGACAGTGAATCTTGTAGCTTCTTCCTTTAAAGGGAAATATTTGCAGTGGTTCAAAAGCTTGGGAGTAGGATCAATTCATAATTGGGATCAACTGTGCAAATCTCTTTGAAACCAATTTGGAGAAAGGGTGGATAACATATCTTTGTTAGAGCAATTGACTACAATTAAGAGAGCTCCAAATGAACTGATGGCTGAATTCAATTTCATATTCCAAGAACAGGATTCCAATTAATGTAAGACCAACTACTGAAGGTACATTTCTCTATTTCCTAAAAGATCTTAATTTTGATATAGCTATGATGATACAATCTATGGGAGGTATAACATTTCTAAGAGATTATAATGTAGCCAATAGAGTTGAGAATTTCCTAATTCAAGAAGGTAAAATTGTACCTAGGCCACCTATGCCTATTTATCTAGAAATGGGGAGTCCTAGTTCTAGTCAAGCACCTACATTATCTCCCATACCAACTCCCAAAAATCATAATTTTAATGAATCTTATACCTCTTCTTCTAGCACCTCAAATGAGCTCCAAGAAGTCATGAAGCAATTGTATAATCTAGGAAATGAGTTAGTAATAATTAAGAGGCAACATGCCCAAAACTTTAGACCTTATCAACTTCAAGCCCAACCAAATAGTCATCCATTTCAGTCAAATATACCTCTATCTCAATTAGTAAATCAAAACAAGAACTAAGGACAACCCTAAGTTGTCAGACCATTTCAACCATATAATCCAAATGCAACCTCTTCATATAGAGCCTTGGTTTCAGTCTAGAATAACATTACATAACAATATGAATAGTGTTTCCCTTGTGGTCAACCCCATGATCAAGCAACATCTTCAACGGTGCTATGAATCAATCCTTAATGGTGCAAACTATTGGTGTGTCTCAAGAAAATAATCAAGAAGAGAATTAGTAGCAAGCAAACATCCCAGAGGATTCTCCAAGTTATACTTCACTTGTGAAATGCTAAGTTGAATATTTCTGTGGGAGGAATCAAGCTCCTTCTCAAGGTGTAGAAGCCAACACAAGGTCTAAAATGAGAGTTATGGAAGAAGGGAAAATGTCAAATCCAAGTGCTTCCTAGCCTTTTGTCACACCTCAAGGAGTTATCAACTCAAATACAACCTCAAATCATCCTAGAGGACATGCTATGTCAACCCATTTGTAAGATAAATTTGTTCTAAGGAAATTGTGGAAAAAATATAACCCATATTCTTTCAAAATCATTGATTATATGATGAGAATGAATGTGAGAATTTCAATGTGGGAGTCGCTAAAAATTCCAAGATAGAGGGATTTTCTATAGGCATCCATGGAAAATTATCCATTCCAAATCATGCAGTCAAGGATCAAGACAAGGTACTAACTAATGTAACTAAAAAAGAATGAGGTCATCTAATGGGAAATATGAAACCTCCACCATTTTACATATCTTTGATTATTGGGAAAAACTTAGTACATAACTGTATGATGTACTCGAGTGCAAGTAGCTTAGTGATGCCAAAGAAAATTAGAGATAGGTTGGGTCTAGAATATGAAACTATCTTTAAGGAGTGATGTAATAGGATGGGACAATAGTGACAACTGTTGGAGTGATTAAGGGGTTGAATCTTACATTGCATGCATACACAAATGTCACTGTTTAACAAGATATATCAGTGATTGATCTACTCCCACTCTTTACTTTGTGTTTGTCAAGGGACTTCATGGCTAACATTGGTAGTTACCTTTCAACTGATTGGTCCCTCGTGCTTTTTAGAATAAGGTATGGATCTAAGGCTACAATCATATTAGAGTGAACTGAAAATTATCACATTGAACCTCATGTACCAAGTATGATCAATGCCAATTGCTCAAATTTTGATCAAGAAGACTTCCCATGTACTCTAGAGAAAATACCAAGGTTGTAGCATTCTAGATCTGACACTAGATGAATGGGAAAGTAAGAAGCATTTATATGATTCTTATAGGGAGATGGAAGAAACTAAGTTTGGTATTTATTTCTTACATAAATAAAACACACCTCTCCCTATCATCACCAAACTAGATGATGAAGATGAGAACAAAGTTTGACATATTTTATTTGACGATTCAAGGAGTAAGGTGTAGGAGGAGGAACAATGCTTATTTATCCCAAATGCAATAAGTACTACTCAAATTTTTGTTTCCAATTTAGTTATTCTAATAATACATCTAAGTATGAAGATTTAATCTACATATTACATTGGTCAAGAAAGAGAAATATTAAGAACTTATAAGTTTTTGGGGATAGTGAGCTAGTTGTCAACCAAGGTAGAGGACTGAATGCTACTAAGAATGACATCCTAAAGAGATATAAGAACTGGGTATGGGATCTCATTGAAGAATTTTAAGCTTTTAACATTGATTCCATCCCAAGGAAGGAAAATGAGGCTGTAGATAGGCTGGCAGCAATTGGAGGATCATTTTATGTTGTTGAGAGTATCAAGAAAGATCAAATTGAACCTCATATCAGATTGGTTGTAATATTTTTTTTTCTAGAAAATAACACTATTTGGCAAGTGTTCGAGAATGATCAACAAATCATAAATTTCCTGCAGGAGGAAGATGAGTTCTCTGCAAGGAATTAAGAAAAATTGGAGCAGTAATATGGGGATCAAGTAGTCCAATTGAGAATAAACAAACTACCTAAAGGCCTAGTGACTCTTAAATCCATCTTCAATCCCAATGATCAATTCCAAAAAGAGAAAGAAAACATCTAAGTCAAGGGAGAATATTCAGAGTCCATTTCAGTAGGTGTAGGAAAGATGCTCCAAACTGGAAAAGTAAGTACTCATTAAGAAAAATATGATTTCATTCAATTTTGTCCAGAATTTATGGATATATTTTCTTGGAGCTATGAATATTTGAGAGGATTTGATCCAATATTGGCATAACACACTATTGAGATAGATCCTAAAGCTAAACCCATCAAGAAAAAGAAAATGTCAGTAAATCCTCACATAGATCCATTAATGAAGAAGGAGTTGAACAACCTCATAGAGGTAAGTATCATATTTCCAATCAAGCACTCTTCATGGGTTGTTAATCTAGTCCTAGTCAAGAAAAGAAATGGAGAAATCAGATTTTGTGTGGATTTTTGAGACTTAAATAGTGTTTCGCTCAAGGATCATTATCCACTTCCCTCTATGGAACAAATATTACAAGCAGTAGCTGCTTCTGAAATTTTCTCACACTTTGATGGATACTCAGGTTATAACCAGATTATGGTGAAATATGAGGACCAATTCAAAATAACCTTTACCACAAAATGGGTTACATATGCTTATAGGATGATGTCATTTGGGTTATTGAATGTCAGAGAAACATTTCAGAGAGCTATGGACATGAAATTCAAGGGGTTGATCAACAAGATGGTTCTTGTTTATCTTGATGATATCACAATGTTTTTCAAGAATGCAACAGATCTCCTTTCTCACCTCAGGATTTTTTCAAGAGATGCAGGAAATTTGGAGTATCTTTTAACCCTAATAAATGTATATTATTAGCACATGAAGGTAAACTCTTAGGCCACATCGTGTCTAAGGAGGGATTGTAAACTGATCAAGAAAGAGTTGAAGCCATAATTTCTCTACCTTTTCCAAGTCACAAGAAGGATCTCCAAGGATTTTTAGGGAGAATTAATTTTGTTAAGAGGTTCATGCTTGATTTTTCCACTCTTGTTAAGCCACCAACGACAATGTTGAAAATAATTATGTTATTTAAATGGACAATAGAGTGAAAGGAGAGGTTTTAATCTATGAAGAATTCCATATTCTCGAGCTCCAACTCTCTTCAACCCATATTTCTCCAAAGACTTCATTCTCTATCCTTTTGATGGCTCAAACACAATCTATGCCATTTTAGTGTAATTGAACAAGGAAGAGTTTGAATAATGCATTGCTTTCTTCAGTCAAATCTTGGAATATTATGAGGTGAGGTACTCTTTAATGGATAAGTATGTCCTCATTATTATAAGGAGTTTGAAAATTTTTAGACACTTAGTCTCCAACAACAAAATCAAGCTACTAGTGTCTCATTCCAGAGTTAAGGATTTTATCCTAAACAACGACTTTAATGAGAAAAGGGTAAGTTGTATAACTTGTGTTATGGATTATGACATAGAAATCAAGGTAATAAAATTGGTCTGTGAAAAAGGCTTATGTGAATAGCTAGCTTCCAATCAACATGTTGAGCTAAATAATGAAAAATAAGTTATTTTGGTGTGACAAGATAATCAAGAACAAGCTACAGATGGTATGCCAACTCCTTGTTAGACATGGAAAATGATACATTTTATTCAAATAGGTATATTCCCTCCATAGTTAAAAAAAGTGAAAATAAGGTATTTTATACTCAAATCCATTATGTATGTTCTCATTAATGGTATTTTGTTCAAGAAAGACGTGAATGGAGTTTTCTTGAGATGTGTCCCAACAAATCAGATTGAGAGGGTGCTACATGAGTTCCATGATGGAGAATTTGGAGGTCATTTTTCTCCATGAGTAGTATCCCTTAAGATCATGAAATTTGGTTACTATTGGCCCACAATGTTCAGTGACTACTTTGCATAGATCAATAAGTGTAAGAAAGGTGCATTCTTCATAGGAAATGAGAAGTTAACAACACCACCACTTCACCCAATGTAAATTGATCAACCATTCATGTAGTGGGGATTGGATTTCATTGAGGTCATCAATCCAAACTCAAGCCAAGGTCACAAGTGTATCCTAATAACAACAAACTACTTAACCAATTGGACTGAAGCAATGGCACTCAAGGAGGCAAATGAGTCTAGTATACTTGACTTTTATGAGGGAATTATTACTAGATTTGATGTCTCAAGTACTATCATATCAAATAATTCTCTAGCATTCCTTAACACTAAAATCACTAAGTGGGTTGTTAAGAACAAGATATACTTGAAAACCTCCTCTAATTATTATCCCTCGAGTAATAGACAAGCTAAGTCCACAATCCAGAATTTTCTGAGAATTATCAGAAGGAATTTGAATGAAAATTGTTGGGTCCCTAGAATATTGACTAAGTACATAGGGATGCATGGGCACACAAGGCCTAGGTTGAAGGATGGGCACCCAAAGAGAAGGCACACAAGGCAAGGTTCTAGGATGATTTTAGAAGGGTCGTGTTGCACACCAGAAGACAAGGTCTTAGGAATTATCCATATTTTGTGTATTAGACATGACACAAGGAAAGTATGGCCCGACTGCGCATGTGAAGTGGATAAAATTCTATCCTGGTGATAGGCTGGCCTAGGAAGGAATATGCCATGTGATGGAAGTTTCTAGAAGAACATCATGGAAAAAAGTGGAGAGCTGAGGCCTGATGGAGCATGCTCCCATGGAGGACCACATCCAGACACTTGGAAATGGATTTGAGGCCGTAGAAGGATGAGTTGGCACTGTGGGATGCCTATATAGACAAGCACCCATAGAAGAAAAGAGAGGTAGAATCGAGTATAGAGAGAGAGGAAGGAGTAGATCTCTATAGAAATGTTGCAAAGGAACTCTGTTTGGGTTTGGTAGATGAAATATAGGAGAAGGATGTTTCAAGGGCTTAGGGTTATAACATTACTTTTTGAGAGCTAAATGATATGGATCCAATTATGATGCGTGACTTTAGTCTGCCATAATGTGGTGTTTTGTAGTAAGTCTAATGAATGTAATGAGGTTATAAATTTAATTGAATATGATCCTTCTTGGTTCGGATTCATACATGATTCTTCATAGTTCCTTTTCATGTATGTTTATAAGATGAATATGAATTCCTATGCATTTTCTAAACTATTTTATTTAAGTTCTTTAAGTCTATTAAAGTATCTTTGTCTGTAATGAATGTAATGATCTAGAGTCGTTTTGAGCTATATGATGTTTGCATGTTTCATTCCCACTCAATTACTTTAAATTTTGGATCATAGATGATGATTTCCCACACAAATCACATAAAAAAAGACTTGGCGCATGCATGTGCCTTGGGTGAGTACCCAGTGCCCATAGGGTGATAGGTTGGAGTGCATGGGATTTCCTTGTCCTTTGGTGGGTGTAAAAATGACTACATATTAGTTCCATTACCAGGACCTCTTTTCGAAGTTGTAGAGGGAAATGACATACATCTTGATATGTGCAATGAGTGATGATAGAATTCCTAACTTTGAAAAGTGTTGAATCATGGTTAAAAATCATGGAGGATGAATTTTCTCAAAGATTCAGCACTGAACCTTATTTTGATGCACGTAAATGGGTAGATGAGAACATCTACCATGAGTTGTATAATACTTTTATCTATTGCTTCCCAATATAGTTGTATGAATGGCTCTTGGCATATGCATCTATATCAAGATGGTTTTATAGATCACATGCATGGACCCAAGAAGAATACCAAAGAATGTAGGATGCAGATCTGACATGGACTCATGTTGTAGATCATTAGTGGAAAGGTGTGTTGGATAGCTACACTATAGAGTACAATATTTCCACATATTCTTGTCTGGAAGTTGCTGAGTTTGAGTTTTTGCGAGAGCCCAGAGGATCATTTCTATGTGCTATTCCTCTGGCCATGAAGATCTTGATTGTTGCCTTGAGTTTAGAGGCAATTTTTGATGGCCGGATAAACCATTCTAAGCGTTGGGTGAGGAAGCTAAGGTGGAGAAATATGGCATACATTGTGATGGAGAAAGAAAGGGAGGAGAGATGACTCAAGTATAGTGAAGCGCATGAAAGGGAGATTGCTAGACAACGCGAGGTTGCAAGTGTGATGGATTTATGGAGGTAGATGTTACGAGAAGGAGTTGAGGTTCATGTGGAGGATGTTGAACCTAAACAATCTGTGCTACTCCATCTTGGTAAGCATGTAAGAGAGACCCCTTTGGCTTCTGATGAGAGTTCATCATGTGGAAAGAGAAGAGTCATTGGAACGAATCTAAACCCACCTAGTGACCAAACCATGGCGCTTGGTTTTCCAGATCAAGGAAGGAGTATCGCGGACCTAGTTGGTATTAGTGGAAGTGATAAATCTGTGCCTAGGAGATATAATTTATCATTTCCCACTTCTATGGATATGCATACTATTACATTATTCAGATAAAGTTTGAACAAGAAGTAAGTACACAAGCCTTAATTCTTACATCTAGAGTGGTGTTGGGTACACTATTGGCAGTGGGGCATTATCATATACCCTCATATCATAGTTCAGTGGAACTTTGGAAACCCTTGGCACAACCACTACAGGACCTGATGGATCTGGTGGGTCAAGAGGCACATGACCTGGTGGACCTAGTGGGTCTAGTGGATCAAGAGGAACAAGACCTAGTGGATCAAGAGGTGCAGGACTTGGTGGAGGAGGAAACACCAAAAGAAACAAAGGCTCTAGCTTAAGAGGAGAAGGGCCCCAGCCACCTCCTCAAGTCTTCTTTGAGATTTCTTTACATTTTCTAGATTACAAAGGTATTAAAGATGTTGCAAAACATGTTCACAAGTGTGAGATGATATGACGCATGAAGGGGATCACAACCCTGGAGTGGAAGGCTAGTAAGTTTGCAATGACATTGCAAGGGCATGCACATAGCTGGTATAGGAAATATGACCCTCATCAAATGGTGGTGGATTATAATACTTTAAAGAATGCCTTCTTGGTAAAATTCCACATCCCTGAGTTTGAACAAAAGAGCATCAACACCCTGAAGGAGATTCAGTAGGGAATGGTGGAGAATGTACAAGAGTACGATGCGCAGTTTAAGACTCTCCTATCAAAATTTTCATATGACATTCACCCTTCATAGCATGCTCAATGGTTTATTGGAGGGTTGATAACTCCATTTAGAAGAGATTTATCTAATAAGAATTTCACAGAGCTGCATAAGATGTTGGAAGCTATTATGTGAGCTGAAGCTGTTGGAAGTGTTGATACTAGTTTTAGTCCATTCCTGGAAGTTCAAATCACCGCTATGGCTAAGCATCTGGAGAAGTTTTCTAGGAACTCAGCCGATGAGATTCATAGTGGTATATGATGTACAAATTGTGAAATAGAGGGGCATGTCAAGGATAGTTCCCCCCAGAAGACACTATAAGCTGTAGCAGTAGACCATGAGATTTTTCATGGAGACCATGATGCAAGTAGATGTCCCTTGTTGTAGTGCGCAATGTAGAAGAATGTGTCTTGATACTATAATATCTGCACCTCTACAACCCATGATACTAAGGATTGTAGGATTATTAATCAGATCCATGAGGCCATAGATCATGGTGTGTGCCATACTAGCCTTACCAGTAGTTCTAAGAATGATGACCGCCATTATGAGGAGCACGCAGATGGAGGCGTGGATAGAAGGGGATTTCACAAAGGATTCCGTGGTTCGGGTAACTATTATCCAAAATTCACCCCCAGGGTAATTTTGATAACATGCATTAAATTCTCAAGTCCCAGGTAAATAGATTGATTTAGGGCAAAAATCATGTTTCTAGGGTCCCCTCAGATTTTTTCTAACTCCCCTGTCCAAGAAGAAAAGAGCAAGTTCTGAGAAAAGGTGAAAAAGTTGCAGGAAACAAGCTTGGGCTAGGAAAAATCATGAAAAATGGCTAAGTCCTAGTCCTTGCAACAGTCGAGACATGAGGGACATCTGGGCGCGAATCGGCCGAAAGGCCGCCAGGAAGTCTGCAGAGTAAAGGGACATCTGGGTGCGAATCGGACGAAAGGCTGCTAGGTAGTCTGCAGAGCAAAGGGACATCTGGGACGTGAGGACGCGTGGGACACGGAAAGGTGAACCGTCCGAAGGTTAGAGGAAAATCAACTAACTGCTAAGCCAAACAGTCTGGGACATCTAGGCCATGAGGACGTGAAGGATGCGAACCGCCTGGATCGGCCGGTGTAGAGAACTTCAGTTCGGGACATCTAGGATAGAGGGACGTGGAGGACACAGATAGCTAAAGGAGCCGAGAGCCAATCACATTATGCCACTTGTCATCGGCAGAAAAGGGACAAGGAAGCCCATTTCAGGCAGATCAGAGGAATTTGTCCCAAGCAGTTTGGGATAGCCGGGCCGTGAGGACATGAGGGACGCGAAAAGCCAACAGACCCGGAGACCAATCAAATCATGACACATGTCATAAGAAGGAAGCGTCCAAAAGTTCAAAGGGCGAGGTTTCAAGCGTTGGCCCGAGCCAATAGGAATTGGACACGTGTCCAAGGGAGTAGGGAAGCGCGGAGCTCGGGAAGGAGTTGGAGAACTTGGGAAAGGTTCTGGCCAAAAAGCTAAAAGAAAAGGAAGCCCCTACGCCCCTGTCCTCCAATCAATGTATGCCACGTGTCCCAAGTGGCGGGGGCGCGGGGGAAAAGTGAAAAATGTTCCAAAATCATCAAAAGTCAAAATTTTCAAGGAAAACCCACAGGTGAGTAGAGGAGAGAGAATTACGCATCCAATCAGTGCTTGCCACATGTCATCTAGGTGGCAGAGCACGGGAAAAATTTTCAAAACACATTTTCACCTGTTTTGTGCCCTAAATCTTCAGATCTCCATATCTTTTGATCCAGAGCTCAGATTTGCACGTTCTTTATATCAACGGAAAGCTTATGAAATTCTCTACATGATTTTAGGGTTAATATTGAATTTTGGTGTAGTTTGGAGAGAGAAAGTTAAGAAATGGCTCTGACGCGTGTTCATGGCCAGAAGTGACATTTCAGCGACCAAATTTAACGCAGAATGGGTCGCATTCTCCTGCAATTCGGTCAAAATTGATAGGGTATGGGTTTGTAAGGTATCCCATGCTGTTTTAATGCATCTGCAGTCAAGGAGGAATGGGCTCTCACATTTTTTGTACGTTTCTGTCTCCTGGGCTCGACCCATGCAATGTAAAAGCCAGATTTGGCTCATTTCTAAAGGGGGAACATTTTTTTTGGACATAGCAACTTCTTCTTTCACCTCCAGCAAGTGATTGTTTGAAGAATCAGACCTCTCCAAAGACTGTAACAGTTTTTTACCTCTCTGAGGTTGTAATGCAGTGATTTTGACACTAGAAATGATAATGCAAGCTTTGTGAATGAGTTTTAGTCCTTTCTTTGTATTGTTTACTTCATTTCAGATCCTAAATTATATCTTATCATCCTGTGTATGTTTTATTCTACAATCTCTAGTTTATGTCTATTTACATGACAAAAATGTTTCACCACTCCTTTTGGTGCATCACCACCTTTAGTTAGTTTCAATTTTTGCATTTCTATCCCTGTCTCCTTGCAGTTTAGAGTAGGATTAGGATCTGAACCTCTGTAGTTGTGCAAGCATTAGATCTAATTAGAGGAGTTTGAGGAACCAGCCTCTAATCTGGAGATTCCTCTCTCAGTTTCACAAGTCCCACACTTGGAGAGAGGTTTCCATGTTGTGCAATCACACTGGGTGCTAGAGTGATCAACCTAGAAGCCTGATCTGCATCCAGGGGTGCTGTGAGCCTGCAACAATAGTTTTGGCACACCCGGTGGGACACTAGAGGTCTCATTTTTATTGCAGCAAGGTTGATGTGCATCTTCTGCAATTTTCTTGCTTAAAAAGAGCTATTATTTGCATATCTGGTGACTCCAAGGGGAAGAATCAACTGGTTTCAGTAGTGCAGGCTTGAAATACTCATGAGAAGAATCACCACAAGGTCAAGAGTTGGAGAAGAAGAAGTGTTGTTTGAATACCTGCAATTATCTCCAAGAAGAAGGCAAAGAGGAAGAAGGATTCAAAGGTCTCTATCTCCCTCAAACAGAACTCTCTCAACTCCTCCACCTGGTAGGCCCTTCATTCAGTCAACAAGGGTTTTAAGACCAATCAGAATGGCTCAAAACAATCCCTACGTCAACTTCACAGGCAGCAGCCCACTTGCCCTCAATGCGCAACATCCAATTCCTATTGCAGCCTTGAAGAACATTCCCTACTTCACTGGAGAAAATCAGACTACTCCAGGTGATCATGTTAAAGATATTGCTAACCTTTGTGCAATCCATGAAATCAATGAGATGCAAGTGGCTGTCAAGTTACTGGCATCGTCATTCAAGGGGAAATCATTGCAATGGTTTAGGAGCCTTGGAGCTAGTTCTATCAAAAACTCGAATCATTTGTGTATTGCACTTCACGAGCAATTTGGAGAGAAGGGAGACAACTTGTCTCTTTTGGAGCAGCTGACAACCATCAAGAGAGCTCCCAATGAGTAGCTGACTGATTTCAACTTCATATTTCAAAAGACTTGGGAGAGAGTTCCAGTGGCAGTCAGGCCAGCAGTAGAAACTTCACTGGAGAAAATCAGATTCCAGGTGACCATGTTAAAGATTTAGGAATCCATGAAATCAATGAAATTAGAGCTAGTCAAGGGGGAAAGCATTGCTATGGTTTCATGGTTCTATCACAAACTAGAATCAGCTGTGTATAGCACTTCATGAGAAATTTGGAGAGAAGGGAGACAACTTGTCTCTTTTGGAGTAGCTGACAACCATCAAGAGAGCTCCCAATGAGCAGCTGACCAATTTCAACTTCAGATTTCAAAAGACTTGGGAGAGAATTCCAGTAGCAGTCAGGCCAACAGCAGAAGGTGATTATTTTTTACTATCTCAAAGCTCTAAATTATGATATTTCTATGTTAATTCAGTCCATGGGAGGCATAACTATCCCTATGGCTTATAGCATTGCCATTAGGGCTGAAAATTGTTTGATCCAAGCTGGAAAACTTGCCCCTAGACCTCCCATGCCACTGTTTCCAAGTTTAGAGAATCCAAACACCAATCAAGCACCTAATTTGGCTCCTTCTCCCACTCCTAGAAATCAGAGTTCAAATGAAGCTTCCACTTCATCTCCAAGTGCCCCAAATGAGCTTCAAGAAGTCATGAAGCAATTGCAAAACCTAGGCAATGAGCTGGTTACTCTCAAGAGGCAGCAAGCCCAAGGTTTCAGACCTTCTTATCAACCCCAGGCTCAGCCTAATAGGCAGCCATACCAACCACAAAGGCCTCCTAATCCAGTTGCAAATATGAATCAAACAAGGCCTCCTGCCAATAGACCATTTCAGCCATATAATCCAAATGCCATATCTGCCTCTAAGGCATTGGTGCCAACACAAAACAACATTGCTCAGGAGTATGATTGGTGTTTTCCATGCAATGAGCCTCATAACCAATCCATGTGCTTCAATGGTGCTTTGAATCAAGCACTAATGGTGACAACTACTGGTGTGGAGGGTGAGGGTAGTCAAGGAAACAGTCAACAACAAGAAACATTCCAACAACAATCAGCCCCAAATGACACCACATTGGTGAACTGGCAAGCAGAAGATTTCTGTGGCATGAATCAAGCAGTTTCTCAAGGTGTTGCAGCCAACACAAGGTCAAAAAGGAGGAATTTGGGTGAAGAACAACCATTAGCCCCAACCAATCCACAACCTTCCATGGCTCCACAAGTGGTTGGCAAGCAAAATCCAATTTCAAATGCACAAGGGCAGCCAAGAACAGCCCCTAGGCCAACTCAAATACCAGTTGTTGCTGCCCACATGCAAGGAGTGAATGTGCAAACCAAGGGATAGCAAAGAGATCCTTCATCACCGTTCAATATCATTGATCAGATGAAGAAGACAAATGTCAATATATCAATGTGGGAATCCCTATCTATCCCAGGCCAAAGAGATCTGCTGCAAGCTGCCATGAAGGACTGGCCAACTTTGAATCAACAAGTTCAGATGCAAGACAAAGTGCTTACAAATGCTGCCCAGCCTAAGGGAAATCATGGAGGAAAACAAGGTAAGATGTTGAAGCCCCCTCCTTTCTATGTTTCATTGATCATTGGAAATCAGCAAGTGCATAATTGCATGATAGATTCTGGAGCAAGTAGTTCTGTCATGCCTTAACAAATAGCTGATCAGCTAGGGCTCTAGTATGAAACAATATCCAAAGGGGTAGTGCAGCTGGATGGGACAACAGTAGCAACAGTTGGAGTGATTAGAAACCTGAGTCTTACCTTGCATGCATGTCCAAATGTTGTTGTTTTACAAGATGTATCAGTCATAGACCTTCCACCACTCTTTGCCCTTTGCTTGTCAAGGGACTTCACAGCCAAGATTGGGGGATATTTGTCTGCTGATTGGTCACACATGCTGTTCAGAATGAGGTATGGAACTAAGGCTACAATCAGGTCAGAACCTATTGCAAACTTTCACATTGAGCCTTACACTCCAAGTCAGATTAATGCCAATTGCTCAGCATTTGATCAAGAAGATCACCCAAGCACTGATGAGGCTGACACCAAGGTTGGAAGCATCCCGGATCTAACTCTTGATGAATGGGCAAACAAGGTACATGCTTTTGATCCTTATCAAGAAGTAGAAGAATCTGAGCTAGGGGTCTATTGCATACACGAAGAAAATCAACCTATTCCTAGCATCACTAAGCCAGACCACAAGGATGACAATGAGGTATGGCAGCTGTTTTTTGATGGATCAAGGAGTAGACAAGGTGCAGGAGGTGGAGCTATGCTTGTTTCACCTCAAGGAGTAAGGTACTATTTAGCTTTTAGATTTCAGTTTGCATGCTCCAATAACACTGCTGAATATGAAGCCTTGGTGCAAGGGATGCATTGGGCAATCAAGAGAGGAATAAAGAACTTGCAAGTCTTTGGTGACAGTGAATTGATTGTAAATCAGGTCAAGGGACAGCATGCTGCCAAGAATGATCTTCTCAAGTGCTACAAGAACAGGGTGTGGGACCTCATGGAAGATTTTGAGGGTTTTGGCATCAAATCCATTCCCAGGAAAGAGAATCAAGCTGCTGACAGGCTTGCAGCAGTAGGGGCAACCTTTGACATTGTGGAAAGCATTCAACAAGACAAGGTACAGCCAAACATCCACGTGATTGTGAGGCCTTTAGTGCCAGATAACAATGTTAGTTGGCAAGTGTTTGAGAATGACCAGCAAATCATCCATTTCTTGCAAGAAGAAGCTGAGTTCTCAGCCAAGAATCAAGAAAAGTTGGAACAACAGTATGGTGACCAAGTGGTACAGCTGAGAACCAACAAGTTGCCCAAGGGACTTATCACTTTGGAGTCCATTTTTAATCCCTGAATGATCAGTTTAGAAAGGAGAAAGCAAACATTCAGGTCAAGAGAGAGGATTCAGTATCCATCTTGGTAGAAGAGAAAAAACCATTGCAGATTGGAAGGATGACAACTGAACAAGAAAGGTATGATTTCATACAGCTGTGTCAAGAGTTCCCTGACGTGTTTGCTTGGAGCTATGAAGACTTGAAGGGTTTCAATCCCAACTTAGCTCAGCATACCATTGAATTGGATCCAAATACTAAGCCTGTCAGGCAGAAACAAAGACCAGTCAATCCCCACATGGAGCCTCTCATGAGGAAAGAATTGGACAAGCTGATTGAGTCAAGGATCATATTCCCAATCAAGCATTCTAGTTGGGTTGCCAACTTAGTTCCAGTCAGAAAGAAGAGTGGAGAGATCAGATTGTGTGTTGACTTCAGAGACTTGAATAGAGCCTCTCTCAAGGACCATTACCCACTCCCTTCCATGGAGAAAATATTGCAAGTTGTAGCTGGTTCAGAAAGGTTCTCATTGCTTGATGGCTACTCAGGCTACAATCAGATTATGGTGAAGGAAGAGGACCAGTTCAAGACAGCCTTCACAACCAAATGGGGAACTTTTGCATACAGGAAAATGCCATTTGGGCTTTCCAACGCTGGTGCTACCTTCCAAAGGGCAATGGACATGGCATTCAAAGGTTTGATTAACAATGTGGTGCTGATCTACCTTGATGATATCACTGTTTTTTCCAAAAATGTAGCAGACCACCTCTCTCATTTGAGGCAAGTCTTCACAAGGTGCAGGAGATTTGGAGTGTCTTTGAATCCTAAGAAGTGCATCTTTCTTACACATGAAGGAAAGCTCCTTGGCCATATTGTCTCCAAAGAAGGATTAGCAATTGATCCAGAGAGGGTTGAAGCCATAAGAGCACTACCATTGCCAAGCCACAAGAAAGCCCTTCAGAGTTTCTTGGGAAGGATAAACTTTGTTCGGAGGTTTGTCCCAAATTTTGCAGCCCTTGTCAAGCCCATCACCAAAATGTTAAAGAAAAGCATGGCTTTCAAGTGGACAACAGAAGGCAAGGAGAGTTTTGAAGCAATCAAAGAAGCCATCTCTCAAGCACCAACTCTCATCAACCCAGACTTCTCCAAGGATTTCATCCTCTATGCATTTGGAGGTAATGACACTATTTCTGCCATTTTGGTACAACAGAACAAGGATAATGATGAGCAACCAATTTCCTTCTTCAGCCAGAGCCTAGATGACTATGAGGTGAGATACTCTTTTATTGAGAAGCATGTGCTTGCAGTAATCAGAAGCTTGAAGAAATTCAAGCATTTAGTCTCAAACAACAAGGTCCAGTTGCTGGTCTCACATGCTGGGGTTAAGGACTTCCTCCTCAACAAGGATTTGAATGAGAAAAGGGCAGGTTGGATCACCTGTGTCATGGAGTATGACATTGAGATCAAGATCACCAAGCTGGTAAGAGGGAAAGGATTGTGTGAGCAGCTGGTTTTGGGGAAGCAAAAAGAAGTATGCATTGAAGAAGAGGCTGTTTTAACAGTCCAGGACAGCCATGAGCCAAGTGGCAAGCAAGAAGAAGACAATGCTGCCCCCACTCCTTGCTGGACCCAAGGTATTATACACTTCCTAGGCACAGGCCTATGCCCTCCGGAGATGAACAAGACCCAAAGGAGACACTTCAGATTGCAGGCTGTCCCGTATGCCATTGTTGATGGAGTTTTGTTCAAGAAAGGATGTGAATGGAGTGCTGCTGAGCTGCATTAGCACAAATCAGATTCAAAGGGTGTTGGAAGAGTTCCATGGTGGACCAGCTGGTGGCCGTTTTGCACCAAGAGTGATAGCTCTAAAAATCATGAAGGCTGGTTATTATTGGCCTAAGATCTTCAGTGATTGCTATGCATGGATCAAGAGGTGTAAGAATTGTGCATTCTTCACAGGAAAAGAGAGACTTGCTGCCCTTCCATTACATCCAATCTCAGTTGACCAGCCATTCATGCAATGGGGTTTGGACTTCATTGGAGTCATTAATCCCAATTCAAGCCAAGGGCACAAATGGATTTTGACAGCCACAGACTACTTCACCAAATGGACAGAAGCAGTAGCACTCAAAGAGGCAAATGAGTCTAGCATCTTAGACTTTTATGAGGGGATAACAACCAGATTTGGTGTACCTGCTACAATAATCTCTGATAATGCATTGGCATTCATTGGATCTAAGGTGACTGAGTGGGCTGTCAAGAACGGTATTTACCTAAGCACTTCATCAAACTATTACCCTCAAGGTAATGGCCAGGCTGAGTCTACAAACAAGAACTTGTTGAGGATCATTAGGAGGACTCTTGACGAGAATCAGAGGTCTTGGCATACCAAACTGAAATCAGCCTTATGGGCTGATAGGATAACTCCCAAAAGATCCACAGGTAACTCTCCATTCAGGCTTGTCTATGGAAGAGAGCCAATCTTGCCCATGTCACTTGAGTTGCCAACATTGGAACTCATGAAGCAGCTGGAGTTGCTAGAGTTTGAGCCCATGGAGGTGAGGTATGCAGAGTTGATGGAGCTGCAAGAGATCAGAAATCAGGCATCCCAAGCAATGGAAAAGGATCAAGCTTTGATCAAGAAGACCTTTGATAGAAAGGCCAAGGATAGATCTTTTCAAGTTGGAGATCTAGTGTTGAAATGGGATGTGGATAGAGCAAAACCGGGAAGGCATTCAAAATTTGATGCCATTTGGAGTGGCCCATACATGGTCACGAAGTGCAAGAACAACAATGCTTTCCAATTGGCCTCATTGGATGGTGAAGAACTACAGATTCCAGTCAATGGAATCTATCTCAAGCGTTGCTTCTAGAGGGAAGTTCACTACCTTGTAAATATTAGATTAGATTTTCATTCCTCCAAGTGCTTGTGCACATTGTTTTGCTGTAGGTTAGTTTTGTTTTCCCTAAGTGCTTTGGCACAGCTTGCTGTCCATGGAGATGTTTTGCAGTCCTTGCTTTCATCAGGTGATATTCCATCTTCCTCCTTACACATTCTGAGTCAGTTGGGGTTCTAAACTGAATATTTGATGACTCCATGCCCAATGGACTGCTTCAGGCAACTGGTATCTTCTACCTAGCAGGCAGGTAACCCCGCTGAGTCACCAAATTGTTATCCAAAATTCACCCCCAGGGTAATTTTGATAACATGCATTAAATTCTCAAGTCCCAGGAAAATAGATTGATTCAGGGAAAAAATCATGTTTCTAGGGTCCCCTCAGATTTTTTCTAACTCCCCTGTCCAAGAAGAAAAGAGCAAGTTCTGAGAAAAGGTGAAAAAGTTACAGAAAACAAGCTTGGGCCAGGAAAAATCATGAAAAATGGCTAAGTCCTAGTCCTCGCAACAGTCGGGACATGAGGGACATCTGGGCGTGAATCGGCCGAAAGGCCGCCAGGCAGTCTACAGAGCAAAGGGACATCCGGGCCGTGAGGATGCGCGGGACGGAAAGGCGAACCGGCCGAAGGTTAGAGGAAAATTGACTAACTGCTAAGCATAACAGTCTGGGACATCTGGGCCGCGAGGACGCGAAGGACGCGAACCGCCTGGATCAGCCAGTGCAGAGAACTTCAGCTCATGACATCTGGGACAGAGGGACACGGAAGACGCGGATAGCCAAAGGAGTCGAGAGCCAATCACATTACGCCACATGTCATCGGCAGAAAAGGGACAAGGAAGCCCATTTCGGGTGGATTGAAGGAATTTGTCCCAAGCATTTTGGGACAGCCGGGCCGTGAAAGGACATGAGGGACGCGAAAAGCCAGCTGATCCAGAGACCAATTAGATCACGACACGTGTCACAAGGGGGAAAACGTCCAAAAGTTCAAAGGGCGAGGTTTCAAGCGTTGGCCCAAGCCAATAGGAATTAGACACATGTCTAATGTAACAAGGAAGCATGGAGCTCGGGGAGGAGTTAGAGAATTTGGCAAAAGTTTCGGCCAAAAATCTAAAAGTAAAGGAAGACCCTGCACCCCTGTCCTCCAATCAATGCATGCCACATGTCCCAAGTGGCGGGGGCGCGGGGGAAAAGTGAAAAATGTTCCAAAATCATCAAAAAGGTCAAAATTTTCAAGGAAAACCCATGGGTGAGGGAGAGGAGAGAGAATTATGTATCCAATCAGTGCTTGACACATGTCATCCAGGTGGCAGAGCGCGGGAAAAATTTTCAAAAACACATTTTCACCTGTTTTGTGCCCTAAATCTTCAGATCTCCATATCTTTCGATCCAGAGCTCAGATTTGCACGTTCTTTATATCAACGGAAAGCTTATGAAATTATCTACATGATTCTAGGGTTAATCTTGAATTTTGGTGTAGTCTAGAGAGAGAAAGTTAAGAAACGGCTCTGACGCGTGTTCATGGCCAGAAGTGACATTTCAGCGACCAAATTTAACGCAGAATGGGTCGCATTCTCCTGCAATTCGGTCAAAATTGATAGGGTATGGGTTTGTAAGGTATCCCATGCCATTTTAATGCATCTACAGTCAAGGAGGAATGGGCTCTCACGTTTTTGTACGTTTCTGTCTCCTGGGCTCGACCCATGCAATGTAAAAGCCAGATTTGGCTCATTTCTAAAGGGGGAACATTTTTTGGACATAGCAACTTCTTCTTTCACCTCCAGCAAGTGATTTTTTGAAGAATCAGACCTCTCCAAAGACTGTAACAGTTTTTACCTCTCTGAGGTTGTAATGCAGTGATTTTGACACTGGAAATGATAATGCAAGCTTTGTGAATGAGTTTCAGTCCTTTGTTTGTATTGTTTGCTTCATTTCAGATCCTAAATTATATCTTATCAGCCTGTGTATGTTTTATGCTGCAATCTCTGGTTTGTGTCTATTTGCATGACAGAAATGTTTCACCACTCCTTTTGGTGCATCACCACCTTTAGTTAGTTTCAATTTTTGCATTTCTATCCCTGTCTCCTTGCAGTTTAGAGTAGGATTAGGATCTGAACCTCTGTAGTTGTGCAAGCATTAGATCTAATCAGAGGAGTTTGAGGAACCAGCCTCTAATCTAGAGATTCCTCTCTCAGTTTCACAAGTCCCACACTTGGAGAGAGGTTTCCATGTTGTGCAATCATAGTGGGTGCTAGAGTGATCAACCTAGAATCCTGATCTGCATCCAGGGGTGCTGTTGTGAGCCTGCAACATATAAGTCCCTCTACTTAACCAGTGCAATAAGTTGTATATGAATGTCCCAAGTGGAAATTGATTTTAATCTTTGGGTAGCTACTTACGACTACAAGTGTGAGTGACCAAAATTAGGGGAACTCCTCATGAATGCCTATGAAAAAAGCATCAAGTATGCAGGAGTACTCTCTACTAGTTTGAAGACATATGAATCTAACAGCAGCAGGAAAAGATAAGGAGTGCTGAAAAGAGGTAGCGAGAATTATTTGTTAGGTAGGAAGAAAATCATGGATTCCTTGCACAACACTAGTTACAAGTCTTTGTCACATAAACTAAATTAAGAGGAAATAACGTATATACAAGTAGCAATGAAGACTAGATAGAATTTCTATGGTAGCCTTTCGACCCAAAGTATCCAATAGGGGAAGTCCACTTAGTCTAAAGCAAAAAATCTAGAAACTCCTTATTGTATTGATTGTGCAAACCAAAGTTGTACATAGTGGGCAAATAGAGGAAATTTGAGAATGAGGGGAATGGGAGAATTTTCCTATCTCCTTTGTTCTCTCAATGCACTATTGAATTTACAAAATCAATCACCAAAACTTTGAAATGGGAATGGATTTATAATTTCTAGAATGATATGTGACTCGTCATCTACCCCCCATTGCTTTTTCATATGTCCTCACATAACTTAAAATTTTTCAACTTCGTAGGAAACTTCTAAGTCCCTTTTTATAACATAAAGTTGGCTTATTACATTAGGAAAATTAATACATATGAAAAAAGTGCAACCCCCCAAAAAAATTTAGAACATGGAGAAGAGAGACTATTGGTGGGGAAGAAGGAGGAGGAAAATAAAGGATGTCACCCCTGTTGAAGTCTGTAGATCCTTGTTGATTGAAACCTCATGTCTTGTGAGACTTTAAATATTTAAGTCCCTTTTTTAATAGCAAGGTCACTTAATTCACATTATGTTTCTAAAGTCACTTTTAAGTGACTTAAAGGCATATCAAAAAGTTCAAACCCCAACGAAGAATTAGAACATTTGAAAGTGAGAGAAAGTTGGGGGGAAGAGGAGAGAGAGAGAGAGAGAGAGAGAGAGAGAGAGAAGAAAAAGAGTAGATGTCACTCTATGAAGTCCATTGATCCTTGTTTATGGAAAGCTCCAAATGCAGTGAAACTCTAAATCTTTGAACTACTTGCACACTGTGAAACTCCTCCAAATTATCTCCTGAATGCTCACCCAGTTGAATGAACTAAGGTGGATCTTGAATGCCCTATGAAAAATGACTAGGATGCTCCCGAACAATGATGTCCCCCTAAATGATTGTCCTTGTACATCCCATTGTGCCAAAAATTCTCTTTGAGTGTAACTTACTATTTTTAGTAACTGTGAAAAAAGCAACTCTCTCGATCCTTTGCAATATTATGGCTTTTGATTGTGAATTCTCACCTGTGTACATCACTCCTATTGAAGCATTAATTTCTAGTGTCAGTAGGAAACTTTTGAGCATACATAATATTTTTAGTAGACTGCCAAAATTGGTTCCATTATTGTAGGAATCTAAACTTCAGTGTATTTCTTGACACTGTCTTGGTCTTCTTGGAAAGGTTCAACTATTTTTGACAAGTTTCCAATATTTTCAATCCCTATGTAGTCCAGACCTATTGATGGCACCATGAATATTTAACTCCTATGGGAGTTAGATCTGACATCTACACAAATTCACTCCTTTTTGGGGTGACTTTCTATTTTTATTAAGCACCAAAAAAATAACTTTGACTATTTCGGGCCCGCCCAGTGTGAGAAAAATCCAGGCCCCCTTTTATCCTTGACTAGTTGTGATTAGACCTAAGAATCTCCTTCCTTCTGCTCTCTTCCCACCATTAATGGACCTCAATATTCTATTTTTGGTAGGTGCTCGTGAAACCACTTTCAATTTTTTTTATTAATTTTTGAATTTGGGACAAAAATTCTCGTTCTTCAAATGCAACTCTTAAACTACAGTGCATCCTCTGTGTTTCACGCGAAATCTCACTTCATAGGTTCTTTTGTTGATGAATTTCCCAAAATAGCAGTCATCTATTGTTGAAGATGCTTCTATTTCTATAAATGGGTGGAGTCTTCTAGAAGTGTCTTCTTGATGGCCGTGGGTAGAGAAATGAGTTTTCCAATATAGGTTGTTGTTCTCAATGCATCTGTCCCTCTGGGAAATTTCATGCTTACTCCTGATTTCAAAAGTTAGGGAGATTTTAAACATTTTAAATCCTTCTGTGCTCCGTAGCAACTCCTTCTATGTTTGATAAGGCATTCCATTAATGAGACCTCAAAAGTTGTAGGTCTGAATGTGTTTCAGTCCTTTGTTTGATCAGAAAAAAAAAATTGCAATGGTTTTGTTATGGAAGAATGTTACTGAGTTTCTTATGCTTTCAATGAAATTTCATCTATCAATCCGGTTTCTGAAGTTTGAAGCGGGAAAAATTGAGACTTGGAGAAATTTCAAAAAGATGTGCCGAAAAGTAGGGATTGGGTTCATTAATCCATGTTTTATGTCCATGAGACCTCAGGGTATAATGGTGTGACATCTAATGGTTTTTTATATGATTAATGAACAATGAAATTATGGTTCATTAGATCCAATGGCAACCGTTTGGAAGGATTTCTTCAAAGTTTGATATTGCAAGCAATGGGGATTTTCATTGAGTTCTTCTTGTCTATTTTTCAAATTTCTTCTCCTTATGGGGGATGGAAATATTCTTATGAAAAAATGATGTATCACCAGGGGACTCAGAGTATTTTATTTGTTTGGTTGATCTTGTTTGATATTTTACAATAGTGGTCAATGAGCATGGTAGGACATGTTGCCAGATCTGATGTTTGTAGAATGCAAGTTGTGCACATGAATGCTAGATGTTAGATGTTAGAAGTAGGAACGGTCATTTAAAATTTTGAGAAAATTCAAAGGCTATGGAGAGATGGTGAAAATTTTTCAATGTCCCTGATATGAAGTCCCCCACTTCAAAGGTATGTGAGGGACATAAATTTTCACAACGCACCTGGAGCTTGACATGTGGCGCCTGATCCATGACGACAGGGTATTGAATGCTAAAAAAATAGCACTTAAAGCACTGAGGGGATAGAAGTCTGAAGGTCACATGAGGTGATCAAAAGTATCACTTAAGGTCTGGGCTGGAAACATTTTCTGAGGGCCATTTTTTATGTCCCTGACCTTGAGGTATATCGAGGGACATAAAATCCCTCTAGGATCCTAGAGATGACATGTGTTCTTTCCAAAATTTGACTAACTCCCAAACTCGCTCTTAGAGAGGGCAACTTTGAAACAATGATAACTTGAGCTCCTGATGGAATTTATTGGTGAAATTTTATATGATCCTAACTGGAAATGGAATTTATAATCCAATGATTTGGGTATAATTTCTTAATTTGACCATATGATCCCTTAAAAATCAGAGTTTTGATCTAGGACTCCACTTGTGCTTGAGAAAAACTACCTTCCAATCATATGCACCAAGGTGTTGTGAAAAAATATTATTTCACCATCATGTAGATCTTGGAATCGTATTTCCTAAGATGTTTTGTTTTACTTCCAAATCCATTTGGAGCTCTCAGAATCATCTTTTGAAGCCTAGCGGCTGTTTTAGGCATGTGTACTATCTAGGCTTGTGAACCCTATTTTCACTTAGACTGCTCCAAGTATTGAAAAACTTCTCTAAACCTTCCAAAATCATTTCTTTGATGTAATAAGGTATTCCATTCACCTCCATGTTGAAGTTTTCCCTTCCATTCTACTCCAGGGGGTCAATCTAGTCTTGGGAAGGCTAGCGATAGCCCTTCCCAATACTGCTAGAAGATAGTATCTTTTTAGAACTCCCTAAAATCACCTAGGTGGAATGAGTGAAATTTACTAAATCACCTAGGGGAAAAATTTGAAATCAAATAGGGGTTGATCAAATTGATGAATTTGACCTAGGGTTCTTTGGAATGATAAAACATGAAAATTTTGACATCTGGGTATAGTTGTCGTGCTCGAAAATTGTCAATTTCCCTATTCCACATTTTCACGACAACACAATGGTAAGAATTAAGAAGGATAACACACAATGGATGCCACAGGTGACACATGATGTAGGCTTAGAACCTATTATGGTAACAACAAGAGCAGAGACCGCACACATAAAAGAAATACCAAGGCAAAAGAACCTGGTTTCAAGGGAATAGGTGGTACATGGGAAGTACCTAGATCCTGTACATCAGAAGGAGGTATATCAAGATACCATGGACATCATTCAAAGTTTACAAGGAGAAATCCAATGTCTAAAGGATCATTCTAGGAGGGAGGAGAAAAGAAGGAAGGTCGAGGTGCCAAAGGATGACCTGGATGAGGTCAAGGAAATATGTAAAATGCTAAGGTAAGAGAATATTATTCCCTTACTAGGGGCATGGTTGAGAGAGAAGGTACCACATGATAGAGAAAATAATGAGAGGTAGGTATTGCATGCAAAAATTCCACCTCATAACCTTGACTATGATAGGGATATCATGTTAAATGTGGTCATAGATGGATGGATCCTTAGTAATATCCTCATCGACACGTGCGCAGAAGTCAATGTTCTCACCTTAGATGCATGGCATCAGATGGGAAGACTTGCATTATAGACATATTCAAATGTGTTGTATATGGAAAAAAAATGAAGGAAATGCCCATCAGTTTCTTAAAGGATGCAACTATCACCATTCAGGGAGCTAAGTTTACTGGGGACTTAAAATTCTTGGCACTCATCGAGGTAGACAATTTCCTAGCATTAATTGGGAGCCCATGGTGCTATAGGAATAATGTGCATCTTTAGTTCAATAAGGGATATATAAGCTTTGAAAATGAGGAGGAATGGGTCATCATACCCCTGACTGATGGGAAATCAACACCCTATACTGAACCCTTAGGAGAAGATGTCCTAGATAGAATATATGTGCGCTCAATCAGGGATCTAGAGATTATTCATCACACAGAGGGAGTTATCCAATTTGAGGAAACTCTGTCCCTAAGTGACACCACCAGTATAACATGTGATAATTGGGTGCATGGGACCTATAAGTTAATCATATGACATTTGAGAGGATCAGTAACAAAGGTGATAAATGCGCGTACGGTCTGGCACTTAGGAGGAAAGGAGGTACCTAAGTACTAAGGAGGATCCTTCCCTGAGGTATTTTTGTAGGAGATGGAAGCTCAGTGGAAGGAGTAAACTAAATGAAGGTGGATGTTAAGTTACGTCCTACTCATAAATACTGCACACTGGTGGGAAACGCATCGGGATAATCTCTTGGAATGGCGTGAGGTGAGAATTGCCTTCTCTATAAGGTTTTACAGGAGCAACGAGCCCATGACTATAAAAGACTACCATGGTAAAGAGACCGCTTCCCTCCATATCCAAGCATGTGAGATAACTTGGATGGGAAGCACAAAAGCATTTCCACCTTCATTATGGGTTCACAAGTTATATTCCACATTATAAGGTTGTGCACACACATGGTACATTCATTATGAGATAGTCCACTAGACATGGAATTGGCAAGAGTTAGCAGCTGATATCATTCAAACATTTGAGTATCAGAGTACAAAACCCTTGGTGGATAAGCCATTGTAGGTTTTCAAGTGCCTTACCATTGGGGATATCGCCATGGTAGAAGATTGGATACTAGACTTGTTAGGTGAACCTTGCTAGGAGGTGCACTTTGAGGAAGAAGAAGTAGAAGAAATACAGTTTGAGTGCGCATGTATGGAAAAAGAAAAAGAGAAGATGGTTAATGTTATTGAGGAGGAAAAAGTGGAAAACTTGGATGTTGACCATTCTGTAGGGACACGTAAAGTCATAGATAGTGTTGATTAATGGGCTCATGCCTATCTTGAACCTTTAAAGACAAAGAAGGTTAAGATTGGTTCATACGAAGAGCCTAAAGAGGCTATCATCGGAGATTATTGGTTGGAGAAGCAAGTCTCTAAGATCATTGATCTTTTACATGAGTTTGAGGATTTATTCCCATGTAGATATCATGAGCTTAAAGGCATTCACCATTCCTTGGGGTAAATGAGAATTAACTTGAAGGAAGGTGTGCACCCGGTTTAGAAGAGACCATATTGAATGAAAGCTAACCTATGGGTGAATGTTAAGGAGGAAATAGATAAAATGATAGCATCAGGTATTATTAAAGCTATTGAAGAATCAGAATGGATAAGTCCAATGGTAATTAGTATCAAGAAGGATGGAAGGATAAGGATCTGTGTTGATTATAGGGACCTGAATTCAGTATGTATATTGATCCTTTCCCAACCCCATTTACTGAAGAAATTTTAGGAGTGGTAGGATGTGAGGTCTATTTTTTCACAGATGGATTCTCGGGCTATCACCAAGTAAGGATCACAAAGGATGACCAAAGGAAGATGAATTTTTCCACCGAGTGGGGAATTTTTTCCTATACAATCATGCTATTTGGGTTGAATACTGCATCGAATGTGTTCTCACGCATTATGGTACAAGCTTTCTAGGAATTCATCCATAAATTCCTTCAAGTCTACTTGGATGATTGGAAAATATATGGGTTAGTGAAGGACCATTGTGACAACTTAAGGCTGATGTTTGAAAGGTGTCAGAAGTTGAGGATATCCCTCAACATTAAGAAATGTGTCTTTGCTACCCCATTTAGAACATTATTGGGGCACATCATATGTAAGGAGGGCCTATTAGTAGATCCCGCAAAAGTTGTAGTAATTGTGGGATTGAAGTAGCCTACTAGTCAAAGCACGGTGCATGGATTTATTTGGCATATGAGGTACTACAAGAAGTTCACCAAGGGCTATACCAAGATATCCATGTTGTTAGAAGATTTTCTTAGACATAATAGTACCTTTCATTAGGGAGAGGCACAACAGAACGAATTTGACACTTTAAAGGATAGACTTATCACTGTGCCTATCCTACATTTCCCTTTTTGGGATAATCCTTTCCATGTTCATGTGGATTCCTTAGGGACCTCCATTAGAGTAGTACTTGCACATCCTGGTGAGGGGATTTTTGATCATCCTTTGTGCTTTGCAAGTAGGAAATTAACCCCAGCAGAGTAGAATTATACTACAACTAAGTGTGAGGCATTGTCGATGATCTACATGCTTCATAAATTTAGAAAGTATTTACTGGCATCCCCTTTTGTATTTTACACTGAACATATGGCATTGAAATACTTGGTGAACAATCCCGTTCTACAAGGGCTCATATGTCGGTGGATACTATTGTTCTAATAATTTGAGTTCACAGTGCTTGTCAAACTAGGAAAAAGTAATTCCGGACCTGATCATTTATCTATGATTAATTCAGGGGAGGATGCGTAAATAATTGAAGACACCATGATAGATGCACAAATATTTAGGTTACGGTGCGCACCCTTAGATTTGGAGGACACTGCATTATTTCTCAAAATGGGTGTGGTGCCATTCGGAATGAAGGCCTTGGATAAGAAGAAGTTAGCCATATGTGTCGTGCCCTACATGTTAATTAGTGGAGATTTGTACAAAATGGGTTGTGATGAAGTTCTACACCGATGCGTGCTAGAACATGAGTGCATTGAAATTATGGAAGAGGCACATGGTGGGATTGCAGGAGGACACTATGTGGGAAATGCAACCGTGTGGAAGATTTTACTCACAGGGCCTTAGTGGGATACTATTTATCAATATTGATTTGAGTTTTGCAAGGCCTGTGACCATTACCAGTGCCTTGGAAAACCTGGAAAAAGGGATGAAATTCCCTTGCGACCAATAGCCAGTGCAGAACCTTTTGAGAAGTAGGCTATCGACTTTGTTAGACCAATCTCAGTAGTGGCACGAAGGACTGGTTTGTGGTATATCCTCACTTGCACTAATTTTTTGACAAGGTGGGCAGAGGCAGTGCCTACAAAGGATTGTGCTACGGCTACCACTGTTGGATTTTTATGGGTAAACATAATCAATAGGTATAGATGCCCATTGAGTTTGAAAATTGATAGAGGTATGCACTTCCTTAATGAGACGGTCAGGATTTTGTTGTCAGAATTCATGGTGTCCCATCACAAAACTACTCCCTATCACCCTTAGGTAAATGGAACTGTTGAGGCATTTAACAAAATACTTAGCCACACATTGACTAAAATATGTGATGTTGGTAGATAAGATTGGGAAGAAAAATTATCAGCCATTCATTGGGCATATAGGAAAACCTACAAGAGGTTAAATAAGGCCACACCATTTCAATTAGTGTTTGGCATGGAGGCTATCCTACCAGTTGAATTCATGTTACCTTCTCTGTGTATAGCATGTGCAAGAGGATTGGCTGATGAAAAAGTGCTGGAAGAAAGAATTGACAAGCTAATACAATTAGACGAAAGACAATCACTCATTAGGTGAAGCTAGAAGACAGAAAAACAAAAACAAAAGGCATGGTATGATCATCACATTAAGAACATGAAGTTTGAGGTTGGGAAGATGGTCTTGTTGTATGATTCTAAGTTTCTACACCATCCTGGGAAGTTAAAAGTCCATTTTTTGGGTCCCTACATCATCTCATAAATCTTTGATTCAGGTGCGTGCCAGTTTTAAGTACTAGATGGGACAAGATTTCCAGGACACTTTAATGAGAGTAGGCTGAATCCCTACTATAAATAAGTCTTCTTTGTGTTTATAAATAAGGTAGTGTTCCCAGTTAGTTTAGGATTTCCTTTAATGTATTTTCTTTTCTTGTGTTTCCCTTTCTCATTATTATTTTGTGTTGCACCTTGGGTGTTGGTAATCTCATTTTTTTTTTAAGGTTGTAATTGTGTAGAGGACCGCATATCATCTTAGTGTGGGAAGGAGTAAGGTGGAAGAAATTGAAGTGTGAAGTGCCAGGAAGGATTGCATTAGAAAGTCTGGTTGGATGGCCCTGGGAAAGGAAGTGCATGAGAGGAAATGTGAAAAAGGATGGTTGGTGTCAAGGTAAGGCTACATTGGGGATCCACGTATAAGAGAGGAAAAAGCACAAATGCAACAAGAGGTAGACGAGAGAAAAAATCATGAAAAAATAAGTACCTTCGGTTCTAGTTATGTGAGTGTAAGAGTACCCTGTCAAGATGGATCGGTTGCATACCAGAAGGTTGGAGAATTGTCTATGCAAGGTTGGGCACATGAGTTAAAGCGCTAAAGTTGGACTTTGGTGAAAAATATGCATTAAGTGTTAAAGTACAATGGTAGGTAAGGTAACATTTAATGTTAAAAAGTGAGAAAAACTATAAATAGAAGGTTGGGCACTTCATTATTTACTTTGTGAATATGAAGAAGGAACAACTTTTGTGAACTAGGGTTTCCAAATTTGATCCGTGTAAAGAAAAATTGAAATATTTTAATCATGAGTGACTATTTTGGAACTGCAAACTGGGGGGAAGTAATTCACGGGCATGGGTAGAGTTGTGGAGAAGTGCCATATTATGAAGGGGATATTCCAGTTAGGGTTTGGCAGCTAAGGCATGGGTTAGAAAAGAGTATTCTTCGCAGGTTCGAGATTTGAACTTGGAAAAGATAGAAGAGTAGAGCTAGGAAGAGACGTTGAAGTGTAGAGAAAACCTACACAATGGCACCCAAGAAACTAGTAGTAACACCCAATAAGAGAAAGGGAAAGGGAAAACAACAAGAGACTACTGCAAGTACCAATGAGGAATGGTATGTAGAAATGCAGTACCCAAGTGGGGTTTTTTTTAGGATGGAATGGGAATCCCACTTGAGAAAAATGATAGTAAGTGACTACAATCATCGCACAAACGTGATTGAAAAGGAAATGGAATTGGAGTTAGTGCGCATGACTAACTAGAGAACACCTGAGGGGTTACTAATTTATAACAACGAAGTCAAGGTGAAGTTAGATAAGGCGGGATTATTGCAACTCTATGAGTTTCCCTACTTTGGATAGCCAGAGCACCTATATAAGTGGCTAATGTTGTGCATACATGAATACCACTTTCACTTCGCGGGACACAAGATGCACATAACCCCTCAACTAATTTCAAAATTCACAGGATTTATTTGTGAAGGAGAAGATATAAAGGATGACCTATGTGACAAGGAAGAAATTAGGAAATAGTGGCCATGTATGTGTACAAGAAGGGGTCAATGTATTTTGATATCATAGATATCCAAGACCCAGTTATGAGAATGGCCACGTGCCTAGTAACAAAACTCAATGCGTAAGAAAGATGGATGTAGGTAAACAAGTCCTAGTTGAATCTTTGTAGAAGAATATCATAGGGCACCATCTATAATCTATCCACATACATTGTAGATGAAATTATCACCAACACACAGGAAGGAGATAAGATGTTCTTTGGTAATGTCCTCTTAACCATTGTGTTCTTGGAAATTAGGGTACCAGATGCAGTAGACAAGTTTTTTTAGGAGCATCTAGAGGAAGACCCCTCACCTGCAAAAAGTTTTGAGAAATACACTTGTGATAGCATGACACCCATTCACAAGGCACATCTTGAAAAATGGTATATGCACTTAAGGAATGCATTCGGAAAAGAATGGAAAATACCGAAACAAATTCTGACGCTTATAGTAAGAGAAGCTGATTTTACTGTATAATAACACTTTTGTATTGGTAGGTTCAAGTTGACTGATGAAAACATGAGCCCTTTGTGCAAGCTCCCATTCTCCTTTACAGCTCAATACTTCCAGGTGGGAGTTAACAAATTCAAGGAGTCTAAAAAGTAAAATCTTGACCTTAGAAGTTTGGACCAGGACCATAGGGAGATGCGCATGACGTTGGTATACCCCAACAAGTGTGCGTACATGGAAAAGAATGTGTCACATGAAGTCTGTTGGTGTCCATTTTGATCCTCTATTATTTTTCCCTAATTTCCCTTTCACTCTGCTTTCTCCTGAAAAATTTTCTATAGTTTTAATGGGTGAAATGAATTTGTTGCCTCTTATTCCATACCTTAATCCATTTGAAAATCATTTTCCATGCCTCATTCATGAAGAATAACCCATGCATGGCTTGTTTGTGCCCTAATTCTTCCAAATTTGTGGGCTATGTTGTGTTCTCCCTTTTTCCCGATTGTGAAAAAATCAAAATTGGTTGTTTTATACCAATATGCCTTCAAAAATCCCTCCCAATGGTTGAAAATTGCATAAAATCAACTTCCCCTTGTTTTTTTATCAAAAAATCCATCCCCCATGAAGAAAAAATCAAATTCGGGCATCTCTGGTAATTTCTACATTTTTGACAGTCGTACGGTTGTCATTCGACTATCAAAATTAAGCTCAAACAATGTCTCCTATGTGGCCACTTCTGGTTAGACATGGATAGGTGGATTTCTTTGAAAAACTTAGCCATTTATGGATTTGGGAAAAATTTCAAAATTCCCCCCGCAACCTCGCGAGGGGACACGTGTCATGTTCTTATGCGAAGGTGGAGGAGCAGGCTAGTAAGGAACTTAGACATTTTTTGCCTTTTGGAAAAGGAAAAAAAAGGTGAGGGAAGGCCCGTGGGTCTACAAAGGAGCCACAGTTTGACACGTGGCGGATGTAGAAAGAAGTGTGGGCCATGGAGGGAAATGGGGAATTTTTCCCCTTTTTCACAAAAGAGTTCAAAATGAAATTTTTTTAGCGTACCCCGATGAACAAATCACAGGTGGACATGTGTCCATGAAGGGTTAGAGGGAAGTGTGAGCCATGGAGGGAAATGGGGATTTTTTTCCCTTTTTGGTAAAAGGAGTTAAGGTAAAAGTTTAAGTTGCAGGTCTACAAATAAATCAATGAGCGACACATGGCAGGTAGAGCAGACAAGGCGGGTCGGCGAGCCGGCGGAGGTAGGAGGGAATTTTTCCCCTTTTGCAAAAAGGGCTCAGAATCAAAATTTGGAGCACTGGCCCATGACGAATCACAAGGAGACACGTGACGAGGGAGAAATCGAAGGTGTGGGCTTGCGGGCAAAAAGTGAAATTTTTTCAATTTTCCAAAAAAGGTCAAAATGCACAGAATTGAAGTGCAATCCCAATGGGACCCACCATGTGCCACATGTCAGCTCCAAAATTCAAAGGCGGAGGGGCGGGGGAAAAATTCAAATTTTTCCTTTTTTTCCAAAAGGTTGAAAAGTCAAAAAATGAGCTTGGCTTTTTTCCCAATCATAGTTTGACACGTGGAGAGCCTAGATTGAAGGAGAAAGAGCATATCAAGGGAAGATGTGCATTTTCATTTTTGGCTGCCATTTTTCCTCCAGGAAGCTTGTAATCATGAATTTTGCATCTAATTTCATAAAATTTTTGGTGATTCCATGTTGTTTTGGCCTTCTAGGATGATGGGAATCAGTTTCATGACTCAATTTACAGATTTGAGGTGTTTTTGTAATAAATTTTTACTCAGCCCAAGTAAACAAGTGGAATGTCAAATTGAAAGTTGCAGAGATAGTTTTAAAAGGTGAGAAGATGAAATGATGAGAGGAAAGGCATCTACATGCCTTGATGATGAAAAACATGCCTCTAAGAAGGATAATGATCTAACTATTTGTAATGATTTACCATTTTAAAAATACCTGGCAACTCTCGTTGCAAATTTGTTAAATATCATTTTCAGTGAATCATGAGAAATGGTTGTAACAAAATTGATCCCTTGGCATATTCTTTTCTTGGGAAAGAAGGCTCCAATATGGAAAGAGATATATAATGCATGTTTTGAGACATGCAAGAGGTCAGGAAAAAATTGAAAATCACAAGCAAATTCTGAGAGAGCTCATCTTCTGAGAAACCCACCAAAGAACCAGGATAATTTCTTCTGTGTTGGATCTTCATGTATGTGAGTTGGTTACAAGTGTATAGATATCACATAGCTCTGAGATTGTTCAAAAAACTCTCCCTTGTTGATGAATCTAATAAGCTTTGAGTTAATCTGTGTTTTTATAGGCAATATGGTGTCTGTTATCATTTTTAAATGCCTGCATATAGTTTTCATTGTTCTTGTTGCAATCTTGCACTAAAAGTCTTTAGAAATCACACAGGATCTCCATTTCTGGTTGATAGTTTAGTGGCATTTGCAATCTCATATTCAGAAGAGCCTTCATCTGATAAGGATATAAATAAATTTAAAATCACTTTACCTTCCTTGACTGCAAAGATTGCTTGTAAGCCTTTGGGGGCACCTTAGGTGTGGTTTGATCAAGGATTTTTTTGTTTAATTGAGTTCTTTACTTCAAGCTTTTGTGGTGAGTTCTTAAATATTGTGTGAAGAGTGCTATCTGGGCTTCCATTTATGCCTCTTCTGGTTGAAATAATGTCTTGATTATTTGAAGCATTTTATCTGATAGTTGTTTCAAGTATTATAGAGGTTGTCAAAGATCTGATATATCCCAGTTTTTCTCATTAATACCCCACCAAAAAATCATTCTAGACAATCCATCCTACCCATAGTACCCTTACATCTACATTATGTGTCAACAAAAGAATACAATTCATTTACAAAAATGCACAAAGCAAATCAGGATCATACCATGTCTCTAGTAGCCTCAGCCTTGTCTTGAAATAATTTCCATCATTTAGTAGTGATAACTCTATTGAGTTTGAATAATGGAAGATTGATCATGTTTTCCCAAGGCCATTTCCATACAATATGCACAGTATAAGGATATCTCCACCTCCTTCATAAAATAGAGGCTGCAATATAGGTTCTCTTACCTTGGTTGAAAGGCACAACCTAAAATAGTGAGAGTTAGATAAAAATCCTTTCAAGGTGCTACCCACTCCTTCAAATCATGAGTGCCAACAAGTCAGATAGATTTCTCCCCTGGATACAAAATGACATATAAATCATCTATCTACCTCTAAGTGTCTTTCAAAATCCATGATGCTACTCAAGTTGTGAAGCAGATTAAATCCAGGTACAAACAAAGTCCAAATGGTAAAACCTCTGACTCTGACTATCATAGAGAGGTCCGCAGTGTGTGTATACCTTTGGATAAGGCCCAAGTTTGAGAAGGGCACTTATCTTGAAAATGAGATAGCTATACTTGAGGACCTAACAGGGAGGAAGAATCCCACGCCTAGATAGAAGGAAAAATAAATGCAAAAAAAGGCACAAAGTGCCCAAGATACTCAAGTGGTAGGCACCCTAGGAACAAGTGCTAGAATGAGTACTTACACACGCAAGAAGAGGTCCCCAGTCAAAGAGGAGGCATGAGCATAGGAAAATATTATCGCAAAGGAGAAATCACCAGAGGAAGACGGAGAGAAAGTAGAGTCCTCTATACTGGAATCCCTAGTTAGGAAGAAATAGAAAGTGATGGAGGAAGCTGACTCCGAGGAGACAGAGAGCTTGGAGAAATACATAGGTGAGAGGGTTGATGATGAAGAAGATGATTATGAAGAGGACCAAGAACCATTTGTCTTCAGCTTGCATGGTTTAGAAGAAGAGGGCAGAGAAGAAGAACATGAGTTCCTTTTCATGTGGCACAAGGGTAGCTAGGAGGAGGAAGGCACCCAGGACATGGATAGAAGTGAAGAAGTTGGTACGTAGGATTAGAAAACTCCAAGCCTCATGACGGATCAAATAAACAAGGTGGTAGAAAAAGAAGCAATGAAAATCATCGAGGCCTTGTTGGAACAAGAATTTGAGCACAATGCTGACGTAGTGATGGAAGGAGATAAGGAAGATAGTGCAGGGAAAGATCATGGTAGTGTGGGAGGCCTCAGTCTATCAGTAAATATTCCTAAGGGCATGTGCATAGGAGGAAAGTTCATAGAGATCCATAGGAAAGGAATGATCTGCATTAATTATCCCAGCAAGGTGTTGCGCACATGCTTCCAAAGCACCATTCCAATAGATCCACTCATGGAAATGAATTCATTTGATGAAGAAGGTGCATACCCTCAGATGAGAAAGATTCTCTCTTGGGAAATTGAGTCCCACATCGATGAGCCAGAGTTCAAGGTAAGCAAGGGGGCACTAATGAAAATACCGGAGTCAAAAGGAGACAACCCCTTGGTAAATTCTCAACAAATTTCAGATGAGCAGCTATGAAATGTGCTCAACAAGGTCTCAGTTGAGGGTGAAGCTAGGCTCTTTGGATGGAATGACATGGTAAAATTTATAGAAGAAGAACTAGAAAAGGAGGAAGAGATAGAAGAGAAGGCCAATAATTTGAAGCAAGAGGAACTAATTAGCATGTAACTAAAATGTTAACTTAGGGAAGAAAAGGAAAGGGTGCACAAAGTTTATAAGAAAGTAGAATCCATCACTGATACCATTTTTTTAAGCATCCATACCTAGCACTACCTGCAAAAAAGTATCGATCTTCCCTTGAGTGCCTTGAAGACTTGACGCACATCCTCACCATGGAAAGATAACCTCTAGCCTTAGAATCTGTAGAAGAAGTAGCAGGGCACCTAGAGAAGGAGGATAAATTGAAGGTAGTAGCAATCATGGATGAATACAAAAAAGTCCTTACTGATGTAAATATTGTTACCCATACTGCTAAGGTTGCATATGAAAACTACATAAACAGAGATAAAGTGGTGAGTATTCTGGTTGCCAACTATGAAGCAGAGCTTAAAGAGTTCCAATAAAATAACAAAGGGAACAGAGTAGAGTGAGATAGAATCCTAGCTGAGGTTGAAAAGAAGTTAGAAGCTATTGAGTCCCTAAGGGGTATAGTCAAGAACTAGCTAAAGGAGATATACCCACGGATTACTAGAAGGATCAATGTGCTTGAAGACGTGGGTAAGGAGTTGGAGAAAATTGTTAACACTCTGAATGCTCAAGGAGATGGATTGAGTTTTGGGGAGGTGAGCTCCCTAGTTAGCGACCTCTACCAGAGAGTGCAAAATGAATTCGATTCCTGGAACAAGTTGGAGGCCAACTTGAACAAATATTTTCCTAGCTTGTTGCAATGATGCCATCACTTCCCCATTCTTTCTTCTTTCCTAAATTATTCATTCCTTATTCTTTTCCCAAGACATTAAGTCTATGGTGGTTATTTATTCATTGGAGAAGTGTTCCCGTACGTGGAGAATAGGCATAGTGTGGGGTGATGTTAGGCCCATAGAATATTGACTAAGTACACAGGGGAGCATGGGAACGTAATACCTAGGTTGAAGGATGGGCATGCAAGGAGAAGGCATGCAAGGTAGGGTTCTAGGAGGGTTTTAGAATGGCTATGTTTCCCACTGGAAGACAAGGTCTCGGGACTCAGCCATATATGGCATATCAGGAAGGACATGAGAAAAGTGTGACCCGACTACGCATGCGAAGTGGACAAGATGCCAACTTGGTGACAGGTTGGCCTATGAAGGAATATGCCATGCAATGGAAGTATCTAGAAGACCATCATGGAAAAAAGTGGAGAGCTCAGGCCTAATCGAGCATGCTCCCATGGAGGACCACATTTGGACACTTGGTAATAGATTTGAGGCTGCAGAAGGTTGAGTTGGCACTTCAGGATGCCTATATATACAAGCACCTAAAAAAGAAAAGAGAGGTGGAATCGGGTATAGAGAGAGAGGAAGAAGGAGAGGAGCTCTATAGAAATGTTTCAAAGGAAATATGTTTGGGTTGGGTAGATGAAATATAGGACAAGGATGTATCAAGGGCTTGGGGTTATAAAATTTATTTTTGAGAGCTAAATGATATGGATCCAGTTATGATGCATGACTTCGGTCTACCATAATGTGGTGTTTTGTATTAATTCTAATGAATGTAATGAGGTTACAAAATTAATTGATTATGATCTTTCTTGGTTCAGATTCATACATGATTCTTCATAGTTCCTTTTAATGTATGTTTATAATATGAATATGAATTCCTATGCATTTTCCTTTCTATTTTATTTCAGTTCTTTAAGTCTGTTAAAGTATCTCTATCTATAATGACTGTAATTATCTAGAGACATTCTGATCTCTATGATGTTCGCATGTTTCATTCCCAATCACTTCCTTTAAATTAAGGATCATAGATGATGATTTCCCACTCAACTAACATAAAAGAGAGACTCGACATCTGTGCATGCCTCGGGTGAGCGCCCAACACCCACTAGGTGATAAAACGACGCACATGGGATTACCTTTTCCTTTAGCGAGTGTAAAAATTCCTATAAAAATTAAAGGACATGGCATACCAAGATCAAATATTCCTTGTAGGTTGATAGGATCACACCTAAAATATCTACTGGAAGCTCTCCCTACAAACCAATCTACGGAAAAGAGGCTAGGCTGGCCATATAACTTGAATTTCTAGATTGGAGCTCCTAAAGTAGTTGGAATTATCTAAGTTTGAGCCCATGGAATGTAGATATGAATATATCATGGAGTTAGAGGATTTGAGAGATCAGGAAATGAAAACCATGTAGAAGGCTTGATCAAGAGATCCTTTGAAAAGAAATCTAAATCCAAAACCTTCGAGGAGGGAGATTTAGTTCTAAAGTGGGATGCATATATGGCTAAGATGGGAAAGCATTCCAAATTTGATTTTAAATGGAGTGGTCCTTAAATTATCATTGGGTGCAAGAGTAATAATGTTTTCCAACTGTCCAAGTTCGATGGAGAAGAACTATAGATTCTAGTTAATGGAATCTATCTCAATGATTGTTACTAAAAAGTAAATTATGGTCCTTGTACATATTAGTTAAGGTTTTCTAATTCATTCAAGTTTTTTTACACATTGTTTTGTTGTTAGGATAGGTTTTAGTTTCCCTAAGTTCCTTAGGCACAGGTTCTATTACTCCTAGTGGTCTCTTTACATAGTTCTGTATACCTCCCAGAAAGAATGTTGTAACAAGAAGCTCAAAGATGCATGAAACAATTGCAATCCTCAAGAGGTATCAAATGCAGAGAATCTAAAATCATATTAGGGACATATTATTGTGTTTTAATTCTCTTTTCCCTATGGATCAGCCACAATTGAGCTTCTCATTCCTCTTACAAAATTATAAAATTAGTTTTAGGAGGTATCCTTTCCCATGTTCATTCAATGAACCGTTGAATTTTGAGTAGAAGATCAACCTCAAATTCCTCTTGCTCATCCCTTTAATCTTGTAATAAATATTATGATTTTAAAGAAAATCTAGCCTTTGGTAGAATTCTGAGAAATGTACAAAATGAGGAAAATCAGTTCTTAACAACAGTTTCCAGTTCCCTAAATCAACAAGTATTTCCAACTCCACAGTGCTTCATCCTTGCCAAAAAATCATCATCTTAGTTGTCTTTTACACTTGTAAGGAAATTAAATTTTGGGACATGTTCAAAGGTATTTCATCCCATTAGATCGTTTACATAGGAAAGAGTTGACATTTCAGATTCAAAACAATTTCCCACTCTCACAAAACCTTATTCTAAAGATTTCTTATAAATAAATGGAAATTTTGAGCAGCAAAATAATTTGTAGTCCAAACAGTACTGCAAGTAGATTCTAAGGCCAATTTTCAAGAGTTTAGATCAGTTCATTCTTACCGAGATGGCTCCATGTCTAATGGAAATTTCAAGGCCACTGATTATCCTATCTATTAGGTAGATGTCCCCATGAGTCACCAAATTTCTATCCATTTTCACCCCTGGGTGAAATGGATAGCTAGAGAGGCTTGGACCTAGGCAATTGACAGAGATTTATGGAAGAATATGGAGTATTCCAGGCCAAAATAAGAAGATTTGGAAACATCTACAATGTTTTTTGGGAAATTTGGGATCGTTCAATGAATTTTTTCCTCTTCTAGATTTTATAGGTTTATAGCGCAGTCAAGGTGAGAAAATATTCCCATGGGGCCCGCATTTAACTAAAAATGGGTAAAATGGAAAAATTTTAAATTTTAGCCTCAAGGCATCACATTGCACCTCATCTTCCCCCCCTGGTCAAGATCTCCAAAACAAATCATCGAGTTGTTGGGAGAGATGATATGAGATCGCTAAGTTGGTCAAGATATTTGAGTTAGTTTGAGGCGGTTCGAGTTATTTGACCCCACCCTGGTGAGTTAGCAGTGAGTTGGGGTGTTGGAGTAGCTCTACAAGGTGCAAGGTTAGTATGCATGATGAGTTAGTCATGTAAGTGTGCCAAGTCGATGGGGATCTTGGTGTATGGAAGGATACGAGGTGAAAAGGGTTGGCTTGCTAAGTCAACTTAGTGAGCTGGTGAGCTATGCGAGTGGTGAAAAGGGTTTATCTTAGTGTGGCAAGCTCAGGGCTGGGGTGGATTCACACTGGGGAAGCCCAACCAAGGTAAAGGATGGCTCACCAAGCTAGCTAGCGAGCCAGGAAGTCGGCACAGGCAAGGAGAATTTGAGCCAAGCCCATAGTATAAGGGGATTAACTCACCAATCAAGTCAGTAAGATAGAAAGTGTACTTAGTGTTGGAAAGGATGGTAACACAGAGGAGTTAGCTTTCTGAGATAACTCGGTGAGCTCAAGAGGAAGTAAGTGCAAGGGAGTTAGATTGGCAGGTATGTATATGAAGCATGGATTTGGATGAATCACCAAGCTTATCAATGAGCCAATGAAATAAATTGATCCAAGCCCATGAAGTGAGGTGTATGGCACATTTGGAGTTCAAATTTTTGAGAACCCCAGGATCAAATATTAGCAATGAGCTGGTGAGTGGAATGTTTGATGCACCGAGAACCCTAATGTCCAACAAACAACGTTTTTTTCAATGGTTAGCGGAAATGTGTTTCAAAGATCGTTGAATGTGGCACATTGAATTTTGTGGGGAAATCATGAAGAAATATGTCTGATGTAATGAAAATTTTGAAACCCAAAGTTGGGTGGGTAGCCAAGGTGGAAGTAAATTTCAAAGGTGGATTTCAAGCTCAGGTGCTACCCAAGAAATTTGGGTGCCTGATATGATGTAAATCCTGAGATGCAAATTCCAAAACCCATTGGGCTATTTTAGGGACTGAGTTACTTCAAATGGTGAGTTGGGGAATTTTAGAGTTTGATCTATTGGATGAGTTGGTAGAGCAAACATTGAAGACAAAGCAGTGAGTTGGTGTGGAGCCCTAAAAAGTGACCTAGACAAAAAAGACCATAACTTCCTCTAAACTTATCAGATTTTAAAAAGATTATAGTCATTAGAATAATGATTTAGAGCCCCATCTCATGAAACTATAAAAAATTATAATTTGGTACAATAGGTGAGATAAAAATAGGGAGGAAGTCCCATGTAAAAATAATCACTTCTAGGTGCAACAAAAGGAGTAAATAAAGGCATGGAGGCCCATTTCTTCTCCCAAAATTCAGGGTACAAGGTGGTATGGGTATTACAAGCAATCCCATACCTTTTTCAGGTGAAATGATTATTTTTTATGGGTGGTTGAGACAAGATTTTGGGATACTTCTCTCTCTTCCCATTCATTCTTCCATATATTATAAAGGGGGGCATTTTTTTAAGGAGTTGGACATTTTTTGATACGACCATCCTTTCTTCTCTTCTATGAGGTAGTTTGTGGAGCTTCAAACCTCCTCTTATGAGCATTGTAATAGAAATCATGCCTTATCCGTCAACTATGATTTATTGTGAAAAATATATGGAGTAATAAAATCAATGTTTTGTGATAATATTTCTATCCTTGCTTGGTTGTTATTGTTCTATCTTTCCTCTCTTCATGATAAAGGTATATAGTGGACTAACTTGTTTGCATTACAAGGTTTTGATGAAGCTGTGTTTATGGAAATGTTGTGTTGAATTTAATTGTGGTCTGTGATGATTCTTCATTCTCTCCACACTTATTTTCCTTCATATTCATGTATGGTGAACCTTCCAACACCCCTCTTTTCTTAGTTTTATCACCCCTTAGTTTAGGATTTCCCTTCTTCCATACACACTCTCTCTCTCCTTGTATCCTTGGAATTGTTAGGATAGGAATATATAGGTGTTTTTATTACATTAGGAGTAGTTGTAGCACATGATTAGGAAGAGGAAATAGTCTTCTCTAGAGGGCCATCTCAAGTTTGCAAGTCCCACAACTTGAGAGATGGTCCCATATTTGCCAATCACATTAGTAGCTCATGCACACACATATGAAAAACTAGAGGGTGCTGTGATTTGGTGATAACAGGGATTACTTCAATTTAGATATGAAAACTTAGTGATCGTTGTATCCCGTTTAAATATATCCATTATATTCTAGTTCATGTGTGTTTCTTACTCATTTCCCCGATACCCATGTAGAATAGATGATTTAGGAGTTCAAGTTATTGAGACATATTCTTATCCCTCCATACATTTATGGTGAGCCTGACATGAATCTTACAGACCTTATGATCAAGCACAACTTGTTAAAAGAACCCATCCTAAAATTTTAACTCATATAATCCTTTAAAAACCCAAAAAATGTCAAAATTTTGTCAGCACAAACACCATTACCTAGGGGTGATCCTTTTTATTCCTGTTTTCTCATCTCAGAATGCCATCGACCCCTGTTCATACCTATTTACATGGCCTATCTTGTTTATCTTTCCAAACCTATTTCTAAATACCATTGGCCCCTATGTACACGTTTCTATGTGGTTAATTGTGGTTATAGTATTAATTTTCAAACCTATTCTCATCCAGATCATCACTCCATCATAGAGTATTTGGGCTTGAGGTCCTTTGATTCTATTATGTAGACAGTTCATAAATCCTATCATCGTGAAGCTGAATTTCCCTTTTGCATAGATTGTTACACTATAGGAGCACCTAGAAAGAATACTTCGACACACCTCAATGTCCCACTTGAGGATGAAGAAGAAGACAAATAGAATGATGATAATTTTTATCATCCTCCTAAGATTCATAACTTTTTATCTTAGTTTCCCTAATACAAAAATGAATCAAACGAAATTCTTGGAAAGTATCTTCTTGAATTTGTTTCTGAACAACTAGACCATAGGGTAGAAAATGGGAAATATCTTGAAGTAGGTTCATCTGAAAATGCCTCTAATTCTGACCCTATCAATATCATTCTCCAACTTATTAATAGGATGAGCCAATAACAATTTACTACTATGACTCAATTCCTTCAAATGTAAGCCAACATGGTTCAATTAGTCAATCACCCTACAAAAAGATCTTGGGGCACCATGCCCCCTCCTTTTCCAAATGGGCCTAATGGGGTGCCAATCACATAACCCCTACCCAAAAAAAAGTCTTGAGATCGTTCCAAAAAGATCATTTAGCACCTTATATTGCTAGCATGTGTCATGCCCCAAAATTTTAGCAAATAATATATTATTAAACACCCTAAAAAAAACCTATTGCGGAAGTGGATTTTTTTTGTTTAATAAGATGTGTCATTAAAAAAATAAATTATTTTTATGTTCATCACTAAGCCATTGCAAAAATGTATTGAAAATAATATTATATTTTAAATTTAATCATGATATTATTAATCCAAAAATGGAAAATGGAAGGACCAAAATTTTTATTAAAATCATTAATTATCTCATTATAAAATTTTACCCTTCCAGTTTCCCAATTTCCTATCTAGGGTGATATTTAAAAATCACATCCAAAACATTATAATACAATTGTTAAATGTTTTCCCATCATGAGTATGCTTTATTAAGTGTTTTATTTTAAATAAAATTATAATTCTATTTGTTGGTGCAATTTTTGGGTTTGTAAACTTTGCTCTGATTTTCCATGCTCCATTTTTGCTCCAAAACATTTTATTTGCTCCGATGGGTGATCTGTAACTCATTTTATTCAGTTGACTACTTTCAAACTACCCTCAATGTTGTTATTCTACCATAAATTGAAGTAAAATCCAAGTTCCCCCCCATTTGTGCCCTGATTTATTCATTTTCACGGGTTGTATCATTTCTCCTTTGTCAAGTCGTGAATAAAATTGAAGTTGATCAAATCCTGAATTTGTGCAAGTGTTTCCAAAATCCCAAGGTCACAAATGATGTCAAAAGATGATTCAGTTGGTTTAAAATGAATAATTCTACCTTCCCTGTCAAAAAATTCAGTTTCTAGGGCATTCCCTATATTTTTCACATTTTGACGTGCTCTCGCATTGTCAAATTTATCATTGCAACCTTTATGCTAACGTGGTGGGATACTATTGGTCGGGGATGTGTGGGAAAACATTATTAACCTATCATTTTTTAAATTTTGTCAAAGGGAAAATTTTTGAACGCGGCCCCGTAGTGCTACAGTGATGTGCCTACGTGGCACAATGTGATTGGTCAGATGAACTGGCGGGTGACGGGGGTCACTTAAACTTTTTCTTCATTTTTGAAAAGGTTCTCAATGTTAAATTTTACTCCGTGTTCCCATGCCCAATGGGAAGGTGACACGTGGCATGGGGGAATCAAATGGGCGGTGGTGGAGTTAAATTTTTTTCATTTTTTTGGGTGCAAAACGTCAAGGAAAATTTTGCACCCGAGGGCCTGCGCCCAATGAGAAGGTGACACGTATGCGGGGATGAAATGGATAGGTAGAAGTTTTAAAGACTTTGAAGTTTTAACTTCAAAATGCTAAAATCAAATTTTTACCCAAAGGCTCGTAGTGAATGTCATGATGACACGTGGCACAGGAGGGCCATGATGGGTGGCGAAGGACTTGGAATTTTTTTTTATGTTTTTGGCTCAGAGTGTCAGGAAAAATATTTGGCCCGTGCACCTGTGCCCAATGGGAAGGCCACACGTGGCATGGGAGGGTCAAGCAGGCGGTGGTGGAGTTGAATTTTTTTTCAAATTTTTGCTCAAAATATCATGGAAAATTTTGACCTGGAAGCCCACCTCCAATAAGAAATGTACATGTGTCTAAGAAAGTTAGCATGAAGGAGCAGAGTTTGTAAAATTTTTGAAGCTTTTAACTACAAAATGTTAAAGTTAAACATTTGGCCCACAAGCCCGCTCCCAATGGGAAGGCGACATGCCTCCAGGAGAGTCAGCATGGAGGGGCGGAAGTTTTAAATTTTTTTGAAGTTTCTAACTTCAAATTGCCAAAATCAATTTTTTGCCCGAAGGCCCGCAATGAATAGCAAAATGACATGTATGCAGGTGGGTGAAATGGAGAGGTGAAGGCTTGGAGGAGTTTGAAGTTTCTAAACTTCAAAGGGTAAAAGGGAAAATTTTAGTTCAAGGTCCCGCCACCAATGAACAATGGACACGTGTCCAACATTTGATAGAAATTCGGAATGTGGAGAGAAATTAGAAATTTTTCCAAACTTTGGAAAAAATCTTTAGGATGATCTGCGGAAAATTTGGAGGTGTTCCCTCACATCCAATCAGGAGGTGACACATGGCATTTTTCAAATGTCAAAAGAGAGAGGTCGGGCCCGCATGGAGTTTTGATGCTTGCGGAGGTTTGAAGGAATAATTTGGAGGGTCGGCCCTGACAACGAATGAGATAGAGACACGTGGCAGAAGAGGCAGTGGGTGTTTGGGCCCGCGAGGAATTTTGAGAAAATTTTCATTTTTGCAAAAAAGTGGTAAAATTCATCAAATTATATGGTGGTTTGGGTGGGGACCCACAGGAGGACACGTGGCACGTTCAGGGGGCTTGATGGGAATTTTTTTAGAATTTTCCCGAAGTCAAAAAGGGGTTTAAAATGCATTTTTAGGATTGGGGCCCTCCCCAATCATATTTGGACACGTGTCCTACCCCATCAAAATATAAAGAGGAAGAATATTCAAGATCTCATTTGACACGTGGAGGACAGAATTTTAAAGTTGATTTTAATCAACGACAGCTGTGCATTTTCATTTTTTGGGCACCATGGAAGCTCTAAGAAGTGTGGAATCATCATTTTTGCACCAAATCACATAAAATTTTATATGAATATGCATCCTTTCGGCCTTATAAACATAATGGAATCATTTATTTGAGCTGATTCGGTGCCCTATAGTGTTTTTCGTGAGATATTTTTCTCAGCCCGTGTAAAAATGTGAAAGGTAAAAAATGAAAAGTTACAGAGTTAAAATGATGAAGTAAAAAGGTGGGAAATGATTGCAAATGCATGATGGTATGGTGGAGTGACAAAAACGTGACCCTGGGATGGATAAGGATCTGAGTTCATGTAATATTTTAAAATATTTGTGCATCTTTGGCATTTGGCGAGCTGTTTCATAGTTTTATATCATTTTTCATCAAATGGATAGGGTTTTGTAACAAATTTGATCCCTTTGGCATATTATTTTCTTGGGATGCAAGGATCCAAGTTGGCACATGGAATATTATGTAGTTTGGATGCATTTTTGTAGTGTTGGTTGAGAGATTTGGAAAGGAGAGAAGAATTTTTACAAGGAAAACTGGAAGAAGTTTATCTTCTTTTGGAAAAACTGCGTGAGAGCCATTTTGATTCCTGTTTGCATCAAACGTTCATCATGTTGAGTTATTTTCAGCTATAAAGCCATCAAAAAGCTTTGAGATTGTCTAAATAACATTCCCTTACTGATATATTTGATCAAATTCTTGGATTAATTGGTTTTATCTCTTGGCAAAACTTGCATGCACTTGTATTTCAATATGTTTTCAATTTGTGTTTCATGTTCATGTTGCAATCTTGTGTTTGAGATCTTTATTGGTCACACATGGTCTCATTTCTGGTAGAGGTTTTGAAGGCATCTGTAATCTTCCATTCAGAAGAGCATTCATTTGAGTGAAGATAAATAGATTTAAATTCATCTTACCTTCCTTGTAAATTGAGGGTGTTTGTAAACTTTTGGGTGTACCTTAAGTCATGATTTAACAATGGTTTCTAAATTCTTCATTGGTATTTTGCTTCAAGTCTTTGTGGCAGGTTATCAAATTTTGTGTCGAATAGTGCAGATTTGGGCTTCCATTTGTGCACACATCCTGGTTAAAAGAACACTTCAAACTCATTAAAACATTTCTGTTGTTTAGGTGTTGCAATTCTTTTGCAAAGTTTCCCAAAGAAGTGGGTAATACCTTATCTTGTCTTGTCCAAAATTCTCCCATCATAATTTTACTTTAAACTAACTCATCCTACCTACAATACCCCTACATCTTCATTGTGTGTCCAAAAAATAATTCAATCCTTTCACAAAAATGCACACAGTTGATTAGGGTTCTATCATGTCTTTAACATCTCTAGCTTTGTTTTGAAAACATTTCCATCATTTAGTAGTGACAACTCCTTTGAGTTTGGATAATGGATATTTGATCATGTTTTCACAAAGCCTCCTCCACATTATATGCAAAACACAAGGATATATCCATCTCCTTACCATATAGGGCTGCAATATAGGTTCTCTTGCCTTGGTTGATAGGCATAACCTGAAATAGTAAGGGTTAGATCAAAACCCTTTTGAAGGTGCTATCCACTCCCTCAATTCTTGAATGGAAACAAGAAGATAGGTGCTCTCCCCCACTACAAATGACATACAAACCATCTATCTATTCTTGAGTGTCTTGTGCAAGTTCATGATGTTGTTCAAGTTGTGAAGGAGATTAAATCTTGATACCAACACCCGAGTGGCGCCATTGCCAAGGAAATTCTTACAATTTCTTAGTGTTTTTGAAGTATTTGGGAGGTTTGAGAATTTGTGTGATCAAGTGTTTGAGCTATTACATTCTTGAGATATCATTTCATACTTCAGATCTGGATGTTTTGGGTAAAAAAGATTTCACACTCAGCCTGCTCTTCTCATTTACCAACAGTTTATATGATTTGGATGCACTATTTTTGGTTGAATTAAGAAGAAGAAAATCTGATTTATAAATCCTTGCAAGTTTTCAGTTATAACATGCATTTAACATAATATTTTAGTGCTTTCTTGCACAACTAAGGTGAAAATCCTTAGTGGCGACTCCATGTTGTTTGGATCTTGAAATATCAATTGTCTTACAAATTTCTATCATTTGAAACTTGTTGTTTAAATCTGTCAAACTAGAGGGAAGGAGATCCCTCTTCATCAATGACTCTTTTAAGAACTTTCTCACCAAATCAAGAAGCTCAGAATTAGAAGGAAGAAGAGTGTGGAAAGTGGTTGGTGATTTGGTTGCAAGGAAAGAAATCCTCATAGTTGAATTTGAAGGAGAGAAGCCTGTCATTGAAGATTATAATTCCTCTTCAAGTAGATCTGATTCAGGAAATCTTCTTGCTGATTTTCATTCTCCATCAGGTGAGGTACCTTCTTGTGTATTTAAAAAACTTGCTCTTAACTTTGCTCCTGTGGTTTCTAAGTTTGTTAAAGTTTATCAAGAGAGAGAGCCTTTGGGGGTTTTCATTCTAAAGATCATTCATCTATTCCAATCAGACCCATTACTACTCCTCATCATCTTGTTTCACCTTCAAGATCACCCCCACCAAACAATATGGATCAACCTAGACCTCCATTTGTTGTAAACACTTTTGGTCCTATAAATTTTGGAGGAATGGATGGTTATCCAAATGTTGTCCCGTAGGATGTGAGAAATAGGTTACCAAAATTCCAAGGTAACAATGCCATAACTGGAGATCAACATCTCAAACTCTTTGTTAACATGATGGAAGACTTTGAAATAGAATTCGAGGATGTGTATATCAAGTTTTTTATCCATACACTTGAGGAAGATGCAAGAAATTTGTATAAAGCTCTACCTGATAACTCTATTGATTCATGGACTGAGATGAGTAATGCATTCAGATTACAATATGGAGACAAAACAGATCCAAGGTTCCTTCTATCCAAGTTAGAGAACATCAAAAAGAACCCTAATGAGACAGTTCATAATTTCAAAACAATATTTAATAAGACATTGAGAAGGTTTCCTGTAATTTTGAGGCCTTTTCATGAATCTTGCTTGATCAAATATGCAGATGCATTTGATAAAAAGGCAGCCTACTACTTGAGAGACAAGAATCCTACTAACTTGAGGCAAGCTTTCACCATGGCACTTCAAATTGAAAATAATATTAAAGTTTTTGGTAAACCACTTAAGAGAGACGGTGTGAAGCTAATAAACCCTGAGAAGCCTCAAGCTAGCAAGGGTGATGATTTGGAAGATGTTGTCAAGACTTTGGCAGGGGTTGTCAAAGAAATTTCCTACAAATTATCTCGGGCTGAGAAAGGAATTGGACAAAGTGCACAAGGACAGAAAATAACTCAAAACCATGATAGATTTGGCAATCATCCTAGGGGTGATCAAACACAAGATGATAGAGGTAAAGGGATTATTGGATATGCAAATAGACAACCCCAAGCATGTGAAAATAGAGTGGTGTTTGACCCTCTGACTGCAAGAGTTGCTGCTGTTCAAGAAGTTGCTGATATGGATTGGTGTGATAGGTGTTTTCTTCCTCATCCTCCATGTGAAATGGACCAGAAAGATATAAATGATGATAATGAGAATGAAGTGGATTATGACATTTGTATGATGGGAAGCTCTTCAGGCTCACAACAAGTAGCAACATTAACATATGTGATAAGTGCAAGGACTGCTGCAACCTTTTGGGATTGCATAAAGAGGGTACCATTTCTTTCTCTTCCTCAAACTCATGATGTATATGTAGTTCAGGCCTTTGAAATTCCTAATAATGAATTTTAATATCTAAGGGATTTAATGATCAAGAATTATGACGGTGGTATTCCTTCAGAAGAAGATAGACAATTGTTAATGAATGTTGTGGTTGGTCAAGAAAAAGAGTACAATACTAGAAGTAAAGTTTTTAGAGGAGCTGGTCCTCAAGCCAAGCCAAAGACACCCTTTCTCACAAGCATTCCCAAAGATAATACTAGAAGAGAAAAAATTGCTAAGAACCCTACTGTCCCATGCAAAAATATCAGTCCTCTCCATGCCCAGGCTGCCAAGAATACTTCTCCATCTGATGAACCTTCTTGTTTCCCTTACAATGTTGTTTTACCAAAGAATGTTCCATATGATATAGCCCAGGTATTGAGCCAAATTAAAGTGAGTGTTCCCATTATTGAATTGCTTAGAATACCTGAGCACAAGAAAAGAGCTTTTGAATACTTGGGATTGAAGGAAGAAAAGAGTATACCAAGCAGAAATGTAAATGTTGTTGAGAATCCTCTTCAAAGCATTGTTGGCCTTGAAACACCACCACCAATGGAAGATCTTAGAGAGGCACCTGAAGTGTATTTGGGAACATCCTTGGTTGATTCCCAATTGAATGTTGATCCATTCTTCACAACTTTGCTCATAAAAGGTAGGTTGCTTCACAATTGCATGTTTGATTCTGATGCATCATGTAATGTTATGCCTCTAGAAGTTATGAATGAGTTGGATATCAAGGTGACAGCAGAATATGGAAAGCATACAGCCATGGATTCAAGGGAAGTTCTGGTTGTTGGATGTGTGAAGGGTTTAGTGGTACAACTTACAGCCTATCCGGATAAGAATTTAAAACTTGATGTTGTAATTGTTGACTGCCCTGCCAAATGGGGTATGCTTTTTTCAAGGAAGTGGGCTGCAAGTGTTGGTGGTAGTGTTCAAATGGACATGTCCTATGCCACCATTCCCATTGATGGCAGCCTTGTCAAACTCTATGGTGAAAAGAAGATGTTACACTTGATTGAAGATCCCAACAATGCTTCTTATGAAGTGTTGTTTGCTGATGTAGATGTTGACAATTTCATTGGTTTTGAAGATGGAAAAGAGAACAAGATGGACAAATTAGAGTGCCTTGGTATGGTAGGTTCTCCATGGACATTACTATTTGATGGAGCTTGCTCCAAGGTTTGGAATGGTGCTGGTATAGTGTTGGTTTCCCCTAGTTTGAAAGAGTTTCCTTTTTCCTTCAAGCTCAATTTTGAATGTACTAACAACATTGCTAAGTATGAGGCATTATTAGTGGGATTAAGGATTGTATGGAAGTATGGAGTGAAGGATATTTTTTCCAAAGGGGATTTAGAGCTGGTTGTCAAGCAAGTAAGAAAGTTGTATGCTACAAAAAATCAGCGTATGAAACAATATAAGCATGTTGTTTGGGACTTGATTGAAATGTTTGATTCCTTTAACATTGTTTACCATGATAGACATCTTAATGCTGCTGCTAATCAGTTGGGTGTTCTGGATTCTAGATTTGACAATTGCACCGTTTCACCTTTTTGTGAATATAACATTGAAGTACTAACAAGGCCAGCTGTCCCAGATAATGTGAAACATTGGCAGATTTTTGATGACGATGCACAAGTCTTTAGATTCTTATAATGGCAAGGTGAGTTTTCTGGTCAACATGTTGATTGGGAACCAATGGTATGTATGAATGAAGGTAAAGAAACTTTGTTTGACAAGGATATTATACAATTGAAGACAAATACCATTCCCAAAGGTCTTGTTGCACTTGAATCAAACTTTAGCAATGCTGATTGCATCATAAATAGAAACTTGTTTGCTTCAAGGGATGTGGAAGAGCGCAACTTGGGAACTAAAGAAAAACCAAGGAAGATCTGGTTGGGTAGTCATCTCAACAAAGAAGAGAAACAATCCTATGCCCAACTGTTGAAGAAATATCAAGATTGCCTTGCTTGGTCTTATTTAGAGTTGAAGGCATATAGAGAGATTTATTTCAGCATGAGATTCCCCTTGAGGCCAAGACTAAACCGTTTAGACAAAAACAAAGGCCTATTAACCCACTACTTTCCATGAAAATGCAAGAAGAGTTAAAGAAATTGAGAGATGGTGGCATCATTTAGCCTACTAGATACTCTTCTTGGGTTGCCAACCTTGTGCCAGTTAGAAAGAAGAACGGAGATATCAGACTTTGTGTAGATTTTAGGAATCTAAACAAGGCATCTACGAAGGAAAACTATCCTTTGCCAAACATGGAGAATATGTTGCAGCTTGTAACAGGGTCATAAATGCTTTCTACTTTGGATGGTTTTTCTGGATACAATCAAGTAGTTGTCAAAGAATCATAAAGACTTAAGACAGCCTTCACTACCCCTTGGGGGACTTATGTTTTTGTAAGGATGCCTTTTGGATTGATGAATTTTGGTGCTACTTTTCAAAGGGCAATGGATGTTGCTTTTGCTGGTTATATCAATGAATTTATTGTAGTTTATCAAGATGATGTGACTATTTTTTCAAGGCAGCGAGCAGACCATTTACAACACCTAGAGAAGATATTGATCATATGTAGAGAGTATGGAATTTCACTTAATCCAAAGAAGTGTCATTTTGGCGTGTAAAAATCCAAGTTGTTGGGACATATTGTATATAAAGAAGGTGTTATGATAGACCCTGAGAGGGTGGAAGCAATTAGCAAGGTGCCTATTCCAAGAACAAAGAAAGGTATCCAATCTTTCTTCGGCCAAATAAATTTCATTAGAAGGTTTGTTTCTAATTTTGCTGAAGTAACCCTCCCAATCACAAGCATGCTAAGAAAGGATCAAGTTATTAAGTGGGAAAAGGATACCATCTAAGCTTTTAAAGGAATAAAGGATGTACTCAAGCATGCACCTATTTTGGCAGCTCCAAACTATAAGATGCCTTTCCAAATATTCTCTTTTGCATCTAAATATACTATTGCTTCAGTTTTGCTACAAAAGGATGAAAATGGAGCTGAGAGGCCTATTGCTTTCTTTAGCAAGGATTTACAAGTAGCTGAATTGAGGTACACAATTATGGAGAAACAAGCATTTGCATTATTAAAAGCAACAAAGATTTTCAGGCCCTACATTTTGAGTTCAAAGGTTGTTGCTTATGTTCCCCACACCATGGTTAAAGATATCTTATCTGACATGGAGATATCAAGCAAGAGATGTAAATGGGTTAACAAATAACAAGAGTATGATATGGATATCCAAACAACAAAGCTGGTAAGATGTTTAGGTCTTTCCAAACTCATGGCTGAGAGTAATTTGCAAAATGTAGAAGTGAATCATCTAGGGGAAGAAAGGACAGATCTCCTTGACAAATTGATGAATTCTATGTGGTACAAGGATGTGGTCTATTACCTCAAGCACTTATGCTATCCCAATCACTTAAATAAAAATCAGAAAAGATCCCTCAAGCTGGCTTCTCATAAATATGTCATAACAGACCTTGGGCTGGCTTGGAAGAACCCTGAGGGTGTCCTCTTGAAATGCATAACTGAAGATGAAGCTCCCAAGTTGATTGCTGATTTCCATGGAGGATTTTTTGGAGGACATTTTTATGGGAGAGTGACAGCACATAAGATTTTAAGATCTGGTTATTGGTGGTGAACTCTTTTCAAAGATGTAAACCAGCTAGTTAGAAGGTGTGATAGTTGCCAACATTTTTCAGGAAGATTGAAAGCTTCAAGCTCCCTTCCTTTGCAGCCTGTATCAGTTGAAGCTCCTTTCAAACAATGGGGAATGGATTTTATTGGTGAGATTTCAGATCCTTCAAGTGCTGGTTATAAATGGATCCTTGTAGCAAGTAATTATTTTACAAAATGGGTTGAGGCAATTCCATCTAGAAGGGCAACACACCAAGTGGTAATGGATTTCTTACTAAATCATATCATATGCAGATTTGGGGTTCTAGTTAAGATTGTGTATGATAATGTTATGTGTTTTAGAGCCAAGCCTTTGATGGCAATGTGTAATGAATATGGGATAAATATGACCTATTCTTCAAACTACAACCCACAAGGGAATGGGCAAGTAGAATTAAGTAACAAAAAATTTCTCAAGATCATTAGAAGAACCTTGGAAATCAACAAGAAAAAGTGGGGAGAGAAATTGAAATTTGTAGTTTGGGCTAATAGAATAACTCTAAAAAGATCAACTGGTAAAAGTCCATTTGAATTGGTGTATGGAACTCAGGATTTGTTGCCATTACACCTGCAATTATCCACTTTTCAGTTTTCTCAGCAATTGGAAGATCAAGAACATGACCCATATGAATCAAGAATCAATCAGATCATTGAGTTGGATGAAGAAAGGAGAGATTCTTATCAAAGGCATGTCAAGTTTAGGGAGAAATTGAAGAATTTGTTTGATAAGAAGGTCACCCCTAGAGCTTTCAGTGTTGGAGATCTAGTTTTGTTGTGGGATAGTAGGCATGAAGACAAGGGCAAGCATGGAAAGTTTGATGCTCTATGGATGGGTCCTTATGCCATTGATATCAGGATTGGAGATAATACATATTTTCTCAAGGATTTGGATGGGGATTTGCTAGAGCTACCTGTTAATGGTAGACATTTAAAACACTTTTTGGGTTAAATCCCCAAAGGAGGTATGCACAAGTTGTACATTTTGTATAGCCCTTGTTTTTTTTTTGCCTTTTCCTTGTTCTTGCTATTGTTGGCTTGTGGTTTTCCATTTTGACCTTGGCAACCATTGTTGGTCTAGTTTCCTCGGTCCTTTTTGGTGAAAATTCTAGTTTTTGGGTTGCTCTGCATGTTTTGACTCCTTGCCCAATGGATTTTTGGCACTTGGTCTATGTTGTGTTCTTGTGGCACTCACTGGGAGTGCCCATCCCCAAGCAGGAGCCAATGTTGGTGCAATTTCTGGGTTTACACACTTTGCTCTGATTTTCCATGCTCCATTTTTGCTCCAAAATGTTTTATTTACTTCGGTGGGTGATCTGTAAGTCGTTTTATTCAGTTGAAGGCTTTCAAACTGCCGTTAATGTTGTTATTCTGCCATAAATTGAAGTAAAATCCAAGTCCCCCCCCATTTGTGCCCTAATTTATTCATTTTCACGGGTTGTATCATTTCTCCTTTGTCAAGTCATGAATAAACTCAAAGTTGATCAAATCCTGAATTCATGCAAGTGTTTCCCCAATCCCAAGGTCATAAATGATGTCAAAATATGATTCAGTTGGTTTAAAATGAAGAATTTTGCCTTCCCTATCAAAAAAATTGGTTTCTAGAGCATTCCCTATATTTTTCACTTTTTGACGTGCTCTCGGGCCGTCAAATTTATCATTGTAACCTTTATGCTAACGTGGCGGGCTACTATTGGTCAGGGATGTGCAGGAAAACATTATTAACCTATCATTTTCGAAATTTTGGTGAAGGGAAAATTCTTGACCGCAGCCCCGCAATGCTACAATGATGTGCCCACGTGGCACAATGTGATTGGTCAGATGAACCGGCAGGTGACGGGGGTCACTTAAACTTTTTCTTCATTTTTGAAAAGGTTCTCAATGTTAAATTTTTCTCCGTGTGCCCGTTCCCAATGGGAAGGTGACACGTGGTATGGGAGAATCAAATGGGTGGTGGTGGAGTTAAATTTTTTTCAATTTTTTGGGTGCAAAACATCAAGGAAAATTTTGGCCCCGAGGGCCCACACCCAATGAGAAGGTGACACGTATGCAGGGATGAAATGGAGGGGTAGAAGTTTTAAAGACTTTGAAGTTATAACTTCGAAATGCTAAAATCAAATTTTTTCTTGAAGGCCTGCAACGAATGGCATGATGACACGTGGCATAGGAGGGCCATGACGGGTGGCGAAGGACTTGGAATTTTTTTTGATGTTTTTGGCTCAAGGTGTTAGGAAAAATATTTGGCCCACGTGCCCATGCCCAATGGGAAGGTGACATGTGGCATGAAAGGCTCAAGTGGGCGGTGGTGGAGTTGAATTTTTTTTTCAAATATATTCTCAAAACGTCATGGAAAATTTTGACTTGGAGGCCCATCTCCAATAAGAAATGTACACGTGTCCAAGAAAATTAGCATGAAGGAGCAGAGTTTGTAAATTTTTTGAAGCTTTTAACTACAAAATGTTAAAGTTAAACATTTGGCCCATGATCCTGCTCCCAGTGGGAAGGCAACACGCATCTAGGAGAGTTAGCATGGAGGGGCGGAAGCTTTAAATTTTTTTGAAGTTTCTAACTTCAAATTGCCAAAATCAAATTTTTAGCCTGAAGGCCCGCAGCGAATAGCAAAATAACACGTATGCAAGTGGGTGAAATGGAGAGGCAGAGGCTTGGAGGAGTTTGAATTTTTTAAAATTCAAAGGGTAAAAAGGAAAATTTCAGTTCAAGGTCCCGCCATCAATGAACAATGGACACATGTCCAACATTTGATAGAAATTCGGAACACATAGAGAAAGTAGAAAATTTTCCAAACTTTGGCGAAAATCTTAAGGATGATCCACGAAAAATTTGGAGGTGTGCCCCCACATCCAATCAAGAGGTGACATATGGCATTTTTCAAATGTCAAAAGAGAGAGGTCGGGCCCGAATGGAGTTTTGATGCTTGCGGAGGTTCGAAGGAAGAATTTGGAGGGTCGGCCCCGATAACGAATGAGACGGAGACACATGGTAGAAGAGGCGGCAGGTGTTCGGGCCAGTGGGGAATTTTGAGAAAATTTTCCTTGTTATGAGAAAGTAGTGAAATTCATCAAATTATATGGTCGTTTTGGTGGGGACACAAAAGATGACATGTGGTGCGTTCAGGGGGCTCGTGGGGAAAATTTTCAGAATTTTCCCGAAGTCAAAAAGGGGTTTAAAATGCATTTTTAGGGTTAGGGGCTGCCCCAATCATATTTGGACACATGTCCCACCCCATCCAAAGACAAAGAGGAAGAATATTCAAGATCTCATCTGACACGTGGATGGCGGAATTTTAAAGTTGATTTTAATCAACGGCAGCTATGGATTTTCATTTTTTGGGTGCCATGGAAGCTCCAAGAAGTGTGGAATCGTCATTTTTGCACCAAATCATATAAAATTTTATATGAATATGCATCCTTTCAGCCTTCTGAACACAATGGCATCATTTATTTGAGCTGATTCGGTGCCCTATAGTGTTTTTTGTGAGATATTTTTCTCAGCCCATGTAAAAACGTGAAAGGTAAAAAATGAAAAGTTGCAGAGTTAAAATGATGAAGTAAAAAGGTGGGAAATGATTGAAAATGCATGCTGGCATGGTGGAGTAACAAAAATGTGACCTTGGGATGGATAAGGATCTAAGTTATGCAATATTTTAAAATATTTGTGCATCTTTGGCATTTGGTGAGCTATTTCACAGTTTTATATCATTTTTCATCAAATGGATAGGGTTTTGTAACAAATTTGATCCCTTTGGCATATTATTTTCTTGGGATGCTAGGATCCAAGTTGGCATAGGGAATATTATGTAGTTTGGAGGTATTTTTGTAGTGCTGGTTGAGAGATTTGGAAAGGAGAGAAGAATTTTTACAAGGAAAACTGGAAGAAGTTTATCTTCTTTTGGAAAAACTACTCGAGAGCCATTTTGATTCCTATTTGCATCAAATGTTCATCATGTTGAGTTGGTTTCAGCTATAAAGCCATCAAAAAGCTTTGAGATTGTCTAAATAACATTCCCTTGCTGATATATTTGATCAAATTATTGGATTAACTGGTTTTATCTCTTGGCAAAACTTGCATGCACCTGTATTTCAATATGTTTTCAATTTGTGTTTCATGCTCATGTTGTAATCTTGTGTTTGGGATCTTTATTGGTCACACATGGTTTCATTTCTGGTAGAGGGTTTGAAGGCATCTGTAATCTTCCATTCAGAAGAGCATTCATTTGAGTGAAGATAAACAGATTTAAATTCATCTTACCTTCCTTGTAAATTGAGGGTGTTTGTAAACTTTTGGGTGTACCTTAAGTCATGATTTAACAATGGTTTCTAAATTCTTCATTGGTATTTTGCTTCAAGTCTTTGTGTCAGGTTATCAAATTTTGTGTCGAATAGTGCAGATTTGGGCTTCCATTTGTGCACACATCCTGGTTGAAAGAACACTCAAACTCATTAAAACATTTCTGTTGTTTAGGTGTTGCAATTCTTTTGCAAAGTTTCCCAAAGAAGTGGGTAATACCTTATCTTGTCTTGTCCAAAATTCTCCCATTATAATTTTACTTTAAACTAACTCATCCTACCTACAATACCCCTACATCTTCATTGTGTGTCCACAAAAGAATTCAATCCTTTCACAAAAATGCACACAGTTGATTAGGGTTCTATCATGTCTTTAACATCTCTAGCTTTGTTTTGAAAACATTTCCATCATTTAGTAGTGACAACTCCTTTGAGTTTGGATAATGGATATTTGATCATGTTTTCACAAATCCTTCTCCACATCATATGCAAAACACAAGGATATCTCCATCTCCTTACCATATAGGGGCTGCAATATAGGTTCTCTTTCCTTGGTTGATAGGCACAACCTGAAATAGTGAGGGTTAGATCAAAACCCTTTTGAAGGTGCTATCCACTCCCTCAATTATTTAATGAAAACAAGCAGATAGGTGTTCTCCCCAGCTACAAATGACATACAAACCATCTATCTATCCTTGAGTGTATTGTGCAAGTTCATGATGTTGTTCAAGTTGTGAAGGAGATTAAATTTGGATACCAACACTATCATTTTGATTTGATACGGGCATGGGTTACATTTGGGTTATCCAAATGAACCCATGCCACATTATTTATAACTTAAGTTTCTAAAACATTAATAGCACATAGAACATACCATGTTCATTTAATTATTTTACCCAATTAGACTTAACAAAATTCTCATCCAACTAAGTTTCTAAGATTTATTCTCAACTATTAGATTGTTTTAATTCTAGTAATAGATCTTAGGGATCTTTTATAAACCCTAATCCTCCTTATAATTTCATTATGTTTTATTTATTTTTGATTTATTTTGTTTTTATTTGCAAAATTTTACTTGCATGGAGGAGAGGAAGAAAAAATGGAGGAAAAATAATTCTAAGGAGCTCCTATACCAAGATTTTTATCCATTTTATCTATTTGGTATGCTAAATTCATTCTAGTTGATTTGTTTGCAAGAGGGAGAGGGAAAAAATTATGGTTTTCTTCTTATTTATTTTCCAAATATTTGGTTAATTTTCTTTCCAAGGGTTTCAATCCTCCATTTTATTTTATACAAATGTTTCTTACATAATTTGGAAGAGGTGGGTAATTCCCAGAAGTAGGAATGGGGGAGGCTAGGGTTTAACCCCATCATATTTTTTTTTTATTTTTTAATATCCATGGAGAAATGTGACTTGGTTCTCTTATATATATTTATATATTAATTTTTTTTAATTTAGAGAGGGGGTGGCCACGGCCTCCATAGGCATGTCAAGGTATTATTTTAGTTTTATTTAACACACACACACACAAATTCATATGAAGTTATATATATGTGTGTGTGTGTGTGTGTGTGTGTGTGTATGTATATATATATATATATATATATATAGATATATAGATATAGATAGATAGATACACACACACACACACACACACACACACACACACACACACACACACACACACACACACACACATATATATATACACACATATATTTCTATAACTATTTACAAATCAAATAAGATAGGAGATAAATATATCTAAGTTATAGATTTATTCAATATATAAATGTAATGTAGTTGTGAAATAACTGCAACTAAGATCTATAATAATCCACTTCCATATTCTCAAATAAACGACTTTTAATATTTCCAAAGAGTAAATAATAATCAGATTTATAAATTACAATTACTGTTAAATGATATCAAAAAGGTAATTTTTCATTCCAAAAACAGTATAACCTGCAATGTTCGCCAAGTATACTCAAGGAAAACCTCAAATCTGCTCAACATGATAAAATATCAATATAAATCATTATTAAAATTAACTATACTATATCAGCTAAATAATATTACACCATATTTATCTATCAATGATGTATAAAAGCATGATATAATGTCCACACTAGAAACACAACCAAAACACGAATAATAGTTTTTACTTGAAATCTTACAACACTTACATTATCACTTAGGCCTACATAACAATGACACAATTCCTAAACTAAACTAAACATGCATCCCTTCACATGTATCTCCAAATAAGGAGATGATTATGCCAACTAAACAATAGAAAGGAGAGTATAATACCGCCAAGCCATAAAATGGCTTGTCAAGTGGAAATGGTTCCAATACTTCCACTTATCCCTCCACTAAGGAAGAGAGAATAGCCTTTGATTCCTCGAAATAATTCATGCATCTATGCATGAAAACACACTTATTCCTCTGCGCTTATCGCTCCACTAAGACTAGTATCGGCAAAAAAAAATTCCTCTCAAAAAATAAACAAGAGAACCCCATACATCATAATACCACTTATCCCTCCACCTTTTCCAATGAAATTACCCAAAATATACACATATAAATCATAAACACAAATACAAGTAAAATAAAAAACATCCATCAATGCACATGCATTCCAAATAGAAACCAATTAAATCCACCAAGGTTAATCATTAAGAGAAGGAGAAAATATATTCAATCAAATATGTATTACCATGTCAAACCTTCATAAGAGGCTTTAAGGAGAGAGAATTGGGAACATTCACAAAATTATCACTCACTACCAAGCCTCTAATGGTTGTAAAGGGAACTGGGATCAATCCATACCACTTATTGCTCCACTAAGGTATGGGGCATAGGTTCTTGTTTCTTCTAGTAAAATAAATTGCATGTCACTTATCCCTCCACTTGGTTTATTACAAAACCCACTTATCACTCAACTAGTACAAATCCCACATACCTTTGGTTTCTTCTTAATGTAACACAAGTTCTTACTTCAATTTTATATTTACTTATCCCTCCATAATGACCCTACCTTCCCCCATACATACAAAATACTTATAGTCCCATAATGAGTACTAAGAAAGTACACAACATATAGAATAACACATATTACTCAAATGAGAATTAAATAGCGTACATCTCATCAAATTATGGAAAAATAAAATAGGAATTCATAAGGATGAATACTAAGAGAGGTATTTTACCATCACCAAACACATCACATGTCTAGTTCTATAGTCATATAAATAATGGGTGTTAAACATGGTTTAAGGAAATTAGTACTCCTTCAAACTCGTAAAACAATGAATAGAGTAGCAATAACTCACAACACATTGGTTCCAAAAAGCATAGCACTAAAATAAAGAGGTGCCAATAGCTGAATAAGAGAGATGGATAACCCATGAGATACATAAAATATACTAATTCACTTTTCCTTTTTAGATTAGTTGATCAATTACCACATTTTTTATTAAACTTAGTTATGAATGTGAATGAGGCTCCTTTCTTGAATATTACAAGTTTCCATTGTTAGAATGTTATTCACTTAGGATACATATTAAATGTTATTTTCATTTTCTTTGAGATCATATTAAATGTTTTTAAATCATTTGACCTCATTTAAGGTGTGTGAGATATTCATCACAATCGAACCAAAATTCATTTCATTTACTTTTGTTTGTTTTTTCATTTACATTCTTTACTTTTGTCCTAGGTTAGCATCGTTTAAGAAACACTACAAAACATATAATATTAATTATTCCCTTGGTGAAAATAATATTTCAAGTGGTATTATCCCTTATAACATAAATATTTTTTTATTGCACTTAGACAACTTAAGATTTTAAGGTATATGTTTCACATGGGGTACAATCAATATAATAATATGAATTTAAATTCCTTCTACGAAACTATTCCTCTTATTGGGAAAACATGCGTTAAGGGTCCTTAAATAATAATATTCATAGGAGAACCTCAAATTATTAACTTCATTAACACTCAAAGGGGTCTAAGATCTATCATGAGACAAAAATTATGGTAATCAGTTATCCATACCTCACAAACCTTCTCTTGAAAACTAAGGTACTTTTTTAATTCTTACCAAGGTAACGTTTCAATTTGCAAAAATGCTTAAGGGGTTTAAATTTTGTAGTTCCAAGTGTAAGTGACTAGGACCTATGTTTCAATTGTGTCGTTTAAATTTATTTAATGAGGTAATTTGGGAGTGAAACACCCCAAATATAGCTTCACATGGTTTTGGATATTGATAAGAGTATTAAGGACCATACACATTGATGAGGATTGGTTTGTTCAAGGGGGGTATAGCACTATGAGATCTAGGATTAAGGATCATATTTTCACTCAAAGAGATAAGATACACGTAGTGTAGTTATGTCCTCACACAACATACCTAAGCCATGGAAATGGGATTGCAAGGCTTGTTCCACATACAAAACTAGGAAAGAATTGATAATAGGTTAAAACTTAGCCATAACACAATAAGGGTCTTCGTACTTAAAAAGATTTGAATAAGAGTGAAGTATGATCAAAGGGTTGTAACTCACTTCATTTTGGTGGTCAAGGCAAGGTAACTTTCAACCAACGATTTAGTTTTTTAGGACTAGAAAACTATAATTAGTACAATAACAATTGTTTTATTAACTCGATATCACTAAACAACAATCAAGTACAACTTCATACAACCTTCAATGCATACATGGAATAGCTAAATTTTAATGTTGTTTAATTTTCTCGTATAAAAAATAGTAAATAATTACAATTATTCAAATATACAATATGTCACATCATTTTATACATTTTACAATCTAAGTACAACTAAAAAATTAATTTCCTTCATTTATATTCCTTGTCGGGCCACCTGCGACCTGTAATAACCATTAGAGCATGGGTCAGTGATAACCGTTGGCATGGAATTCTAACCTGATCTAACATAAATCATGATTACTAATTTTCCATTTGCAAAGAAAGAACCACTTTAGATAACAAGAGAGGTAAGAGAGACATTTTTGGTTTCATCAGGTTTTCAAAACTAGAGAGGGGTAGAGAGAGGAGAGAGAAACATCACATTTTCCTAAAAACAAATTTTATTAAAAAAAACAACTAATTTCAGATTCATGACATCATATATTAGTGCATACATGTTTTAACTCTAAAGAATAAACTTAAGATTGGTCCATGATAGTGTTTTCTGATTTTGCTACTAGATTGTGAAACGTCCAAATTTAGTCCAAGTGGCTATAAAACCTTGTTCAAAAACTAAACTTTTATGGTAAAAGAACCACAATACAAATCCTATACATTCAGCTATATACAGGGAATTCAATGGATTTGAAGGAACTTAGAACTGGAAAAATGGGTATAAACGGTGGCTACATTTCTAGGGTCACCAGTCGTAGTTGGACTAGTTTGGTCTGGTCATTCAGCATTTGGAGGCCTACAAAAATGATTTACAAAACTAACCAATGGGGTGTTTTCTCAATACTAATGATTGCAATAAGTTTTCATGTATAAATATTAGAGGTTTATGGAATCTTATATCCATTTCATCACTTGAGGAACAAACGAAAATCCAAAACCGAACTCAATTTTTAAGTTTCAACAGCTTCCCAAGACTGTAAAAATGGCTAATAGGGCTCCTACAGGGGTTACAAAATGTGCACAAATGAAACTTTGAGGTCATACCAAGGTTCACACCAATACCCCACATGACAGGGTACCCATTCAAAGCTTAAACTCCTCATTTTGGGGTTTGGAAATTTGTTTTGTGAACCTTCGAAATACGCATTTTATTAACTTTTGTAAGAAAACTATTAGTGTGTTTAATTGAACACTGACTCTCAAGTAACTAATTCAAGTGGGTATAATCATCCAATCTTGTTACTATGGCTTACCAAACATATTATGTCATGGTTTATGAGTATATGTGTTGATCTAATTAATCGAACAAGTTAAATGAGAAGAAGTAAATTTTTCTATAGTTTGAACTACTATTTATTTAATTAACTGAAGGCTTAGCCTTCCTTTTATTAAAATTTCGATATAATTGCAAAAGGGAAAACTAGAAATACTAAAATTATGTAAGATGAGGGTGATAAAACCATGCCTCTTAAACCAATATAGCAAGAATTTTCACAAGGGTTTCCAAAGTAGTTTTTTTAAATTCCTAGCCCATGAAAGATCAATGCTAAGGCATTTCATTAAGCGTTCCACGAGATTGTCTAAGTTTCCACGTTTTACATTCATGTCCTCCAGGAAATTTGTAATAAAAACCTCTCATAAGGATCCCCTATCTTTTACATTGGAGGATTTCTAAAACCAATTAGAAATTCTCCTTGGCACAACTCGAAGGAAACTGGAAAAGGTGGTGGAGTTTGGTTGTTTCAATATTTTTTCCAAACACTTCTACCAGTGCATTAGCTACTACAACACATGAAAATTTTCTTCTATCCTTTTATAATGATGGATGTCCATACATCATTTCAAAGCTCCCATTTCTGCTCATCTTGGGAGAATGTTGGCAATGTACTTGGAGTTGGCTTATACCTACCAAACACCTTTGTTGGTTGCTAGTTTAGTTTTTTTGAAAGAAATTTTTTATATGATTTTAAAAAAACCATTTTGTTCATAGTCTTCTTATAGTTCCCATGAATCTAAAAAAAAACCATTTTTTGTGTATTTTACATTCATTGTTGCCCACAAGACCATTTTTTGGAGTGTTTTTTCAAATAGTCCACAATATGCCTCTATGCTCCACATTTCACACACCTAAAAATTGGATTTTTGATGCATTCCAACATTTTATTTTTAATACAACTGGTATTTTTGCAACTAGAAACCATGGCAGGACAAGTGGATGCATACCCATAAAGAAAACAAAAAAAACGTTTAATAATGACAAGGTTAGCTGCTACCCAATTAAAAATCATTATACCTTGCACACACCCAAAGGAGGAAGTTCTAGAAGGAGGCTGCGGAAATAAATATTTACCTGTTAATAATTGTTTAGAAGCTCCTACTTTGGTACATGATTGGGAAAAATTCTAGCAGAGATCTTGTTTGGGCACTGACACAAGATAGGAGGTGTTCCAACTACTGGAAACTCTAACCATTAGATAATAGTAATAAAAAAGAGAGATCACCTCCCAAAAAGTCTTGTGGGATGTCTATCATGCATATTGACAACCCCCTTGTCTTGCTTCTATGGATGCCCATGCTTGAACCATTCAATACAGTGTCTGAGAAATTGGAGAATGCATGAAGGTAGGGGAAAAGGGCTAAATCAATTGACAACCACATCCTCTAAGACGCCATTCTCCCACCACTCCTTAACCAAGCACCTTCAAGGTAAAATTTTAGTTTATTTTATTTTACTTATCTTTTACCTATGTATTTAAACTATTGTTTATTTACTTACTTATTTATTTTATCTTATTGCAGTTTAAAATTTTAATCGTTAAATATTATTATTATTATTATCCCTTTTAATTTATTTATTATTTCAAAGAAGCAAGTATTTATAGAAAATAAACATTTAAGTATAGGATTATTTATATATCCCTTTTTATTTTCCTTATACTTTAAGTTATATTTTATGTATATACTTCCAGGATGTTTGAGAGTGGTTTCGAACATCAAAGAGATCAAATGTAAAATCTCAATTTGGATTCCTCTCTGAAAATTTCAAACTCAGCTAATTTCAGGTTCATGAATTTCATAATTATCCCATTAGGTTCCCATGAAATATTGTCTCTATTTAATGAACTTATAAATGTGAGTGCATTCTGAAAACACCAAATTGGGGTGTTCGGCAAGACACGTTACTTCACAAAATGACACACACCCTCACCGGTCATGTGTAAAAACATGGGGCATTACACATGATCCAATATCAAAAATATCTAAATCATGATCAAGATCATCACTAAAATCCATATAGAAACATAATCAATCTAATCACAACAGCATAATACCATCATCTCTAATCAACATGAAATGTCCAAAATAATGAATATCAATTAGTGTCTCAAGAGTGCCCTATCAAAATAACAATGTCATATACCATATGATGATAACATTAACAATAACTAATCAAAATATAAAAAAATCAATTATCAAATGTCTCATATACAATATCAAACTAATCAAATAAGACAACATGTCATAAGAAGAGAGAGAAAAACTGGTGGGCACTATATCATGGATATTAGTGTCATTTCTCCTTCTATATCTTGTGACATGTCTTCTAATACCACCCTTCATATCAAGGCATTTAGTAATCTTTACATGGAATGGATTAAAAATAATTCATATGCTGCCACCAAACTTGTAACTAAAACTCTCGCTGGAGATACTTTGGATTCGTACCATTCTTGACCTCCTAATTACATAGTTGAGCTAGATTCCCTAGTGACAATCCTAGTGAAAAAAATATCATTGATTTCATAAATTTCCAACAATCTGAAAATGAATCAGTGCAAGATTTCACCAAGTGTTGAATGAAGCTATCCACATGGGAAGAACATAACATGCCTAATGATAGCCTCTTCCAACTTTCCTTATGAGCTATGGAACCCCACCTTCAATACAAGGTGACATCAATTTATCCTACCTCCCTAGAAGAAGTCTTTAAACAAGTCGAGAGGCAAGATTATCTCATGAGGGAATTTGAGAAAGCTCCTCCTAATACATAAACTAATAAGAAAATTCAAATCCTTGAACATTCTAAGAAAAAAAATGTGACAGATGAAAGAGTCTCTGATACTCTTCCTCTTGTCGCTTCCTTAAATAAGATTATTTTTTAACATTTACCAACAACCTAATAATAATAAAATTAAATCTAACTGTCATTAACCACCGAGTAACGAAAAATTGAAATGTCACTTACCTAGTCTGTTTACTCTTATCTTACATCCTTATCGACCTATTACTCATTGGCATGATAATTGGGGTCACTTCCATGAAAAAAAATTTATACTATGAATAACTACCATCAACTTATTTCTCAGTCCCCAATTTGACTATGATGCCATCACTCGAGAGAATTTGACTGAAGCGATCAAATATCATGATAAGGCTCAACAAAATGATCACCTTTAAGCTATCAACTAGGATAATGAGAAACTACAGATCTTCTCTAATCCTATGTCTAATCACAATGTTGTTGAAATTTCTAAGAAGAAAGATAATTCTACGACCAATGTAATTGACACGGATTATCCTCCTGAAAATATAGTTACAATTAATGATGTAAAACATGTCATAACTTATGTAGAACCAAAATACCCTGTAACATTCCAACCTTGGAGTCACAAAGTCATATATCCATTTGTACCTCAAAATCAAGCTCCTCAAAGTAAGAATCTACTTCCTCCATATGCCATCAGCCCCTGTAGAAATTCTCCTACAAGGCGAATGGTGTTTGCATTTGTATCTCTAGAAATAGACACCATCAACCCCTATAAAAAATGAAACTTATAGGGCTGATGGCATAATCATTGAGAAAAAAATGGTTTTAGAGGTTTCCCTAATCACGCCTACTCCTTCTGGATCCATTTATGAAAATTCCTAACACTTTTAGCCTACTACACAGTCCAGTCATCACGAGCGGGGTCCTCTTGAAGAAATAGTCTAACTTCTTGGCCAAGTACCCTTCTTATAACTCATGTGTATAGTGCATCACCACCATGATTATCTCATTCTTGTTTTGTTTAATATGAAAATTAATTTTCCTCCCTCTTTGGGTTAGAATTCTATGTTGCATGGATAAGATAAAAACATCCACTAGCAATGTGAGGATATTTCCATTCATACCAATATTACTATAGATGTTCATTCTTACATACATTTTCCTATAGCCTCTATGATCCCAGATGAGATCTTTCTTCAAGAAAATGATCCACATCTCTTCATTTCAGTTCAATTTTGTCACACTATGGTTAAGCATGTACTCATTGATGAAGGAAATGACACATGTGTGGCCTCATTAGACTTCATTCAAACTCTTGTTTATTCTATAGATAACCTAAAATATACATGAACCACTTGTCAAAGATACAATGGCCAAAATATTCCTCCTATGGGGTGTATTTGGTTACCCATCATCATTCCCCCTAGGAATATCCATGTCAAATTCATGGTCTTCAATTTTCCTCTATCTTATAACATGCTCCTAGGGTGGCCTCAGACTCATCGTATGAGTGTCATTGCTTCTTCCGCCTGCCAGTGTGAGAAATTCTCTCACCAAGGATTTGTTTATAAGATTTAGGGGGACACTAACCCTTAGAACTATGATACACTTCAACAAAAAGGGACAGACAATATCCCAATTCTTGACGAACTATCACTTATCCCCTTTCAAGAATATCAGCATTTTAACTACCCTATAGATACTCTTCATGGAAATGTCGGTTATCTCGAATTGGTTAGGTGCATGCCTCCCAATATATTGGAGTCAAATTATAAATATCTAGATGAGGTCACGTTTACAATAAACACTTCCAATATTCCTAAACTTATCATATCCCAACTGCCTCCTTCCTTACAACCTTACATGAAGGATCCTTTGGTTCCCATAATCATCTCATGTACTCTGCAGCCTCCACTGGAACATGTGGTCCAACTTGAGACCATAGTTGATTCTTGTATGTTGGATGATTCCACATAATATTATGATGTTAGTTACACTTTATAATACCCTCACCTTGCTAGCATGACCAAATTCATGATTGGTAAGTCTTATATACCAAGAAACCTTTTTTTCCAAATTTACTCATAACGTGAATGTTATCCTTGTACAAAATAAGTATTAGAACGTAGTCATAACTTCTTCTCAACTAGTTTCCAAGCCTCATAGTTATCCATGAATATACTTCCACATTCCACTATCAACCTAGGAAAACCATTTTCCCTTACATAATCAAATGATTGGGTCACTAATTTTGACTATGAAACTGATGATATCATGGGTGATGATCCTATTTATTGTGCCTCAATGAATGGGTAAAACTCTGCTCTATTGGTTCCATATTTTCCCATCACATCGATACCCTCATCATATTTTCCCATTAGCCCTCTACAACCTACAAGATTTGTATCCCTACCTCTTTCCATTGTAACTCCTCAGTCCTCTACAACCGAGTTGTATTTCACATGGCATGAGGCTCTTGGGCATGATGTTTATGATTGTAGAGCCTATTGGCACTGCATGAATAATATTGAAATTGAGGTCAAATGTGATAAAATAAAAAGGATACACATCCTTCTTCTTTAGCTCCCTTCATTCACTCTCACCATAGGTATATCACACACACTAATGCCAATTATCAGGTTCTGCATAGTAGGTATCCCATTTCAAAAACTTCTTCCCACAATCGGAAGCATGTGTCCCATTCCTCTCAAAACTGACAACCTTCCCCTAGAATGAATAGACTACAACCCACTTACAGACAATCACCCTACACTGATCCTCATCTCATGATGAATTCTATTTAATGTGATGTTCTCACCTGACTAGAGGATCAGATAGATGCCACCTTATTTTCCATGTGGTCTGAAGATCATCAAAAAGTCACTATCACACAGTATGTCATCAAGGACCTCATGACTCATACTAGAAGTCACATATTGAGTCAAGTTGATGATATCATTACTAATACATTACAATCTTTTACCCCTTGTGGCTAGTTATTTACAGTACCTTGATTACATAACACCTTTTTCCTTTACTTGGGTTGTCGATCCCCCTTTGGGTTTCTCATGATTTTACACTATATCTTGTTACATCCTTTCTTAGGTTGTCTTCTCCACTTGGATTTATCACCATGTATGCCTTGGTTTATCCTATCGTTAGAGTTCCTCGGTCCCGATTTACCCCAATATTTCCTATTGGATCATTGTGGTATTTTGTGCATCCTTGTTTAGTGTTATGGCCTTGCTTAGATTTATATACCCCAATCACACCTTGACATCCTATTATTACACATCTTAGACTTATTCCTCCTCTTATCTTTTTCACATCATGTGGGTTGGGATATCCTACCGATTCCCTTCTCACCATATTTACCTATCTAATCACATTATCATTGTTCCTAATTACCATGGTATTATCATATACATACATGTAGAAATCAGGAAAATGATAAACAAATCAACATACACAACAATTACCAAACTCCCAAATACCATAAAAAATATTGTATATATCGAATTAGTTTTATACATAAAAAAGCATCCAAAATGGCTCTAGACCATCTACAAAATGGATCAAACACCCTCACCCCTTGTGGGGGGTCTTTGGATGCTTTGGGTCAATAGGGCTATGTTAGTAGCTCTAGCTATATGGGATAGGGAATCCACCCTAGATCGGGCTTCACAAGCCTCTCCTTGTGTTCTAGCTAGTTGGGTCCCTAATGGTGTAATCTACTTAGAGGATCTTTGGGAATTTGAGAGGTAAGGCACCTTCTCTAGAATTAGTGTCATTTACACATACAATAAAATTTATGTCATCAATGGCTACCAATTCTTGTGCATCTCAAAATCTCTGTAATATTCCGGATGCCTCTCCAATAAGATGGAATTATCTCATTGAATCTCCAGCTGATAGTGTTGCTAGATCCACCATCATTACAATATCCTAGATATATAACATTGGATCCAAGATTTCATGGTGATCACTCCCAATCAGGGAGTTCCACTCCTCCACCATTCACTCTACAAAAAAAAAGATGACAAATATTGCATTACTCACTATATCCAATATGGCAAAAAACCCATTTTTTGAAAATCATCTAAATAACATAATATCACATGTATACCTAGGCCTCTCTATGATGGTATCATCATCTCTGAAGCCTCTCAAAACCTCCTCCTTTTCATCATAATGATGAGGTCTCGCACCCACATACTTTTTCCACCTGTCTCGAGGCACCAATATCATGTCCCCTCTACATTGTGGTATGGGCCTATGTCTTAGATGCATGACCATCTAAAATCTGATCAGTGTCATGTAAAATCCTCTTGGTTGCCACATATTATACTCCCTCAACCATGGTACTGAATATCATGATCCTCTTCCTCTAGTACTAACACGAAATCTTCTTGTACCTTCGGCTTATGGACCTATATTTACGAATCCTCTATCAGATCCCTCATATGAATCACTCACTATTATAATATGTGGAGGGACCTAAAAATACCCACCACACTGATGTTTCCTCTGATCATGTGTACCATTTTCTCATATCCTATGGGGTTAAATTACTGATACCCTAACCTCTACTCCTGTAAAATCTTTGGAAAGACGATGCTAGTAGGGTGGTAATGGTGGTATCACCAAGGGTGCTAGTTTCCCAAATTATCTCGGGACCCTACTCACTGCATGGTCTTCAACCCAATAAATAGTGCCTAATCACCTTATTAATGGTGTCCAATAAATATAATCTGGGCCAACTGTGCCACAGATCTATATTCCCTATGTACGGATTCCATGTAACATGACAAAGACCCACTTGTGCTAGTGATTAAAATGCTCGAAGTGATATCATGACTCGCCCTTGTGCCCACTAAAGCACTCTTGGGGCATCCTCTGCTACTTCCTGTTGTGTCCCTATTATCATGTACATAGGGAACCTCTTTTATATCTAGGTTGTTAATAAAATCATGGTTTCAACAAACCTATATCCACTATGTCAAACCCTGAATAAATCATGAGCCAATTTTAGCCATATGGTGGTTTCCCAGCTGACCAAGACCACATAATTGACTACACCTTTACACACCATAATAAAAAATAATGTGATGGCTCTATATGCCTTTTGGCACACTATATGTGCCACAATAATCCCCATCAACTACCTTCCAGATATCCATAGATCCTTGCATAGCATATACTGCACTGATTCAGACACATAACATACTCTTTTCATATGTGTCGTTCCTAGTAGCCCATATAGCTAATTCTCTCCTCTTTGCAGCATCTGAAATCAAATCATAATACATGTAAGTGTTATTAATCGGTAACCCCAAAATACCATGTACATTCTATAAGGTCAATGTCATCTCCATGGTATCCTATCATATCCACCAGAAAGGTGTTGGACATGGTCTGCCATATGGCCAAGAACATCTGTAATAGATCCAGATCTAATGGTATCCTAGGCATATACATGATGCCCCCAAAAACATAACCCTACAACTAGGTCACCTCTTCTTGTGTCAATCCAAAAATCATCACACTCAGCCATGATACATATACACTCCACCATAGGTAGATCTTGTGCTCTACCTACATCAAAAAAATGACAACAAAAAAACATTAAAATTTGGAAATATCAATTTGGAATGAAAAATCAAAGCATAAAAATTATACCAACAACTTTCCTATGTCATTGGCCCCTAACTTGATTCCATAGGCCCCTGGTAAACCTTCCCCTATTCCATTAGCCCTATGGAAAATGCCATTAGCCCCTAGCTCCATTTTCCCCCATCCTGATGCCATCAACCCGCATGTTACAAAAGGGGCCAATGCCGTCTAGCCAAAAAGTGGCCACAACTTTAAAAATGTGATAAAATGATAAAATAAAAACTAAAACCCTCCCAAACCTACTTGCATTTTTTCCTAACCTACTTGATGACACAATTTCGAATAAAAATAACACGTTAAAGACTTTGAAAAATCAAGATAACTGAATAACACCTAATCTACTCAAAAAACTTAAATGTAAAGACTTATCATGGTCACACCCGCACGCATGTGCTCCACCTTGTCATCCTCCATCACCACCTCATACTCCTTCCATGTCATCGAAATACACCCAAATTTGGAATTCCAGAGCTCATTTCTCTCAATTCTAAAAACAGAAATAAGAAAATCAAAATCAAAATCACTATATAAAATTCAAAATTTTATTCAAATTCAGTCAAGATCAACCTAAATCTTCAAATGAGTGTCATTTCACTCCCAAAATCCACAAAACGTGTTGTTTGTTGCATCTAGACCATAATTTCATGTCATTTATTTTGACCTATTACATGCATACTTTTGAAAATATTTGATTTTCACCCATTTTTGACACCATAACACCATTACAACATCATGACACTATGAAATGATATTTGTCCCATGGGCCCCTAGCTAGGTGATTTATGTTTTATTTTACTTATGACACTCTAGTGTTTCTGTTCAATTTTACTTCTCTAGGGTTCTTATAACATTGATTACACCCACACATGGCAGGACGAGTGACACTATTAGGTATGCATTGGTGGGTATATTTTATTTCATCTAGTCCTTTCATGTCATTCACTTTAATATCTACTTTTATATTGGTGTTATAGACTATTTCATTTCATTGACCACCCCATGTTTCACTATTGTGACACGTGGTGATCAACAGTTGGGGCATATGTATACACCTAATTTTTCACTTTTCATCTTTCATACCTATTACTAATAATTTCCTTTGTATAGATAAGGGTCACTGATGCATCTATTTCTTGAGTGGGTTCCTTAAGGGGCCTGCCAGGAATGGGGAATGGTTATTCACGTAATCATTATGGGTTAGAGACAGTACACAGAGAGATTCACTATTTGGTATTGGCCTTAGTCGTCCTTATACTAGCTATCCTTGTCTCCTTATGTCTTATAAACATTTCACTCCTGACTTCTTGGTTGTATCTCACCATTTAGCACTTTGTTCAACCATGTCCATGATCTACGACACTTATTTTTCACTTTGCATGACATCATTTTATCATCCTTGGCTGATGCCATCACCCATGGACGATGGTGTCGGTGCAATGTTTTTTCTTGGCCTGTTAAATGCCATCACCCATGGGTGATGGCATCATATATACTTACCACCACATCTTTACATTTATGAAGGAAGGAAGCCCTAAATTTTAGGAACTGCCACATGCTCTACTCTTTTGTGCCATCTTTGCATATTCTTTCTTAGCTTTGGTTCATCTTGCACTTCGATTGGATTAGACACTTTTCTTCTTGGTTGGATTACTTACACTATTGGGTCATCTATAGTGATTATAGGACATGAATGGTGTTCCCCTTATCCACCTAATAACGATTCTCTCTCTTAGTGTGTTACTTCTCTAGAGAGGTAAATGCATCATTGACCACCCTATAGGTATAAGGTGATTTCTATAACCATATTTTTCTTTTTTCATAGATTAGTTCATCTCCTTCCCTCATTGTTTTATGTTAGCTTAGTATTAAATGTATTTTGATACTAGTTATCATAGTTCTCTTATCCATGATCAGCTCCTAAGCTTCTCTTTACTTTGATTTAAGTTATATTTTGCATGGTTGACTTATATTTTGTTGATCTATATCTCTTCTCACTAATCATTGATATATTAGTAGTGTATTCTCTTATATCTTGAATATGGGCCTTGGAAACCCTAGGTTGACCTAGTATAAGATTTACTACCCTCTAGATATGTAACCTTAGCACTCGTTGTAGCCCCTTTAAATATAAACATTGTATTTTGGTTCATGTGTGTTTCTTACTCGTTGCATCGATACCCTTATTGAACGAGTGATTTAGGAGTGCAAGTTATTAAGACACATTCTTGGTCCACCATACACTTTGTTCAAATTTCAAATTTCAAATTTCAAGTTCAGTTTCAAATTTGAGTTAAAGTTAAAGTCTTCTATGGAAATTGACTACACTTTATGTTGTAGGTTTCATGTTGAGTATCTTGCAACGACTCAAGTAATTAAGCATATCTAGGTATATTTTCCCTTAAATAAACAAAATTTGTTTTTTAAATTAAAGGGGGGAATGTAGACACCTAAATTTGGTATTTTATTACTTGATAGTTTAATTATTGGCTTAATCCATTAAATCATGACTTGTGTACCTATTTGAGCCTAATTACTATATCATAGTACATCTCTAGTCTTATTTCAAGACTTTATATCCTCATTACACTATGCATTCACTTACAAAAAAGGCTTAAATTAGTCCCAAATAGTCTTCTTATCTTAATTTTTATGCACATAAATTTATGGCACTATATCTTCCTTCAATACCAAACTATCCAATAGGACCAAATCATTCAATGTTCTGGTCCTGGGTTGAACAGGAACATCTAGGGCCAACCAATAGTCATTTTCTCAATTTTATATCTTTCATGGGTTAGTAATTTCATTATAGGTTGAATTTAATGTAAAATTATATCCATGAAATCCTATATAAGAAAGTATACTACACTCATCTACACACTTGGCACTTTTAATATCTCCCTTAGAAAATATCACTCAAAACATAAGAAAAGTTATCCTTTTTTCTTAAAACGACAATAGACATTAGGAGAATCCTCCACATATGTCAAAAGTACTCTGAATTAAGTTCAAGAGTCAAGATTAGAAAATTATAAATCCTTAAGCCAAGTAAAATAAATATAAGCCATTACAAAGCATTATAAATTGATTGAGTTATCAAATAGAGATTTATCCATGTTGTATTATGTTATATATCTAGGTAGATAACTATGTGTAATTTGAGGCCTTTTAGGAGAGGTGCCAATGTAGGTAGTGTGTAGATCCTACTTCAACCCTATAAGTAATTTTTAATAGGTTATTACACTAGGTTAGGTTTTGGATCAAGTTAGTTTATTTCAAAGGGTTTTACACATTTTTGAGATATAATATTTTACATCAAGACCTATAAGTTTCATTTGTAAATGTTCTAGAAGTTACTAAGTTTCTTTAATAACCCAAAAAAACATCCAATAGGATGGGATCCCAAAAGGGTTTATTCCAAGACAAATGGTTTCATTGTTGTGTACAATGCAACTCGATAATAATATATGAAGCAATTGTAAGAGTTTTCAAGCTATTTTATCCTTCTATCACACCTAGATCACCATATAAGTCAATTTTTTGGTTATTATAACCTTAATTTCTTTATTACCCTATTTATTAATGTATAATATGTGATTACTCAAATATTCCTTTCAGAATTCCTATATTAGTAATATTCACCTATTATTAATTTCAGGATTATATCACTCTTAAGAAGGAAAATGATGTAAGTTTTATAGGTATTTCTTATTCTTTGCATTCTTCTAAGGAGTTACCTACTTCATCACCTAGTGAAATGGTCATTTAATCTCTTCACATTGATATAACTACCCTTGAGTATGAGTATAACCATTTGATTTATGAACTATTCTCATTTTGATATTCCCAAGATAAAAATGAAGAGATCCTAATTTCAACATCTAAGTTAGTTGAGTGGTTATTATAACCCTAATTTCTCTATTACCCTCTTGGTTGAATTTTTACAAAGAAAAACCTAATATATATATACACTATGTGATTACTCAAATATTCCTATAAGAATTATTAGATTCGTTATATTCACCTATTATTAATTTTAGGATTATATCATTCGTAAGAAGAAAAATGATGTAATTCTTACAAGTCTTTCTTCTTCTTTGCATTATCCTAAGGAGATTCCTATCACCACCTAGTGGAATGGTCATTGAATCCATTCAAATTGATATAATTACCATCGAGTATGATGATAATACTTTAATTCATGAACTATTCTCTTGTTGATATTCCTAAGATAAAAATCAAGACATCCTTCGATACAAGATTATGCTCTTATATTAATATTCATGATTTTTTCTATTCCACATAATATTTCAATTGTAAATTTAAAACCATTCAAATTTATTAGATACAAAAATTAAATACTTTGATCTTGTAGACACAAAATCACGCTCTTTGGGTAATTATCTAGTCTTGATTGCGTATTGAGATGGAATATGATTCCTTAGTAAGAAATGTACTAATTTACCAATGGTCACATGAATGAAACCTCTTATTTCAATCTAGTGACTCACTTGAGAGTTGTATCACACCTGAAATGCTTACATCTGACCTACATACCCTTCAATTCTCATGACTAAGTAACATTGTTCACCAAGTGGACAACTATATATTCAAACAATGGGCACCCCTGTCCCCTCTGGGTGCCCTTGACCTCTTTGTACTTTCCTCACATATTTTGGGTCATTTCTATCTGTTTGAGCATCTTATATTTTTTTATTCATCCTTTTTGGGGTTAATTACGAAATTGAAGATATAAATATAAAGTTACATGATCATAATAAGGTACCAAGCACTAAGCATTAGCTCTCACCACCTAAGGTTACATCCAAAGTTTATTCAAGAGCATCAAAGCATTCATTATAGAACCCATTCAAAGGAAATGGACTTCATTATTCTAAATTCACATCATATGATGGGATTATATTCTATTCCATGCACACTTCTATTACATTTCTTTACATCTAGCTACTTTTCTCACTATCAAGTGCGACATGCACAAGAGCTGCCTATGGCATGATTCCACACACACATAAATCTACATTGGGGATGAAATGTAGTGAAGTGCTCAATTTTAATATCACCATTGTGAAAATTGAGGAAGGTCTTCCCCCTCATTTTCCATCTTTATTTTTTAGGATTTGATGTCTTTTTTAGGGTTTTACAAGTAATCACTTCATTGTAGGTTTCTAGCGAATTCAGAGATCATTATGCGACCTCATAGAAACTAAAGGAAAAGGACAACAAAAAATTTGAAACCTAGAAAATATGACTTTCTAGACTTTTTCATAATCATAAGCACCTATTTCTAGTTTGTGGCACCCACAGGTTCCCCTACTCCTTTCTGACACCCCTGTCAAGCTTGTTCCCTAGATATACATTTTCCTAGGTCTCTGTGTGATGCTTCTACCTCCCTATTCATCAAGTTATCACTTCATCACAATTCATATTTTATTGTGAATCAATTAAGTCCCTCTTTCTCCTCCTTTCATCTAGGGTTTCACATTTTATTACTTAGTTTTCTTGAGTTAATTTTTGTATTTAATTTATGCATTTATTTACTACTACAATAGCAATCAGATTAGGCATATTATCCACTTTTTTTTTAATTTAATCATTTGATGATGGTCGTTCAAATAATTTTGGATCTTTATTTTTCTTCTATCATGGATCATAAGGTCTCTCAAGTATCTTTTCTTCAATTTTTTCAAATGCACCCATCTTGTAAATATGATCTTCACAAAACCCTAACAACTATGTATCTCTCTATCAACATGTTACCTTCACAAGTCAATGCCATCTTTTATCGTCTCTCCGATGACTCCATTAGTTATAATACCAATCAATCAATTTTTAAGTTTATTCAAGGTTTACATTCTTTGTTTTAAGATAAATTTCAGGCTATAAAATCCATGATTACATCTTTGAAATCTGAAATCCAACATCTTAAGAATGCTTCTTAGGCTCATGCTGGTTATTCTTCTCATTCTCTTTCTATGTAGTTTACATGTGCTCATATAAATGAGCCTCATGTATTGTCATTACCAGATCCTCACACGTTTGATCATAATGCTAAGAAACATGAAATTATTACTAAACTCATTAGTCATTAGTTGATAAGTTTGCCAACTACTCATTACTACCCTCCTTATCGGCTGGTTAGAAATAAAGGTCTAACATTTTGCACTTATCATCTAATTAATGGACATAGTGACAATGATTTCTATGCTTTATAATGAAGAATAAAGCATCTAGGAATCACTTTTTTATCTCATTCATTGCACAGTTTCATGTTACATTTTCCTCTCCAATTGTTACATATCAATGAGTTCCTAAATCTGATTCTTCTATGTCTAATGAGCATCATGTCATAGTTTCTAAGGTTCCTTCTATAGAGAGTCAAGATCCTCCTAAGAAAGCACCTCTCAAAATCAATATAGCACCTCCTCCTCTCAATTCATCTACAACATTACCAAGTCAAAGTATGCAACCACCTCTCAAAATCAATCCACCTTATTCTCCTATCAAGTCTTCTACAGCATCATGAATCCCACCTAAGTTACCACCATTCAATATTCCTCCTCATCGTACTCCACTTCCATTTCCAAATCATTTTGTCAAATCAACTACTCCTTTTATTGATGGCCAATAGACATTTCAAATTCCTCCACCATCACATGGTCCTACAGTTGCTTCATCCTACCATTGTGTTGGCCCTCAATCTTATAATGATATAGATGAGATTATCCCACAATGACATGGTACCTCTCACATAATTGCATAGATCTCCACCATTGACACACTTAGGGGGAATCACAATTATTCTCCCCCTTTTAAAACTATCAATTGTTTCTATCATGTCCTATCACACCTAACACTCGACACTTCATGATTCATCTTTCTTATCACTTTCAAACCCTTTGATACACACATATTGTATTGTCATTTCCCGATGATGCACTCTTGTGTTACGGTTCACACTTTATTTTTGAGGGCATACTATATACATAAACCTGACACAATGTACACTATACATACTACGCATTCTTACACACTTGACCATATTACACATTTTACACTTGGTACATTTACAACACATATCTCTACAATTGCCTAGTCACACTACATATTACACATCTCACACAAAACACATTAGACAATCATGAATTATTCCTCTTAAAACTTATATCACACATTAAATACATTTCTCACTATACATGTTCATGCTACATCTTTCTTACATATAATTCTACACAATTCAGTCATTACCCTATGACGCACTCTAGTTCCATGATCCATACTCAACTGCTGAGGGCCTACATATCAAATGGACCTCACCAAACTCACACATTCACACTCTATGCTTTATGCTATGATGATCACATCTTTCTAGTACACACATTTTAGACCATTTCTCGATGACACACTCTCATTTGTGGTCCATTCTTTACTTATGTGGGGGGGTAAATAAATGAGCCTCATCTCATACATCCACACTCACTTAGGGGGCATGCTACTCTATCATTCACTTTACATTCCATTCCATCTCATCCATAACATCTTGCATATCTTGGTCACATTTACTATTTATTTCTTATGCTTATATGTACACTTTATTACACATGCTAGATATATATCTTGTATGTCATTATCTATATCATACACATATGTGTGTTCACTTGCTTTCTAGTTTTCATCGCATATACTATAGATCCATAAACACAACACAAATTCTTGGCGTAGTACCTATTACCAGTCCCAAAACAACTTCTAAGGGCATCAATTTTCATACATTACATGTGTTATTGTTTAATTTTATTTCATATCATATTTCTTTATCAAATTATACATGCCTTGACATATGTTTTATCTTTCTAACATGCTAATGATTTATTCATGTGCAAAATTTGTCTTACAAGCCTATTTTCTTTCGTGGTTGTCTGTTACATTATTTTCTCATTACTTTCCTTTGTTTGTCACTATTTTTGGGCTTTACCCTTTCTCTTGCATGCACACTTGTCTACTTTTGACCTAGTTGGCCTTGATTATCTTGCGACATTGTGAGTGATGTCCCATGTTTGAAACCAACTTTTTACGATCTACATTGTCTCCTTGTGTCTTATCTTACATATTGTCTACTTGTTTACTAGCTTACATTTTGCATGCATGTTTTTTTGTACTAATACTTGTCTCCTAGCCTCTTGTTTTTCATGTGCCTTGGTTTCTACCAAGCACGCTCCCTCCCCCTGTAGGGTATAATTTCAGCACAATGATCGGTCCTCCTTTGGGATGCATTATCCTCAACAAAATCGCATGCACCCCAAATGAGAGGGGCATCATTTGGGTGAAATTTTCACCCCATAAAACAATCTATAGTCATAAAATAACACAAAACAATATAGTTACACCACATTCATCAGTATCAAAAAGGGATCAGAATCAGACTCGGGCCCTTATCACAACATAGACACCAATACCTAGACTAGGACAGTGGTTTTTGGGTGCCCTTGGCCCTTCCTAGACACCTGTGACTAGGGGGAAGTTACACATAATTATTTAGTGAAAAATAGTCTACAACACTCCACACAACATATTTTGATAGGGTAGATAGTCCTTTAGCTCTCAGCATTCATACATTATAACTTATTTTCCCATCCATATCGTTGAATTAGAAATGGTCGAACTGAATCATATTTTTACACACCATATGTAGTGGTGTTCTACATTGAGGGAAGTAGTTAAAGGATGGATGATGAAACCAAAATTTACTCCCTACATTTATTATATATCATTTGCATGAGATCACCTAAAAACTTGCAGCTGGCACAACTAGTGTGAGATCACCTAAAAAAATTGGTCATCAACAATATCTACAAGATCCTTTCTACACTCTTTCCTCATCATAGATCATGTGCACATGTTCCTTTTTCACATTTTCAACATTTACATACTTCTTTACATGATTTGTACACATATACATGTGTATTTGACTACTTGTTCATTCTTCTCTTTTGCAGGATTGTTCATACGGGAAGCGGTAGTCAACGTCATTCAACTTAATTCTACATCAACAAAATCATCAACAACATCACACACATCAAAATCGACATCAATAACAGGAACATAGGTAGAATCTACAATATGTGTTTCTGCCCTAGGGTTATCATCTCATCACTTTTTACAATTTCTCTTTGTTAGTCTCCACACTCCACCTTTTCTATCACTCCATGATTTTCCTTATCTCTCGGCATGCTTCTCGCCATTGATCTACATGGTTATTAGGTACAAATATATATCTACTTTATATTATCAATTTTTTCTCAACAACATAAAGTGGGGGAAAATATAGACACAAATTCATGTCATACTACTATTCATATGATTCCTAAGTAAGAAAAGTACTAATTAACCCATGTATTTGGCCATATTTGCTTTCTTTTTACTACCTCTTTTGGTCTTGCACAACTTGTTGCTTAGTCTGACCTCCAACCCTTCAATTTCTCTAAGTATGGACACCAACACCTAGCAAAGATGCCAACATTAGGTTCCCCCATCCCCTCTGGGTGTCCCTAGCCTCTTTTTACTTTACTCACAACTTTTGGGTACTTTCGAGTTGTTTAAGCCAAGGAAAATTTTAGTGGATATTTTCTGTAAACTCATGAATATTAGGGATTTTGGAAATTGGAAATGGAAAATTTTTAGCAGTTAGCTACCGCCCAATTCACCGAAAGTTTCAGCCGACAAGTCATTTGTATGGGTCAATTCACCTACTATTTATATTTAAAAATTAACTTATGCATGTATTCACTAAGGTATAATACATAGCCTAGGGGGTTGTAGGGGGTTAACCATTTAATACAAACATCCAATAAAGAGTGGTTGTCCATCTAACTTAGGTTGGACGAAAGATGATGGATGACCATCCAACATGGGTTAGATAGTCATCTGTTGTCTATCGTCCAACCTAGCCATCTAACCTGGATTGGATGACAGATAATGGACAACCATCCAACCCAAGTTGGATAGTTGGGTTGGATGATAGACAATGGACTGTCCAACCTAGTCGTCCAACCCGGGTTGGATAGCCTTCCATTGTTTGTCTTCCAACCTAGTCATCTAACTTAGGTTGGACAACCATCCATTGTCTTTCTTCCAACACAGATCAGATGGCCGTACATCATCTTTTTTACAACTTGGGTTGGATGGTAGATGATGGATGACCATCCAACCCAGTCGAATTTTCCATGAAATGTTTTTTTTAAAATTCTCCATCGAGGTGAAAGTCAATTTTAGAGATTCGCCACCAATTCTAAACCAATTTTTTGGAGGGGGTATTAAAATGAACCTTGGTTTGAGCATCTTATCTTTTTGGTAATCGTCCTTTTTTGGGGGCCAATTATGAAATTCAAGCAATGGAATCATATAAATATAAAGTTATGTGATCATAATAAGGGACCAAACACTAAGCATTAGCTATCACCACCTAAGGTTGCATCCAAAGGCTATTCAAGAGAATCAAAACATCCATTCTAGTATCCACTCAAGGGAAAGGGAATGCATTATTATGCATACTCTTCATAGGAGGGTAGTATATTATATTCCATGCACACATATATTACATTTATTTACATATAGATACTTTTCTCGCTATCAAGTGTGACATGCAAAAGAGCCACCGAGGGCATGATTCTACACACAAACATAGAAATACATTGGGTTTGAGATGTAGTCCAATGTTCAGTTCTAATATAACCATTGTAACATTTGAGGATAGTCTGACCCCTCATTTTGCATCTTTATTTTTTAGGATTTGATGTATCTTTGAGGGTTTTATAGGTCATTAATTCATTGCAGGTTTCTAGCGAATTCGTTGATCACTGTGTGACCTCATAGTGACTAAAGGAGAAGGATAGCCAATAATCTGTAACCTAGAAAATATGATTTTATGACCTTTTTCCTAGTCACAGTTGCCTATTTCTTGTTTGTGGCACCCGTAGGTACCCTTGTCCCTTTTTGGGTGCCCATGTCCATTTTTTCCTCCAAATCTACATTTTCTTGGGTCTATGTGTGATGCTTCTACCTCCCTATTCATTAGGTCAAAAATTTGGCATAGTTCAAATTTTATTGCAAATAAGATAAGTCCCTATTTCTCCTCCTTGCAACTAGGGTTTCAAATTTTATTACTTAGTTTTCTTTAGTTAATTTATGTACTTAATTGCTATATTATTTACTGCTACAATAGCAATAAGATTAGACATATTATCCACATTTTTTTCTTAATCAGATCTCAAAATACATGATTCGATGACTGATGAGCCAAATCATTAATGAATTTCATTATTATCTATGAATAGTTGACCTACTTTTAATCAAGATCCTAAGCCAAAAAACATTATGTCTTCTCTGGTTAACCCCATTATCCTTGATTCTTCCTCACCTTATTTTATAATCACATCCACACCTTATATCATTATTACATTTAACTCACAAAATGAGAATGATCTATATTGTACATGGCATGGGGAGCCAAGAATTGATGTAAAATATTGTCAATATTAGTTTTGACACATGGAAAAACTAGAAATAAAAATTCACAAGGATCAGTGACATTTATCAACTCATCCTACTCCCTCCCCTCAACATTTTTGTTCTCATAATGGTGTTGATTCTCAGTATTTTCTAATTTTAAGGTAACCTAGAAATAATTTCAACAATAATCTCAACATTTACCCTCTCCTCCACCTCGAGCTGAGAGTATGATTTCCCCTTCTTATCCTATTAATTGTTGTGTTGTGATAGCTCCCAACTATTCCTCAAACACTAGATATGTTTATATCTATGAGAAAAAGGGATGGTGTGAGAGTGTATGAAACAATAAACAAATTCTTATTCAAATGGGTGGGTCTAATTCTCTCTTAAAAGGAAGCAAAATTTATTGGGTGATATGATTCCGTAATTTTTACTCTTACCAAGTCTTTATGGTCATGGAACATTGTTGTGATTAGCTTAAGGGGCCTGGAGGTTTGTGTTTTGAGGACATGTTTTAGTTCAAATATAATGTAGAAACTATGGCTTATGGAATAAATCACATGGAATCAATAGAAGGATTATATGGGAAAAATAAACTGATATAACATTCTTTCATAACCTATTCAATGTGCATGAGCCACATAAAAGTATTTATCTATGAATTTCACCCACAACAAATTAAAATGAATATTTATAAAAAATTACAATCTTTAGTCCTATTCTCATCTAGTTCAACAAGGGTTTACAAAAAAAGTGCAAAATATGAGTAGGGTAGGGAGAATATATATATAATTTTCCATCTATAATTCGAGCTCTAAACCATTTTACTAAAACTTTTTGGTAACCATGCCCATGCTAAGATTAATATACATTTGATCAAAACATAAAAGTGTGCAATAGTTTGAGGGAATTAACTAGGAAGACAAGATGAACACAATATCATTAGACATGTAGGAAGTGTGCTCTAACTCAAATTATCACTAAATAAAAAGATATTGTAAGAAATAAAATAGGGATCCTTTAACATTTATAAGGATTAACAAAAGAATATATGGTTGATAAATAGGGCCTAAACTTGGAAATTAAATTGTGATAAAGCAAGTGCATGATAAAATTATCAGAATATTTTCTATTCCAAATTTATGGACTTGTAAAAAATGTATCATTTATATATTTATAGAAAAAACCCAAGCATGAGCAAATTTTACAAACATTAATGACAATAAGCTACTTTAAATCCAAAATTTGACAAATTAATTACAAAGTGGGTGCATAGTCCAAAAAAATTGAATGCAAAGTAGGACTTTTAGAACTTCCTGACATGTCTAAATATTCTTTATAGCCTAGAATATCTTCATAAAATGTTGCTAAGACATATTTTAATACTAGATCAAGTATGATATGGTTGGTGGCATTGTTACAAATATATTGTGTAACATTATTAATAGATTGTGTATGTTATTAATATTGAGATAATATAACTCATATTAATAATATAGTTAGTGTGAGTGTGCCGTGATAACAACTCACGTTGATTAGTAGTGAGGAATATTTGGGATGTTGGAGATATCTTAGGGATGAGAAAGATTGTAGGGGAAGTTAGAAATGATTTTTGACTCCTTGCATTAAGGATTATATCCTCCTATTTATGTGTATCACTCTTGTATTGAGAGATCCCGAATGAATGTGAGTGAAGAATTATTATTGCGTTAAAATTTATGAGCTCTATTAGTTTGTTTAGTGTGTTTAATCTAAGTAATATTTAATAGTGGTATCAAAGCAGTGTTAATGGAATTATGAGGTTGTGTGGGGTAGGTCTATTACTATCCATGATCACCCCATTTATGAGTTCTTTAGTTTTGTTTTTATTTCAACTCATAGTTATTTAAATATTATTTTAAACCGTAGATATGCATGTGATAAGAGGAGCTTCGCATTGGAAAATTCAATCCATAAAAATCAAGGGAAGTATTTTGAGTAGAAGCATAGAGTATATATTGGAAGTAACATGATTGAAATTGATTGATCAAAGATTGTGATTTATAGTGGAACTAGTCAAAATTGGCACCACAGATCTGAGTATTGCTACAAAATGACTAGGATGAATTGATTGTTTCTTGAAAACCCAGATTCATAATTTTAAAATATTTATTGGGTTTGAAGATACGTACTTTTTTATTCTACAGTTAAAATTTTAGGATAACCTTGTTCCTATTTTAAAATAAAATGTGAAAACAAATATGAAGTCTAAATTAAGATCCACGTTGGAGCCACATCTACATCTTTTTTAGTATGATCTGGACATAATATTTGGGAATCATTTGAAAAAATTAATTATCTAATTATATTTTACTGTAGAAGAACCATTTTATTTTTGTTGTGTGTGATTTAGATCTATTCCTGAGTGTTTGATCTATTAGAGAAGCTTTCATTGGATATAACCTTGCAACATTGTGAAGTTTTGTATTTTTCTTCTCATATGTGTCATGGTAATTCATCAGATGTCTTTGACATATGAGATGAACATGCCAATCTATTGATCCATTGTAGGCCCATGCACACTCCTCTATATAATGAAACCACTTTGTAATAAAAGTGATTTTTTTCCATATTTCATTGTTTGTTTTAATTTATTGTTTTAGTCCATTAAGATTTTTCAAATTTTTAATATATATATAAATATTTTCAAAAAAACGTGTCTCACTTTTCAAAACTTGGATGCATTTTCACTTGTACACGACGTCTATAGTGAGGGGGTGCATTATCGGTTGAATCCGACACTCAGGACAATGGTGTAATGAGATTAAAAGATACATTTGCTAATTAATTAGCATCACAGATGGAGGAAGGAGGCAAAGGAGGAAGGAGGAAATGGAGGAAGTAGGTAAATCAATGACCTCTCACCAGCTGCAAGTGACGGGGCCACACAATGAAGTTGTGGCATTTTTTAGTTGTGTGTTTAATTTCCACTGTGTGAAAATAAGAACAAATGTCATATTCCTGTTCAATTGTAATGTGTGAGAAATTCCTATATGTAACCTCCTAGAATAAAACATTGTAGAGTATGTCTCTAAGTTTATTGTAACACTCATAGATTTAGAAAGGGTTGGTGGTAGATCTAGAAAACCATAGATATAAAAAGGTAGATAAAATTTTACTGATGTAGTGGTCCTCTGACTTCCTTAATTATGAAGATGATCCACCATTGGAATTTCAAGTATGTTCTTTTCATGGATTAAATGCAATATGCATTCCTTTGCATAGTTGTGGTCATGTGCAACAAGACAGTCAACCAGTTGGAAGTTTACCCACTTTTATTTGATTCAGATTATGAGGCAAGCTCATGCAACATGTTTCCGTAAAATGAGTTATGTTGTACCTTGTCAACATTAGGGGAGTGTATATTTGGAATTAATAATGATAACAATAGGGGAGTGAATGTTACAAATATATTGTGTAACATTATTAATAGATTGTGTATGTTATTAATATTGAGTTAATATAACTCATATTAATAATATAGTTAGTGTGAGTGTGTTTTGATAACAACTCACGTTGATTAGTCTTGAGGGATATTTGGGATGTTGGAGATATCTTAGGGATGAGAGAGATTGTAGAGGAAGTTGGAGATGAGTGTTGACTCCATGAATTAAGGAGTGTATCCTCCTATTTATGTATATCACTCTTGTATTGAGAGATCCCGAATGAATGTGAGTGAACGATTATTATTGTGTTAAATTTATGATCTCTATTACTTTGTTTAGTGTGTTTAATTTGAGTAATATTTAACAGGCATTACAAGTTCTATAACATGCATGGTCAGTTTAAACACATGATTAAAGCTTTACATTTTGTTCTCCACCTTTTTTATGACATGAAATGTTTGAGGTTTCATATTTGGCTTCCCAAGCCTTGCAAGTGTGTGAGATCAAATATTTTCTTAAAAAAAGAAGTTAAAAATGTCAAATTTTCTGCATTTTGTCTTCTAATGGACTACCATTTTTTTTCATTTAGTCCATCATAAGTCTTGAGTTGTGCATGGGATTCATAGTTATAAATAGTGGTTTCATGATTAGTATTACACTAAGGAGCTAGGTTTCTTCATTGCATGACACATAAAAGTAACTTCAATGGAATCACATGACCTTTACATCATTTTGCACACTCCTTTGCATGTTTTCCTTACCTTGTATAATTTTCTAAACATCATGACTACATGCTCCATTCCTACACATGAAAATTGTAAACAAAGAATTTTTTTTTCAAGGACACTAACTACACATAGATATACTCACAATGCATACATTAATTTTGTGTGTGCCTTTTCTTTATTTCTTCGTGCGCAAAAGGTCATGCCTTCATTTATCTATTTTTGCATGTAGGAGTGTGTGTTTCTAGGTTCAAGTTATTTCATGTAAGAGAGTATGCTATTGATTTTTTTTGGTTTCACATGCATGAGCTATGCATTGAGGTGAGTGTAAAAATGTACTTAGATATTTTTCTAACACTTTACTTTGTTCCTTTGTTTGAGTTATTGCAAATGTATGTGTAGTATCTATGCAATAAAATTATTTAAGATACCAAGTGTTAGGTGTAAAATTTCTAAGTGGGTGAGTGTAGACCCTCAAATTTGGTAAATTATCCTTTGTAAATGATAAGTTTTAATTTGTTCCTATGCTAAGAAAAATTATCACATTCTAAGCCAAATTAGTATCTCTCTCTCTCTCTCTCTCTCTCTCTCTCTCTTGAATAGCTCATTGCTTTATCATTCATCCAAAGAATATTAATTAACTAAAGTAATAATTTAACCCTAGGAATAAATCCCAAAATTAATCTTTTTCAACATTGTCAGCCTAGGCAAAACCATACAAATCAAGGCCATAGTGGACTATGGTCTTGTCTGAATTATATAGTCATGGACCCTTCCATTTAATGACTCTTTTCTAATTTGAATATATTATATGTGTCATTTTATCTTCCTAGGTTGGCCATATTAAAAAATATATAACATATGTAAGCCTATATAAGCAAGTCAATTTCACTTTATAATTATCTTGGTTTTTTTATGAGTTGTTATTGTAAATATCAACACTAAAGAACTCAATTCTCTCAAAAATCTCCCTAAAATAGTTGCACATCATTTAGATAAACCACTACATAAGGTATGAAGCACTCAACCCAGTAAAAATTATTATATTCCTCCATTTTCAAGAACTAAAAGGTCCTAGAGACGTGTTTTAATTGGAACAAATCACTCTAATAACTATCAATGGTCTTCAAGAGATAAAATGGTTTAGTATAGCATATGAATAACACATCGCACTACTACCACACTGGGTACCTTATCTACTCTATTGTTATATTTATATCTTTGTGTCAAGATACATGAGGGATCACATATAGGAATGGCTTAAATTACATGCACTACTTGTAACTACAATCAGAGAACTACATGAGGATTGATCCTTAAGGGGATGTAGTGTATCTCTTGGATTAGTTAAAAAGGGATTGATTCCTGAGATTAATCTAGAATCACTCACAGACTAAATTATCATTTTATTAACTAATTATTTGAAGAATGTCATTACATGTATCTAGGGTTTCTACTTGCTATATATTTTCACATATTGTGCCAAGGTTGTGAGAGATCAATCAATATACATCAATACACATTTATAAAAATTAAATAGTATGATAAGTTACTGATAACACCCCAAACTTTTAGCACAAATTAGTTAGTTTAAAGCATGACTAACACCACATAGCCCAAAGCTAATTGTGAAAGCTAAGGAATGAAACATCAAATATCAAATATTAATAGCATAAAAATGGAGATCAAATGAAACTAACATCTAATATCTAAGAATTTTTACTATGTTAGATAATTACTAAACAATAGACCAAAATAGATCGAGGAAGTAATCAAATTGGGAATGGTTGCTACTCCACAAATGGTGAAAATATCTATCTAAAACAAGACTACAATGTCATGTTAGATACCCTCCTACTAACCATAATGAATGATTTAGGAAAATATGAGCATGTGGATCATTAAAGAAGTTTAGACTCTTTAACATATGTATTATATGAGGCTACTAATAAAAGCATGGTGTAAAGTAGGAAGGTAGTACTTAGTCTTATTTATAGTTTTTCCTTTGAGGAAAACTTGCATCTTGGTGCATGTGGGACTAAAAGTACAAATAATATTTAGAATTTTTAATCATGATTAAGCCTTGTTAATCATAATTAATAAATTACCAAGTGATTAAGAGGTATGAAGCCTTAATCAACCACTTAGGGTCAACTAGGAGGATAGGATAATATTTTAAGGATTTTTGAGATGTTGTGGAGGAAAGTGGGGTGATTTTGAGTGGTCATAAGAGGGGTTTGAGCCAATATTAGGGAATATTGACCAAATCAATGGAAAAATAGCATTAATTAGCTAATAATGCTAATTGTTGCCCAAAAGAGGATAAAAACTTATGATTTGACATTGATTGACATCCTGAATGTGGAAAAGGGTGGATAATCAACAAAACATTGTTAATTAACTAGAAAATAGGGAAAATGTTAGTTAATTAGTGGAAATCACTAAATGTAATGGAATTGGCAAGACTAAGAGTGATTTGCACATGTTTTGGCAATAAGAATGCAAAAGCAAAATTTAGGGGTCTACATTTGCCCCTATTTGAGGTAAAGTTGGTGAGTTCACTTAAAATATAGTAGACAAGCATAAAGAGGTAAATTTGTGAAGAAAAATTATTGAAATAAAGAATTCCCCCTCGAGTGTTGATGGGGTGATAACAGAAGTCAATCGATGATAAAAAATATGATTGAAATGGATAGAAGAAATAGGATAGAATGGGCACAAAACCCTTGGTTATTTTAGAAGAGAATGAGATAGGGATAAACATGGTTGTTTATTTCCCTAGGTAATTTGGAAGAAAAGTTAATAGTGATAACATAGGAAAGTGGAGAATAGGAACATGCTCATCTTTGTATCCGGTCTTCAATACGTAACCTTATTTCATCACTTTTCCCCTATGATCTACATCATCGGCCTTTATTTATAATAAAAAAAGTGCAAGATAACATGAAAAGATAAATTACTAACAATTTTTTACTGCTAAAAATACATAACTCCATGTAACATACATTATGCAATATAATACGAGAAAGTAAATGATATTTAGCTCCATGCAACATACAAAATGCAATGCAATATGAGAAATTAAATCAACTAACCTACTAGAGAGACTAGTACAATCACATGCACTCAAACAAACAACATTTAAGATCGTTGTACCAATGTTTTTGTTATCAAGCTGTAGTTCCTGAATGTTCATATTGTAATGAAAAGGGTTAGAAATGGTGCCCTAAACAAGGATACATGCGGGGGGAATAATGGAGGGCACAATTAGTCCCATGGAAAAGATTTTATTCACTATGACATAGTCTCTAACAACTCACTGTTGCACGGGATTATTGACATAACATGTAACCTAAATTTTGTTAATTGAGGTAGATCACAATGATCCGCAAGTCATTTAAGACTAGAATAAGCATGAACTTTAGAAATATGTTTTTGTAGGAAAAATTTTGATGTTCAAGGATAATGTAGTTGATATAGGCTTCAACTGTATGCATGATGTTTACCACTTTTTTGAAAAAAATTAAATATTGTAAATTTTTTTGGATTTTTGATGATTTTATCAAAAAAAATTATTGTTTATTTTTTTTTAATTTTTACAGAAGAAAATAATATAGAAGAAATAACAAAGTCATGAGACAACGTTAAAAGTGACCACAAGGTAAAAATATTCCTTAGGTTGGAGAAAAGGCTGTTGGGAAACAAAAACATGCTCCAGGGAAATTAAACGAGCGTTAAAATAATTATTTATTAAAAATAATCATCACAACCAGTGTTAGAATAAATTAGAAGAACCACGATGGTTTCAGAGTTCCTCAGTGATGATAAACACATCATGGGAGGTAAAAACAGGTTTATAAGCCATCGCGGCCAACTCATTTATCACATTCACTTACCATTTACTGTTGATAAGAGCTCTAACCTACGAGAGAAGATGGTGAGGGTGTAGAGCCAAAAACATAGTGCAGATTACGTGAGAGAGTACAAGAAGCTCCCAACAGATGGACCCTAGGTACACAAAGCTCTCCTTTACCCTTGTGAATTATTAACATTTAATTTGGATTATTTTTCACACATTTTTAGGGTAGATTTAGGGTATTTTAGCAGCAGAAATGCACAAGCATATCCCTAGGGGTACGCCTATGCTGTACTTTGCATGGGTATGCATGCACCTATGCATAAAATAAATTCTCCTACGCCAATTTTGGTTTTTAGGTATGCATTCACATGCGCTTGTGTATAAAGGGGTGCACCATTGCTAAAGTGACACCTTAGGTAGGGGCACACATGTGCCCACGTAAAAAAGGGTGTGTCAGTACACAAAGGGGTGTGGTGGTGCACAAAGGGGTGCAATAGTGCTACAAGGGGTGTGCAAGTGCAAAAAAGTCACTTTTAGGTGCCTTTCTAGAAGAAAACCAAGGTTTTAACAAACCCTAGTTGTTAGGAAAAGATAAAATTTGTATTAAAATAAAATAATAATGTGGTAGACTATAAAAATTAAATGATAGAGTATAAGAATAAATTACATATTATAATAGAATAATAGGATCATAATAAAATGACATGATTGGTTTTGCAGGAGAACGTAGACATGCTAGAGACGTGGGAGTAACATGTGTGGCTCTGAGCCTACAAGGAGACCTTTAGTCGATGCGAATTTTTTTTCCTGGAGATCACTTTAGAGGTGACTGGGATACCACACGTAGCTCACATGCCCCATACTGCTACAGACTATAGCCTACTCACAGTCTTAGCTGAGAGATGGTGGAGTGACAGTCAGACATTTTGGATACCTACTGGTGAGATGAGCATTACTTTAAAGGATGTGTGGTAGATATTTTGAGTTCCTATTTAGGGTCGTTTGATCACTTACGATTGATGCCAGGATCGGATTGAGTGATATACAACCATGAATTTTGGAGTGATAGATATACCCCACCAGGGTATGAAAGTATTCATTAGGAGGTGCATGGCCGATTAGTGGCTAGGATGAGTTCTTGTGTTCTTGTTAGCTCTTGTCTGCGGCATACTACTACCTGACAAGACTAGCGTTCAGTTTCCCCTTGGCCTTATTTGATTTATTCACACCCTTTTATAGTGCTAGGTTTACTGTTGGGGTCAATGCATATTGCCTCATTTATATGTGGATTTTCATCTGATAGCTTACCATAGATAGAAGTATGTGGGTCCTGCTACTCTGCTACAGATATGGGGTTGGGACCATCTTGTGATTGGCCACTATGCATGAGCTTTGAGAGCTCGATTTATTGGAGAGCCTTCTGTTATGGGTTGGTTCTAGTTTGATAGGATGTATGTGGTCATGTAGGAGAAACTAATTATTACAAGTGTGATTTTGATTAGCTATAGCCCCATATGATTACATAGAGGCCATATAGGTTATATTAGTGGCCTGAGGATGTTGTTGAGCTTTTTACTGTGATGGCGGATCACTTCCTTCTTAAGAGAAGGAGCTACATTATGGAGTGGTATAGAGTATACTAGGTTCAGTGCTAGTTCAGACTTATTCAAGGGATTCTTGGGGCTGAGATGTGGTATAACCAGGCGTACAGAGAGGTATTTCACATGGGACCTCTGATTAGATTGGGCCAAGCTTGTGTAAGAATTTTACAACGTGCACAGATAGTGGATCTTGGTACTACACATGATTATGTTGGTTGGTATGCTACAGTGTTACCTCAACATTTGAATATTCCATAGCAGGTATTGGATGCAGTAGATCAGGACTTTTAGGGCCCACTTCCTAGGGTACAAGGATAGGGCCAAGAACATCCACAGGTAGGACAACAGTAGGCACTAACACAATAGGTATTCATTCAGCAGTAAGTACTGGTGCAACCCCATGTAGTAGTGCAAACACATGTATTGGCACCACATATGCCCCAGAAAGCTCCATTACAAGCACCCTTGCAAGTACCTCTATCTCCCCCCCAACGTGATTCCACCACATAGTCCACCAAGAGATGGAGGAGGTGGTAGGGGTGGAGATTAGTAGATGGATGAGGATATGCCATTTGATGAGAAGGTAGCTGAGTAGCACATAGATGAGGATATTTAGGATATACTGGTTGGTGGACATATGGCTACCTTGCAGTATCAGTTACAACATATAGTATCCCTACAGCTCTATGTCATATCTGAGAGGTACTTGGTGATTACCGAGAGAGATCAGATCATTACCAAGTGAGACTAGGCTAGGGCAGAGAGGATACAGTCTATGATAGATTGATATCAGGTGATTGTAGACAACCTATAGCTACAGGAAGAGATGGATCAGACTATCAAAAAGTGAGATAAGCTACAGATACAGGTGGCCATTGTGATGCACTATAGCAAGCCACCACTACCTCAGGTTTACAACAGTTGATTGGGCACAATCCCACTATGGCAGGTAAGGATACATACTATAAGATGTAGTATTATGTGACCGTACCATCCGATCAGAGGGTTTTTGAGTATAGTCAGATAGTTGATAGCTTGTCTCATGCTAGATCACAGAGGTAGTCATGATCAACATGATATTTATAGGTTCCTTTGGGATGATAGGTTTTAGAGAAGCATGGGTCAGTACATTATGATACAACACCTTCTATACATACAACATCTTAGATGCTCCTACCTAGTGATAGATCCACACCAGGCAGTCCTGGTGAGGGGTTGAGTCGTGGATGACTTGTATGGATTTATATGTACTATTTTTTATCATGCCTCATGATGAAGGAACATTTTTGTACAGATGTATGATATGTATTATTTTTTACTATGCCTCATGATGAAGAAACATTTTTTTGTATAGATACCCATGATGGCCCATTGTATCAGATGTAATTTTGAGACATGTTATTTTATATAAAGACATTTATATTTGATGATGTATGATGATATATGGATTACTGATGTATTACATGTTGTTTATGAGATATTATTTTTAATATGTATGTTTTATGTTTGTATCACATGTTTGTTAATTTATGAGATATCCTTAGTTGATGTCATATTGCATGTTGATGAGATAATTTGATTTAAACATGTTTATATTTTTGATATTGGTGTGGGGGGGATAAATTTGTGATCATGCACAACCCCTCTTACCCCATTGATGATACGATATGTGATGATTAGCTTTAGCATACATGCGTTATGTAAATTTAACATTTATATATATATGATGGATATATGTGATGGTTTTATGTGATATGATGATGAAATGATAATTAAAAATACAAGTAAAAAACTACAAGCACAAGTTAAACAAATCTAATCAAAGGAACACATTTATTTACAAGTATGCAAGATAGAATGAACTCAATGTAATGAACTACAAATTAAAGAAACATTCAATCTACATAAGAAAGCAAATTCAATCTAAGGCATATAATATGAAAACATAATGCAACTAAAAACCATACAAACCAACAACTATAAGTAAGAAATGTACTACTTTGTTTTTCTGGGACAATTTTGAGACATTTTTTGTTGTTTTGGTCTTATCTTAAGACAAATTTCTATTGTTTTGGAGTTTTCTATCAAACTTATTTGAATGTTTTGGTTTTTTCCAAAAGTTATATGAATGTTTTTTTTATTTTTTCCCAATATTTTTCCAAAGAGAATGTGAAAGGAAATGAAGAAACACGGATGCCCCCAACATTAGATGGGATGTACAAGGGCAGAATGCCATGCGGTGTATGCCAGCAGTGATGCTATGAAGGTGCCCCCAATGTGAGATGGGTTCATTCAAAGTTAAATTCTCCACATTTTAAAGGTAAGATCAGCCAAATTAGGGCAAAGAAGGATATACTCATAAGGAACTCAGACAAAGGAAAAAAACCAGCTTAGGACAAAGTTTTCATACTCCTAAACCTAAAATGCTTATGAATAACGAACCCTCCCTTGGCACCGAAAACTGGTTTTCACCAAAGGACTTGTCCAAAGTGCCACCATTACATGGTTTTCACTATTGGATGCACCTATTTATTTATCTTTATCTTTTTCTATTTTTAAACATTTTTTACTTTTGTCAATATTTTAGAGACCCCATACTTAAGCATAGAAGTGCTTAAGATGCATTGCGTTTATGGGTTCTCAAAGCTCTTGACCATTGGCATGGGCTATCTTATAGGCATCTAAACCAAACTTGGTAACCACAACATATGGTCATAGCCAATTGGGTTCAAATTTCCCTTTCTTTTCACGATCCTTCATGGTGTTCTTATGATTCTCTTTTAACACCAAATATCCTACCTAAAATTGATGAGGCATGGCTCTTTTATTGTAGCTTCTCTGCACTCGATCCTAATAAAATTTAAGGTGATTGAGGGAGTGAAGTATTTTCTCATCTAATAGCTCTAACCCTGTCAGTTGAGTTGATTTTTAGTCTTCCTCTTCATTTAGGTAGTCCCTTAGTTTGATATGCACATAAGGGATCTTGATCTCTAAAGTTAGTACGGCTTCAATGTAAAATACTAAGGAGTATGGAGTTGCACCTATGGGGGTGCAGATAGAAGTTTTGAATTCCCAGAGGGAAAGGTGGATAGTCACGACCTATCTTACTCACCATCTTCTCCATGATGTGAATTAAGGTTTTATCAGAAGCGTCAGCTTTCCCATTACCTTGAAGGTAATAGGGGGTCGAGAAATTGAGGGAGATTTGAAATCATTTGCAAAGTGATTTCATGGTTTTATTCTTGAATGGTTTACCATTATCAGTGATAATAGCAAAAGGGATACCATATAGATAAACGATATGGTTCATGATAAATTTATAGATCTAGGAACCTTTAACATAGGTGAGAGGAACAACCTCTACCCACTTTGTAAAGTATTCATTTGTAATAATGATGAATTTATGACCATCTAAAGATATATGGTTAAGTTTCCATCATATATAAAGACCCCACTTTGAGAATGGCCAAGGGGTTGTGATAGGCTGCAAGGACTACACCAGTGCATGTATCAAGTTGTCATAATTTTGACAATATGTGTATTTCTTCACATAGTTACAGAAATCATGCTTCATGGTACGCTAATGATAGCCTACTCTAAAAAATTTCTTTGCAAGGATGATCCCATTAGTGTGATCACTACAGATTCCTTCATTCATCTCTTTGATTGCTTGGATAGATTCATTTGAATTTAAACATCACAACATATTCCCATCATAGCCTCAATGGAAGAGGGCTCCTCCAAGTAGGGTATAGCAGACTATATGCTAGATGAGGGTATGCTTTTCAGAATGTGAAATGTTCCATCATGAAGGTAATTAAATATTTCAGCATACCATGATGAAAAGGGACCAACAATATCACACACTAAACACGAGTTTGGGATGTCATATGCTACTGTTCTTAGATTTTCAATAAAGAATGGCATGTCATTTTTCCCTAGCGTAATTATTAATATAGATCCTATCGTAGTCATGACATATGTTGCTTTGTTCTAGGCTCTTGGTTTCTTCTCGAATGCTATCTTCTTAAAGAATTCTTTCAAGGAATCAACCATTCTTTTATATGGAAGAAAATTTTCATCCTTGACCTTGTGTTCATTTGTGACTTGTTTGATGATAAGCATTAAATCACCAACGCATTTAACTCATCTGATATCCCACTTGATGGCTATCTTCATCCCTATAATGAGAGCTTCATACTCTACTATATTATTGATGTAGGGGAACCCAAGTCGAAACGCTTCGGGAATCAAGTCTCTGGTAGGAGTAATTAACACAAATCTGGAACCTAAACCATGAAAGGTGAAGGAGCCATCAAATTATAATGTCCAAATGCTAGATTCCTCAAGGTACACGATGGGTGCATCTAGTAGTTATAGACTTAAGGGATTGGTACTTGGTAGTGGAGCTTCTACTAGCTGATCTGCTAAGACTTTTCCTTTTACTGACTTTTGATGAACGTACTCAATATAAAACTCACTTAAGAAGATGATCCGGTTAGCCATATTTTCTATGAGTGTAAGTTTTGAAAATAAGTATTTTAGTTGATCAAACTTCGAAATAAGCTTGAATTTATGGTTAAGAAAATAATGGCGTAGATTCTAGAAAGTAAACAATACGACTAGGAAAGCCTTTTCGATCTATGGATAGTTGAGCTCATATGTTATCAATGTTTTTCTCAAGTAGTATACATCCTTTTTTCTCTACTCTTGGTCATACAGGGCCAATAGTGCCCCAATCACAAAATGTGTAGAAAATCTGTAAAGTAAAAAGGATTCTCCTACTATGGGCGGTATGAGAATGGGGGGTTTATCCAAGTATTCTTTCAGTAAAGAAAATTCTTTTTGTTTTTCTATCCCCTAGGTGAAATTAACATCCTTCTTAATAAGATGTGTGAGCATACGACATTTATCTGTTAGCTATGAGATAAACATTCTAATGGCCTGAATTTTCCCTTGTAAGCTACGCAACTATCTAATTTTTTGAGGAGGCATTTATTTTATGGTCATGACCTTTGAGGGGTCTACTTCTATTCCTCTCCTTGATATAATGAATCCTATTAATTTCCCAAATAGCACACTGAAGACGCACTTCTTTGGGTTAAGGAATACTTTGTAGTCTCTTAGTTGTTGAAAGATACACCGTAAAATCTCTAGGTGCTCCACTTGAGTTCTAGATTTAGCTAGTATATCATCTATGTAATATTCCATGATGTCTCTTATCATGTAGTGAAATATTCCTATCATTTCCCTATGATATATAGCACATGTATTCTTAAGGAAAAAGGGCATAACTTGGTAACAGAACATTCCCCATGGGGTTGTGAAAGTTGTCTTGTGTAGATCTTTCTCTGTAATCTTTATTTGATTATAACCTGAAAATCCATCCATGAATGATAGAATCTAATAACTAGTGGTAGAATTGATAATTATGTCGATGTTAGGTAGAGGAAAATCATCCTTGGGACAAGCTTTGTTAATATCTCTAAAATTAGTGCACACTCTAATACCAACTAGATTTTTCTAAACTGGTACCACATTAGAAATCCACTCTGAGTAGTTGATAGGCCTGATGAATCCTGCTTCTAATAAAGTTTCTAGCTCTTCCTTTACTAGTAAGGTGACACGAGGATGAATCTTCTAGATATTTTGTTTGATGGGCTTGGTGTTTGGGTGCACAACAAGTTTGTGTACCACTAATCCAGGATCAAGTCCTGGCATGTCAGCATAAGACCAAGTGAAGATGTATGCATACTCTCTCAAGAGTCCTGTGAATGTTTTCTATTCTTTGGCTAAGATTGAAGATCCCAACTTAACTATCCTTGGCGGATCCTTTGTGCTGATGTTAACATATATTGTATCTTCCACTAGTAGATTTGACTTATCCCCCATGCACATAGGATTCAGAGGGAGATTGAGATCCTCCTCTACAAAATTGGTTTAGGGAGGTGATCATCATATTTATATGGGTACATTATCTTTTTCATAGGTTGTTATACTTGTTTTTCACTATAGGACTTCCACTTTTTATTTCCACAAGGATTTTGTTTGGAACTCCTTCCCTTGCTCACTTTTTTAATTAAGTTTCTGCATAACTCTACTTCCTCTCTGAAGTACGCACATGCATTAAGTTGAATGGAGAACCCCTTTTTATGATCATTTCTTCGAATGTTATCTCTGATGCCCAATAGGTGCATGTTATTGTTAATCCCAATTCATCAGTGATGGGTAGATGAGAGTATATGTCTTATTTATAGGGTATATGATGGGTGTAATAGGGGTTATGGTAAGGATAGCCATGTTAGAGAATAGGTTCATAGAGGCGAGGTCTTTGTAAGGACTACACCAGGAATATGTTTTGCTTTAATTTTTGGATAAACTATACTCACTCTAAGAAGAAACGCACTCATTATCTGAAGGGTTAGATTCATACAAAGGTAGGCCAATACCCAATTTACCATGTATGCAATGAGGTATTGAAAGAGATTCTAATAGACCTTGATCTTAGCAGCTACAACCATGTCCTTGGTATCTCATAGTAAGCATGATTTTATTAGGATTAACATACCTAGATTACTTGTAAAACAAACCCATTTCATCATTTTGAGGATGAAATATAATTTCATTGAGGATTATTTCATCTTCTAACAAGCCACCAAAAGTGAAATTGTTAAAAGGGAAATTCTCCCTTGATCTTTGGAAGGTTTAACATAGTCTACAACATGCTTGGGTTGGTAGAGGAATGTTTTGAACCATAAGGTATTGCTGAAGATTATACTCTCCATAGTCATTGTTTATGACCTTAATCACCCATGTAGAAAAAAGGATATTTTTATGTAGATGCACCATTGTCATTGGGATTCAGGGTGTTTGGGTCCACTTGTGAAGTGAGGGCCTTTGAATAAATAGGAACAGCAATATTTGTAGAGGGAAACTCGTAGATGGTAGGAAAGTAGTTCGACAATGCTCTGCAGTGAGCAAATGGTTGGGGATCCCCTTGTATAGTAAGTGTTTTTCCTTCATATTGTAATTTTGGACACTGATGATACATTGATGGCACAACCTGCATGGCGTGAATCCATGGGTGATCGAGAAATATGTTGTAACAGGGATCTAGGTCCAAGCCATGGAAATTTGTATCATGGGTTATAGGACTAATTTCTAAAAAGAAAGTAATCATTCTGGTTGATTTTCTTTCTTCATTGTCATATGCCTTTATGGTTATGGCCTTTATCTACAAATCATCTTCTACGCCACCTAGTTAAAGAACTAGTTTAAGAGTACAAATGTTAATACCCAATCCTCCATCTAAAAGCACTCTCTTGACCTTATTAAGCTTGATTATTACCTCAATATGTAAGGGTAGGTTATGGTAGGGTTTTTTACTTAAGGATTCTGTCAGGTTGAAGGTTATGTGTCTGGCAGGAGTTATTTGTGCTTCCATGGATTGTAAATGTATAGGTTCAACATCAATAGATAATCATGATCCCTATAAGTTTTTGCAAAGTATATTTTTATGAATGTTAGAAATATTTATAAGGTATAAAATTGAAACCTTAGTTGTAGTCTTCTCTAGTTGATCTAACACATCATAATGACTCTCTTGAGGAAGAGTGATCCAAAAACGGGTGTTTAAATCTAACAATTTTAATTGTTTCAAAAGAAATTCAATTTTAATCAACTTAAAAGGATTTTAGAATTCCAAAATTTGATTAGAATCTGATTTAGGACTGAATTTAAACTGAAATTAAGTTTGTAATTTACTCAAAATTTCACTGTTCGTTTGAAGCCCCAAAAATCATTGTTTCAGATTTAATTTATTTTTCCAATTTTATCAATTCTAATTATATTTGCATCCATATTATTATTTGTAATGTAATTTACTTTCAATTATCAGAAAACTAAAAAATCAAAAAATAGAACACAACACTAGATTTTTTACGGGGTTCAGAATTCCTACGTCCCCGGGTTCGTGGTGAATTGATCCATTAATAATGTTAAATATGTAAATATAATAACCTTTAAATTAACTAATAATGATTCAAAAACCTATAAAAATATGTTTCAGACCTTCTAAGTATGTTAATGGAGCTCAGCCTATGTCTGTCACCTTCCTAATCCACTTGCAGCAGTGTCTCCCTTTGGTTCTACGCCTTTGTGTGACTTTAACAGAAAATAAATATATCACAAAAGCTCCAAATTGTATAAATTATCACACCATCGTGATTTTCCCAAAATTCTGAGAAGCTTTCATATATAACTCGAGATCTAGAAGTGAGTAGAAGTGCCCCAAAATTACACTTTTCCAAAACTACCTCCTTATTCCCTTGACACAAACTTGGCACTTTCCTTGTATAACTTTCAGCGAGCCATTTTACAGCCAAGCAAGCCCCTTGGGCGAGTTGGCTAGTGGATTTGTCTTAGAAAGATGAGGTTGGGGGATCAAATCCTGCCTCCTACATTTTTTCTGCAACTTTGGATGTTAATCCCACATTGTGGGCACGATCAATAAGGAAAGCATTTGATAATGCTAAAGTTGTTGGCCTTGGATTGGCTTTTGATCCATCTTATGTTTCGCATTGTGGGTTTGGTTGGCCAATTTTTGGCACATGGATTAGTTTTGACTTTGGTTTGTGGGAAATAGGCCTATGTTTGGTAAACTTTGACTTGGCATTGGATAGCATATGCGTATGAGTTGGAATTAATGTTGGGGAGATAAGGCATGAATAAAATGCATGGAACTTAGTATATAATGTGTGGGAGATAATGTTTACTTGCCTACCATGGATAAATTCCAAGAAATGAGGAAAATAGCTTAATCTAAGTTGGCTTGGATATCTTGAATTACATTTACAATTACATGACATAGTTACAAAGGTTAATATGAAATTCAACCATGTAAATATGATGTGGCATATAATTAAATATGGAAAAGATATAAAGTGGCATGGCAAACATAAACCACTTGTCGATCCTGATAGGCTCATTGGGAAAATTTGATTGGTGGTGGCAAGCCACATGGTGGTTTGAGGACCCACCACATTGGCAATAATATAATCATCCTAACGATGGTCAATCTCCCCTCTATAACAAAAGTTGAGCCTCTTGTTCCGCCAAGCTATACCATTTATGATCGTTGAATACCAGTAGTGAAAACCTCTCGAACCTCTGATTTTTCCAATGTAGACACCCATAATTACACCTGGGAAATTTAAATACATAAATTGTACTAAGTATCTCCATTCTTGCAAGTTGGTAACATTTTGTCAAAAGGGCTCATCTTCTCTCCTATCTTTGTTAATTAATTACACTACACTAATTAATTAAGTCACCTATCCAACAAATATCCTAATTAAGGACCTTCTGTTAATTAATCTCCCCTGCTATCTAAACTAATTAATTATTATTAATTAATTATCTTCCCCTTTCATCTAACCAATAAATCAATATTTAATTGATTTAATCCCCTTCTATAGTCTAAATCATGTTAATATTCCTCTAAAAGCTTCTATAAGTTTGCACATCTATTAATTAAATCATCTTGATTAATTAATGAGCCCCCTTTATCCACATGCAGTCACTAAAGGACAAACAACACCCTCCTAAAATTAACTCAACCTTATCTAACCCCCCCCCCCATCCACAACTAACTCAACATCCCTATTATCCCACATACAAAGGGATGTAGTGATTCCTTTATCCATTGGGCTATATAAAGAGCCCTCCTCCTACCTTTACAGTGACACCTAAATTCTTTGATAAGATAAAATCAAAGTACATAGCAAATAGACTATAAGCTTCTTTGTCACTCTTGAAGAATTCACCATTTGAAGAGCTAAGCCTCCTTTCTTCCTTTTTTCTAGCCAAGTGCTTGGGTCATATGGGGATAGTCAAAGGGTCTTGTAGCCAAGCTTTGATGAGCTCCCATTCCTAGGTTCTTGGATGATCAAAGACAATCAAATTTGATTGCCATGGAGTCTACATAGGTCCATTTGATTTTATTGGTCATTCTAGAGGAGTAGAGGTTTTTGACAATTAGCATGTTATTTGCATGTACAATTTGAAGTCCTAATGCAATTATGCTTAGTATCTAATCTTGTTTAGCTCTTCATCTTTGATGGTGCTTAGATTTTGATCTTATCTTTGTTAATTAGATACTATTTAGGTGGTAGTTCTTAATTTCATCTAACCTACCTTGAAGCACAAATACATACACACATTTGGCACACCTGGTGGGAACTGATCCTTTGCCACTTAGCATTTTTTAGCTTGAATTCTATTGTTTTTTAGATAACCCATTGATATGCATATATAATAATTACTGTTTAATTTCTTGGGATTTTTGCTAACATTATATGTGTAGGTTCTCACTTATAGCTATCATTTTTATGGGTTGTTGCTAATTTCAAGCTAACTTGTTAAAATTTGAAGTATTTTGATATTTTATGTGTTTTTCGTCTGTACTTTGGTTGCAGGAGTGGCGCAGGCACACAAACGGGGGCGCATATACACTTATCTTGGCGCAGGCGAATCTGTCAGAGCTGGTGAATTGTTGCAATGTCAAACCTGGCACATTGCTATTTTTTAACCCTGACGTACATACACTAACCCCAATGCACATACCCTAACTGAGGCTATAGGCACACTAATCTCAGGCGTAGACACTATTTCATACTGTACCTTCACTACAACACAAAAACTCTCAAACCAGTGCATACACACTAACCCAGGTGCACATGCTTTTCTAGTGGCATAGGCACTATTCTGGTAGCACAAGTGCTCTGTCTAAATCTAATAATGTTCTAATATCTAGTAGCACACACACATTTTTGGTGGCGTAGACACTTTTCTGGTAGTGCAAGTGCTCTGTCTGAATCTGATATTATTCTAATCTACATTAGCGCACATGCTTTTCTGGTGGCACAGGCACGTTTCTAGTAGTGCAAGTGCTCTGTCAGAATCTAACACTGTTCTAAGTTGCAATAGCACACACACCTCTCGGGTGGTGCAAGTATACTATAAGTAAAAAAAAATAGAGTGACGCATCCACCCTAACCCATGTGCAAATGCTAAAACAGGGGTGTAGGTGTCTTTTTGTTTTCTTGAGATTAAGGTGTTAAGGTGCTAACTTTTTTATAGGTTTTATCTAATTAAATACTTGTTTTTACATGGTGTTTTTGCATGCTTTCAATTGACCAGATAAAATTTGCATACTTTCTTATAAGAATAAGATCGCATGTATGCTCTTCCCTCACATCCCTTGGGGCGATCTTAGGAATCAGAAATGATTCTTATGTCTTTTTGATGCTTTGAAATTGTTAAGAATATCTAAATTGGAATGGATTAACTTGTTGTGTGTGAATTAAAATGTTTTTCCATTTGATATCTTCTTGGATTTTGGGAAACATCATGTATGCTCTTCTCTTGCATCCTTGGATGATCTTGAGAATTCGAAATGATGTTTACTCTTTTTATTGGAAAACTACTAAACTCGTTGTATAGGACCAAAACACACACTTGTTAAAGAAAGGTGGAATCGAAACAAAGTCAAAAAATACTAATACAGTTGTCATACAGATTGCCAAAAGATGTTCAAGCAAACCACACCTAATTAAACAAGATAAAAATAACAACATATTCAAAACATTGTATTGCAGGTTTTGAAAAAAGGTACGTCCCTATCCTACTCAACTAGAACATAACCCCTTTAGCATAATTCCTTAAGCTACAACAATGGGGGTGGTTTCAGGAACCCGAAAGTAGTCCATGAAAGAGGGAACCTTGTGGAAAAAATGGGATAGTGCTCCGAACTACCTACTTGACTAGTGATTCCTTTTGTGAGATAGCACTACTGGTTGTCCATATGGCAACCCCAGTGATAGTACACGTAGACGCACTAGTTTTCTACTATTCTTGAAGGGGGTAAAGTAAAGTTGAGATAATCCCAAGATAGTCGGGACTATTTGGGTAAATCACACTCACTTAAGACAACTTTGTAACACCTAGGGTGAGAGAACCACCTAGGAAGATATTTTTTGGCCAGGATCCCACTTTGACCATTCTCAAAACAGTGTTGATTTGTGAGCCATCTTTTCATCATGAAACATGTGACGTGTTACTTTTGCTTAGTTTTTCACTGTGCCTTAAGCCAAGGTGAAACTCTACCAAAGTGAAGCCAGCATTTTTCATTCCCATTTTGATCTACTTCCTTCACATTCTTTTGACACTTTGTTGATCAAAAGAAGGGTGAGTACCTCTGTGTTACCAATCGATTGTTTCTACCACTTTTTTGTCCATTTATGCCCATCCATGTTTGCGGTTGGGTAAGTTAAATGTCTAAAGTGTGTGGATGTTTATTCATATCATTGGTGGCCTTTGTGATCTTGATACCCACATCAAGATCATCATTGTAGTTAGGCGTGGTTCATCATATTGAAATTCCTTAGAAAGGTTACCTTGTTTGTATTGTATCACTAAAATTTTGGTATTTACATCTTGTTTCTTGTAAACTTGACCTAAATATATCTATATTGTAAGGTTATGCTACACATATTTTAACAATTCCTAGTTATAATTTAAGCTTTTAGTTCGATTCTATTATTTCCTTGATTTTGAAGAGTGCTATGTGTTACCACTTGCGCGTGTTATATCAATATCATCTTGATACCAATACCTTACTTTATCACAAAGTTTGGTTAGCATATCTTGGTGACATTGTTGTGTCACTCAAAAATTGTAACTGGCACTTTTTGGGATATAGGTCTTAATCAAATTTGAGCTCACTTCTAGTATACCTTGTTAGGAGGTCACATTAACTTCTTGTATTTACTTACATCTTGTTCATTATCTTAAACTTGGCATAAGTGAGGACATCTTGTTAATTATCTTATGACACCAAACTGACATTTTGAAACATATTTTAGGAAGTAATTCATTCATTTGATAGGCTTAGATACCAAACATTTGTGTCACTATTGATTTATGAAACTGTCACATTGGTATTCTCACATTGTAACTCATTCATATTCTTGACAAATAATCTTGCATTTCACTTAGGCGTGATCAAAAAGTTTTGAACACATTTACAACTTACCTTAGTGAAACTATTACTAAATCATGGCTCCCAAAACAAGATTAGGACTCAAGAAACAAACATACGAGGAACAACAAGTGCAAGCTTGGGAAGCCTCAAATAGGACAAGGGTCAAACCCTTTTATTGGACATGATCTAGGGCCTCAATTTTCCATAGAAAAAGAGATAGAAGACATGGTCGATCATAGTGGTGATGAATTGGAGTCTCCACATGCAGAATTTGACTTTTAACCCACCTTATTAGATGAGTTCCTTTTTTGAAACAAGGATAGGGTACTGGTATGAGTTGTAGAACTGGGGACCAAAATGCACACTACAAATGAAATAATCCCACCTACGAATAATGCTAATGAGGAGGAATGCATCCTCTTATCAACATGGAGGACATTTTAACACATGGACATGCTTCTACCTGCTAACACAGGAAATAGATAATGTAATGGGACATAGAATACCCTTTATCAAAGTGCCACATAAAATCAAGTCAGGACATGAGAATGTTGAAGAACCTCCAGTTCGACGAAGAAGAGGAACCTTTAGGAGAAGATGTCACCATTCAACAACAAATAAGAAACCTAAGCTAACAATTATCCTTGCTAACCTCTCATGTACAAAAGGAAGTAGGCCAGAATGTCCAAAAATCAAGGTCTAAGGTCAAGATTAGTGAATTCCATAGAGAAAATCATGGAGAAGACAATGCAGATTATCATCATGTATATATCCCAGCTTCTCCTACTAAATAACAATTGCTCTCACAAGAAGTATAATCCATGAGAGTCAAAACTCGCAAGCCTTACAAGAGTAGCAATGTAGGGAGAATTATGAAAGTATCAATATGATAGAAGCTATGACACTTCAACCTTTCCCTAAAAATTTCAACATGCCAAAATTCAACAAATATAGAGGAAAGGGAGATCCATGAGATCATGTCAAATATTTCTATATGGCATGTCAAGAGGTGTCCTATAGTGATAATTATATCATAAAACTCTTTCCTAAGAGTCTAGGAGGGCAAGCCTTAGAGTGGTTTACTCATTTTCCTCACGGGTCTAATTTCTAACTCTATCCAGAATTGGTAGAGAAGTTTTTGCGTTACTTCTAATATAACATAGAAAGTTATATCAGCATGGTAGATTTATGTGGCACCAAATAACGCCCTAATGAGACTTTCACCACCTTCCTACAACATTGGATAGGGATAGCCAGTCTGCTTCCCTTGCGATTTTCCCTAAAAAATAGCTGGTAAGTATCTTTGTGCCCAAACTAAATCCAGACATTGCTTTACACCTTCAAATGCCTTGTGTTTGCACTTTTGAGGAGGTCATTGAAAAGGGTGTTCAAATAGAGAAATCCCTTATTACTAAAGGAACTCTTAATTCATAGTCTAAGGATAATAAAAATGCTAAACATACAGAGAAGCTGAAAGTATTTAACAAAAACAAAAATGTGGTAGGAGATGGGATCAAAGATTACAAATGTGTACAAACGGTCCAAACCGGTCAACCTGTTTAAACTGACCAAAGGACCAATTCAACCACCACCAAAATGAATAATGTTCACCCATCTTAATGATCCTTTTTTGGTTATATTAAAACAATTGGATGCAGTATCACATGGTGACATATCCTACGACACAACCATTTGATGAAAATGCTCCAAAACCATCATGGTACAAGGAGCATGACTATTGCGAAACGCATCTTGTCAAGGGACATAAAAAAGACAAAGTCTGCTATGACTCCGTCACTATATCCAAGACCTCATCAACAATGGGGAGATAGAGGTGGAAATCCTAGGGAAAACTCAAACACCCAATGAAAAGATGGGGATATATAGAGAGCCATTCACCTAAACATGGTAAATTAGAAGAGTCAAATCCAGATTGGGGAGAGTCATCCCAAAGTTATAAAGTAGTGAATTACTTATATACCAAGAAAGATAAAAATCATTATGATTCACTTATTAGATGTATTCACTCTCCTAATGACCATATCGAACACCATTCGAATCAAGGGAAAGGATTGTACCACGTGATAACAAGGCGTGCCCGCCTCATGATTCCTAAACCTTCTCCATCAACCCCACAAAATGGTAGGTACAACCTCTTAGAGAAACTTGAGAAAATATCTGCCAAGATTTCGATCTTGGATATTCTTAAGATTTCAAATGTACACTAAGGACATTTTTTACCAAACTCTCCAGGCATCGAGAGTGCCACAAGAGGTAGATCCTACACATCTTCAAGCCACAGTAGAAAAAATTATACCAACTGAACACATCACCTTCAATCATAGGGATATCCCTACTAAAAATCCAACGCATAATCTTCCTTTGTATATTGAGGTAGTTGTTACCCACAGGAAGATCAAGCGGGTGCTTGTGGACAACGGATCAGGGTTGAACATCTACATGCTAAAGTAGGTTAAACAGCTGGAACATACTAAAGTAGATCTTGAGTCAAACATCATCACTATCACTGCTTACGACAACATGTGAAAGGGAGTCAATAGGAACAATCATGTTGACCTATGGAAGTGGGTCCCACTTGTCATCAAACATATTTCTATGTCCTAGACTTGGAACTTTCATATAATATGCTTTTAGGCTGACCATGGATTCATGCCAAGCAAGTTGTGCCATCAACATGTTTCATCAATACATTAAAATGAAGCATGAGGGACACACCATTACAATACAAAGAGATTCAGATCCCTTCACTCACTGCAGAGCGCTTAATATTTTTTCACGTAAGGGTACATATGTATGTCCCTCTACTGATATTATTGTCCCTCTCCAATCTGAAGCCATAAAATCTCAGGTAAATTCAAATTCTCTCATTTCTTACACCCATGGTGCCTCTACATCAACCTCTCCTTTTGATTCATGGGAGATGAAGGTTCTAGAATATGGCTGTGGAGAATATAATGTGCAATAAGCCCTCTTGGTTTCATACCTTTCATTGTCACCCAAGACTAGAGGACAACCCAACTATCACATTCAGAAGACCTAGAAATGAACAAACTATTGGGTCATTTTTACCTGGAGGGTTACTAGCTGAAGAAAAATTGTTGGATCCACCTACAACATGGGTTCCATAGAGGATACTCATCCAACCTGCTATCAAACCCTTGAATATGATAAATCCAATAAAATGATGTACTCTATGGGCTATAAGGGCCTATGATGTGGAAGAAATGAACAAGGACAACGAGAACCATTACCTCTCCCACATTTTAAAACAGAACGATACGGCATTGGAATTTTCACACTTATGGGGCACACCTCAATGATCAAGGATTCTACTTTCTCTAAACATGAGGATAGCTCTAACTATCTAGACAAGTGATACGGATTCCCATTATATCCAATATGAGGATCTTGCCTCTACAAACCTATTCATGAATAATGTTGTCCTAACCATAACCACTACAAAACCTACCCTTGACCTTGTTTACCCTTCCCTTGTTGAATTGGACCAACAACATCATATGTCACTAGATCTATTTGAGAATGATGAAGCTATCACAGATTTCATAGGCATTCAGGATACAATTCCCATTGGAGACCACAATAAGGGCTTCTATATTGACTTGGATATCTGTGCCTACTTCGGTGAGGAGGATAAGTTTCGTGGTCAGGAAAAATTAAGAAAAATTGAGGGAAAAAGTTCTAACGTAAAGCCTCGGACAAAAATCAAAGTCCAAGTTGCACAGTGAAAACCTCTTTGAGGCGCTGGCTGAAAAACATAGGTGTAAAAATCTAAGGACAATAAAACTGACCACACCAAGAATGAAAATCTCATGGAGACATCCTTGGATGAATATCTCAACCTTCCTCCTAATCCTATGCATATGGAGGACTTGTCAAAGTTACTAGTAGAGGAAACTATCGATGTAAACATTGGTACAAAAGAGGACCCTAAAATAGTCAAATTGGGAGCATCACTCTCGGCACAGGAGAAAAAAAATTTCACCATGCTACTACGGGAATTTATAGATGTATTCACATGGTCCTATAAGGATATGCTAGGCTTAGATCCAACTTTGGTCATGCACAACTTAGTTGTGCATGCAGACACTAAGCCTATTAAGTAGAAGCTTAGAAATATGCACCCAAGGGTGTCCCTACTGGTTAAAGAATAATTAGAAAGATCGCTTGTGACTGGATTCATTTTACACATTTATTACTCTGAATGGATATCCAACATCATCCCTATCCAGAAAAAGCCTGTCCGGATCAGAATCTGCATGGATTTTAAAGACATTAATAAAGCTTTCCCTAAGGATGATTTTCCATTGCCAAATATTGATATGATTGTGGATTCAACAGTAGGATATGAGATGCTATCTCTTATGGATGGATTTTCAGGATACAACCAAATCAAGATAGTTGATGAAGATCAACACAAGACAACTTTTACAACTCCTTGGGGTACCTTCTGTTATCAGGTAATGTCGTTTGGTCTCAAAAATGCATGAGCTACTTATCAGAGGAGAATGAAAGTAATTTTCCATGATATGATCCATGCTATCATGGAAGATTATGTGGATGACATCCTTAGAAAATCTAATACAAGGGAGGATCACCCTGTTATTTTGTGGCGTATCTTTGAGCATTTACGCAAGTACAAAGTCTAGCTAAATAGGTAAAGAAATGTGTGTTCAGTGTGCTATCAGGAAATTTTTTGGGCTTCATTGTATCAAGAAGGGGAATTGAAGTAGACCATGCTAAAGTGTCTGTTATTATTGAAATGCATCCACCTAAGAACATTAAGAAATTGCGCAACTTGCAGGAAAAAATACAGGTTATTCACCACTTCAACTCCTAGCTTGCTAATAAGTGTCATTCATTCACCCAACTGCTTAAAAAGGATGTCACCTTCATTTGGGGACTAGAGCAACATCAGGCCTTTTCCTTGCTTAAATAATACTTGGGCAATCCACCTGTCCTCATGCCTCCAACTCTTGGTGAGCCACTCCTACTTTATATCTCTGCTACTCAATTTACTATTGGTGCGTTGCTCGCCCAATACGACCTTGGTCACAAAGAAAAAGTGGTGTAATACCTCATTCACACTCTCATCGCTTATGAGCTCAACTATCCCCAAATTGAAAAGGATTTTTTGGCTATTGTTTTTACTTTTTAAAAACTTCACCATTATCTATTGAATACCAAAACCCAGCTTATATCCAAAGTTGACCCACTCAAATACTTGTTTTCTAAACCCACCCTCACAGGTAGAATGGCTAATTGGATCATTCTACTAAGTGATTTTGACATAGAGTTTGTGCATCATAAGTCGGTTAAGGGACAAGTACTCGCTGACCAATTAGCAGAAGAACCTTTATAAGGCACTGAAACTTTGAACCTGGATCTGCCAGATGCCTCATTGTTATACATTGAAGAATATTTTGTATGGCAAATACACTTTGACAGGTATTTTACTTTTCATGGTTTAGGAGCAAGTGTGGTCCTCATTACTCCTTCTAGCAATACCATACCTCATGATTTTCATCTTAGTTTTCCTTGCACAAACAACATCACAGAGTATGAGGCACTTATCATAGGGATGAAACTTGCCATCAAATGGAACATTCATCATGTTAAGGTTGTGGGTGATTTAAGTTAATTATCAATAAATTTAATGATGAATACAAGGTTAAGGATGAGAAGATCATACCTTATAAGAAGATAAAGGAAACTCTAAAAGACTATTTTATTTGCATCACATTTGAAAAAATCCCTAGAGTGTAAAATAGATTTGCAGATGTTATGGCCACAGTGGGTTCTATGCTCCGTATTCCACCAGAAAATAATGACATGTCATTCTTTGTGGAAAATTTACGCCAACCGGTGTACGACATACCTGAATCCTGTCTGGTTTGTAATGTTGTTGGTCCCAATTACCCGTGGTATGAGCCCATCTTTACCTATCTCAAAGAAAACACATTCCCTCCCGACATCTCCCATTCTGAGAAATAAATCCTAATTCACCAAATAGCTCATTATAACCTTTTAGGAGGTATGCTTTATTGTCGTGGCTACGATGGGAATCTATTACATTGTCTTAATATGACAGAGTCAGTCCAAACGATCAAAGAAGTACATGAAGGGGTGTGTGGAGCACATACTAATGGAATGGTTTTGGCCAAGAATTTTTTAAGAGTAGGCTACTATTGGCCTACCATGGAAACCGATTGTTGTAACTATGTCAGAAATTGTGTACTTTGTCAGAAGTATGGAAATTTTATCCATGCTCCATCATAGCCATTGTAACCCATCACCACCCCATGGCCATTTTATAAATGGGGACTTGATTTGATAGGGAAGCTTACCCCTACTTCATATTATGGCCATACCCACATCATCACGGCTACTAAATACTTTACCAAATGGGTGGAGTCTGTGCCTTTAACCTATGTAACATGTGCTTAGATTTCCAAATTCATCATGAATCATATCATTTGCTAGTATGGCATTCCTGCAACCATTGTTACTGATAATGGAAAGTCATTCAAGAATAAAATGGTAAAGGGTCTCTGTAATCGGTTTCAAATCAGATTAAAATGGTATACACCATATTATCCCCAAGGTAATGGATAGGCCGAGGCCACAAATAAGACTTTGGTGAAAATAATGGAGAAAATGGTAAGTAAGACAGGTCGTAATTGGCATTTACAAATCCACCCATCTCTTTGGGATTATAGGACCTTTATTCACACTCCTACGAGTGTGACACCATATTCTCTAGTATTTGGGACAGAATCTATCATCCCACTAGAAATTGAACTTCCTTCCCTAAGAATCACTCTTAGGTATTATCTGGATAAGGATGAAGATTATCGGGTGGCTAGACTGGCTGAATTAGAAATCCTAGATGAGAAACACATCCGTACACTTAATCACCTCAAAGTGTATCAGAACAGAGTCTCTAGAAATTACGACAAAATAATCATACCTCGTTAGTTTGAGGTTGGTGATTTGGTCATGAAGGAGAATTAATTCAACACAATGGCAGAACAAGATATGAAAGGAAAGTTTGAACCACATTAGTTAGGACCTTATGTTATAATTGTCAAGTATGGAACAGGAGCACACAAACTCACTCACCTCAATGGTGATGAGCTCCATGAGCCCTTGAATGCCATGCACCTTAAGTGGTTTTATGCTTAAATATGGCACACAATCAGAAAAGAAAAAAATCAAAAACATAGTAAAATAATAAAAATGTAAAAAAATAAAAATAAGAGAAAAAAAAAAGAGAAAACATGTCATCCATAAGTGAAAACCACGCAATGGTGGTACTTTGGATAATTCCTTGGGTGAAAACTGATTTCTGGAGCCTTGGGAAGATTCATTGTTCACAAGCATCCTGCATCTGGGGGGTACTTTCACTTAGCCTAGGGCTAGTTCCACCTCTACCTCTGATATTCTTTGTGAGCATCATCTTGTCAAGCCTTGATCTGGTTTTGTCTCCTTTTATTCATCTGTGAAGGGCATGGTCTTTTTCTATTCCCCATCTTACGCTGGGGGCATTTTTGTGACTTCACCTTCCTATTTATAAGCATGTGGAATTTTCCCTTATATATTCCCCATCTAACGCTAGGGGAATCCATGCCTTCTTGGTTACCTATACATAGCTCTGGAAAATTGTTAGAAAATCATAAAAACAATAGAAAATTAGTTTCAAAAACACAAAAAACATTCAAAAAGTATCAAAAACACAAAAACAATAGAAAATTGTTTCAGAAAAACATAAAAACAATAGAATCTTGTCAAAAACAAAAACACAAAAACAATGTTTCACAAAACAAATCTTGTTTACTTGCATTGTCTTGTTTCTTGCTTTTCTTGTTTTCTTGTATAATTGCTTCATGCTTGTACATTTTTGTTGTTTGTTGCTTGGACATACTTTGTTGGGGATGCATCTTTTCTTGATTAGAGTAGATTTATTCTTACTTGTGAATATCAAAGTGTGTTTTTGCATGCTAGTGAGTCATGTTACATTGTTATTTATGTTCTTTGTTAGCATTTGATTGTGTTTGTTGCATGTGCATCATTTTGTTATCACATCATCATGTTTCCATCAATATCATCACATCTAACATCATCTATGCATCATATATAAATAAAAATATAAGTATACATCATACATGAATGCTAAGCTAGTCATCACATATCGTATCATGAAATGGGGGCAAGAGGGATCACAAAATATCAAAATCTATCCCCCCCAAACCCATATCATCATATCATCCCGTCCACTAAGTCTGGCACATCACATGAGCAAAATACATTTAATATACTCTACAAGATCTATCATCTAGTAATCAAAACACATGTGATACATCAACAAATCATGATACATATATACATGTGAAATCAAATTAGCTAACATCATAAAGCACATCTATCTATCCATATACTCCATCAGGAAGTAACACAACAAAATGTCCATCTCATAAACACATATGTCATGTCAAGAGAATGTCCATATGTATATACATATGTGTGGTATATCTGTATCAAAAATGGGATATACGTAACTGCAATACATCAAAAATGCCTTCATCTGAGGCATACAAAAAGATGATACATATATCAAAGAATACAAAAGCCTTCATCAGAGGCATACATCAAAATTGTATTACATCAAAAAATCCTTCATCATAGGCATGTGTCAAAACTACTATACAAGTAAAAAATATATTGTACATCAAGCACAACCTACTCATAGCCTTCATCAAGAGGCGTATGTCAAAATAAAATCAGGGCTGACTCAAGCCCTCCGATGGGGTGGCATAGTGAGAACATCATGTCGGTGGCATGGCCTGAACTATCGCTAGCCGTGGATACTCCACTAAGGCCTGTGGCCTCTCTGATCTGGGTCCCTCTACCTAGACTGTTGGCTATAGGAAGGTACTCGCCACTTCAGCTAGAATTGCCTCAAAGTATAAAGACCTGTAATAGGAGACTCTGCCCTCTATTGTAGCCAAATCTTTGTGTGTCTAGGCCATCACTGTTATACCATCTGTACGTCGGGAAAGACGCTATCTCTGCTAAAGCTCAAGCAAGCTTGGCCTAGCCCACTACATGCTCATCCCTCAACCTATCTCGCTCTAAGTATCACGAGGCTGCAGCTGGGCATGTGTCTGCTGATATAGACCTGTCACTTGGGCCATCTGTGACGACCATGTATCGTATTTGCTGAAAGTGCACAGCACTATCACCCTCCTTGGACTAGCTTGGGCCTCGACCCTGATCCTACTCAGCTGTCACTGCTAAAATCTAAGCTTGGGCCTGGTCTCTCTTTGTAGTTACCTGATCTCACTCTACTAGAGCCCTGTTGTAACTGCTACTGTAGAGTGGCTTGGCTACACCACCGAGGTCTTGTCCATGTATAGACCTGGAGGATTTTCCTTGCTCAAACCCAGGGCCTAGAAGGTTGTGCCGGTGCCTGTCCCAGTCCTTATGGCATCAGTCCCTATACCTGTATAATACCCTACTCATCATGGGGTAATCTATCAAATGGATCCTTTAGGTTATAGCCTGATACACCCTCTCTCTAGTCACCACCATGCCAAATCTCTCTCTCGATGGTCTAGCACCTACTGCCCAGGCCTCTTCTAGGATAGTCAGGTGCCGAGGTAAGACAATAACATACCAAGTCCAGTAATCTGCAGGTGTGCCCAGATCCCTAGTCTGTCGTGCTGGGTCTGGCCCTCACTCAGGTCACCTGTATGTGTGGCCCCATGGTTGGCCTCTCAACATCTTGATAGGCATACCATATGTCTGGCTATGGAACCCCCTGTACCATGCCTAGCTATCACTGGCATCTGTCGACCCTTTATAGCTTGATAATATAAATCTGACTACCTATAAGGAAGTGCTCCACTATCCAAACACTGAGCTCTACAACATCCTCCGACCACTGTATCTTCCTATAGGGTCTCCATATGATACCCTATTTGGTAGCTCATCAAACTCCCATAGATATCTATATAGGTTGCCTCGGTGACCTCGTACATCACCACCTACTGAAACCCATGCCATGTAATATGGATCCTCTAGATCTCAAACATCTAGAGTTCCCACAGGGCACCTGATAGCAATGTGGTCCCATGACCAAATATGTAGTATCAAGGCATGCCCCACCATCTTTTGATGGTGGTAGGTGATCAGATGTAAATCCCAATAAAGGTGCGCTAATATACACTATCCTTAGCAATATCACTCACCACTGAAAATCCCCTATACCACTGTCATCAACCCTCTCGGAAAAGATGTCCCAGTCTTATCAGTGAGTAAAAAATCACTGATAAGTGCCATAACGTATAGGGGCCCATGGTAAAATGTCAGGTCAGCGATACACTCATGGAATGCAACAGTCATACTGTCATACGGTATTTCATCTCGATCGAACAAATCCCTGACAGTTGCCTTGATCTACCCAACATCAGAAATGTACTCAATCAGTGAACCCAGGATGGGCATGTGGAGGATCCGCCACACATCCTCTAAAGTAATGGTAATCTCTCCCGTAGGGAGTTGGAAGCACTGGCTCTCACTATACCATTGCTCAGCTAGTGCAGTAAGCAGACTGTGGTCTAGCGTAATACAAGGCATCTGCGGCACATGGCCTAGGCCCACTGCCTCTAGAAGTATGGCTATCGCATACGCGGGTCTCACCGATGCATGTTCCCCTCTAGCTCAGCGATACGTGAATGACGCTCCTGCATGTCTGAAGCATTGACAATTGTCTCTACAAAAATCATTCCATTCGTCAGTTACTAAAATTTCCTCTAAATTCTACTTATCATTTTTAGGGTTAACCCAAAAAAATCCTGAAGTTTTCTTCTAAGTGCCATCATTTTTAGCATTTTTATATCTAACCTTCTACTACCTAGTGTGCCAACATGCCCTTTAGAGTGCATGTGCGCCATCCTTTCGGCGCTATGCGCATGCGCGCAACCATCTAAGGGCGCTTGCACTAGCAATCGGGTCCCTACACGGGGTGCTCGTGCATGAACTCTTTGTGTGCGTGTGCTACTCTTCAGTGTGTGCGTGGCCGCACACATGTGTGGTGCATGCACGTGTGCGTGTGTGTGTTTGAGTGTACCTGCACATGTGCGCATCCACCCTGAGGCACACGCGCCCCCAATTGGACACCTGCGCCACCTTTAGCGCGCCCGTGCCTACGCGCGCACGTACCTGACGTGACCTCTAACCCTAATTCCTAATTCTAGGGCATTAATTGAAAAAATTGACAAGGAGGGTTCGAGTACTCATAAAGACGCCATCGTTGGCATGCCGCTGATACCCTCGGACTGTGTCTTCCTGTCTCAATCGGTCTCATGTTATCACCATCGTCCTCGTCGTTATCAGAGCCTCGTGGTAAAAACTCAGCGGTGGTCAGTAAGAAATGAATTAGTCATGATGATTTACCCCCCGCCCCCAGGTGGGGTATATCAAGCTATTTTTCATCGCCGTGAGTGCCTGGAGGCCCGTTTCGATCGCCGTTTTCTCCTCTATTCACCGTTGAATAATTATTTTAATTAAATAATTATTTTTCTTTTGATTTTCACCGTGTTGGAGTATTTTTTGGCTGTCTGATACCCCTTTCTTCTCCCTAGGACAATTTTTATTGCTCCTAGGTGATTTTTCTTCTTATCCGCGCTCTTGTAAATAATTATTATTTTTCTGTCAAAAAATAATTATTTTATTAATTTTTTCCACTGATACAAGGGACATTATTTGTCGCACGTTGCTTCTTTCTTCCACCTGGGGCATGTTTCTCTTGTATCTAGGCACTTCCTTCTATTTCTATCTATTTTCTTTCTACTATCCACTGCATTTCAGAAAATAGAAAACAAAGAAAAACAAAATGTATATATATATATATATATATATATATATATATATATATATATATATATATATATATATATATCACTTCAAAAATCCAAAAATAGGGCAATTTTTTTCACAAAATTCTAAAAAGTAAAAAACCTACAAAAATAGGTAATCTGCTTATTACGACTGAAAACTTGTGTCTTGCGTATGCTATTCTCTCCATATCCTACTGGTTTGTTTCACGTCTTCACCAATTTATACGACTCGTGGATCGCCAGATTCACAACCATTCACAAAGCTAGCTTGCTTACTTTATCTGTACTATGGGGCACGTCTTATTGCCTTGTGTAATGTTTCGTTTGTGCACAAAGCTTTCTACTTGGACCTCGTGTCCATCATCATTTCCCCTTGCATGTATCCTTGCTCGGGGCATCATTTTCAACCCTTGTCATTAATCGCGAACATGTGGATCTCTTCAGCTTGATAACAAAACATTTGTACAATTGTCTTGACCGTTTTTGGGTTGGATATGTGCGTTCGTACTTATTTTCCCTATTAAATGAGCTTGTTTCCTTCTCATATTGCATTGCATTTTGTATGTTGCATGGAGTTGGTGTTTTCAGCAATGGACAATTGTTCGTAGTATGGCTTTTCATGCCATTCTACTTTTGTCATATGCTTATATTTTTAATAAGGACTAATGACGTAGATCTTTTAGCAATATGATGACACTGTAGTTGTTCCGATGCAAAGGCTAGAGGCTAAGTTCTTCTATCCACTTCTCCATATTTCTTCTACCTCACTTTCCTCCCACCACTTTTTTTCTGCTTCACCTAGGGCATTCTTCCCCTGCCCATTCTTTTATCCATTTCTCATCTTTTTCAATTGTCGATCGTCTTCCTTCATCACCCCATCGACACTCGAGGGGGCACCTCTCCCTCCTGCTAATTTTTCTTCTATCCCTTCAAAAATTCATCCGTCTACTATCTTTGAAGTGACGTCACTTACGCCACCCCAAAGAGGGGAAAATGTAGACACCCATAATTACGCCTGACCAATTTAAGTACTTAAATTTCACTAATTATCTCATTTCTCGCACAAGTTGGTGACAGTTTCGTCAAAAGGGCTCATCTTCTCTCCTATCGTTGTTAATTAATTACACTACGCTAATTAATTAAGTCACCTATCCAACAAGTATCCTAATTAACGACCTTTCTATTAATTAATTTCCCCTGCTATCTAGACTAATTAATTATTATTAATTAATTAGCTTTCCCTTTCATTTAACCAATAAATCAATATTTAATTGATTTAATCCCCTTGTATAGTCTAAATAATGCTAATATTCCTCTAAAAGCTTCTATAAGCTTGCACATCTATTAATTAAATCATCTTGATTAATTAATGAGCCCCCTTTATCCACATGAGTCACTAAAGGACAAACAAACCCTCCTAAAGTTAACTCAACCTTATATAAACTCCCCTTATCCACAACTAACTCAACATCTCTAGTATCCCACATACAAAGGGATGTAGTGATTCCTTTATCCATTGGGCTATATAAAGAGCCCTCCTCCTACCTTTACACTTACACTTGAATTCCTTGAGAAGACAAAGACAAAACACATAGCAAATAGACTATAAGCTTCTTTGTTACTCTTGAAGAATCCACCATTTGAATATCTAAGCCTCCTTTCTTCCTTTTTTATAGCTAAGTGCTTGGGTCATATGGGATAATCAAAGGGTCTTGTAGCCAAGCTTTGATGAGCTCCCATTCCTAGGTTCTTGGATATCAAAGACAACCAAATTTGATTGCCATGGAGCCTACATAGGTCAATTTGATTTTTTGGTCAATCAAAAGAGTAGAGGTTTTCTAAGTGGTGTCACTTACAACACCACAAAGAGGGGAAAATGTAGACACCCATAATTATGCCTGAGAAATTTAAATACTTAAATTGCACTAATTATCTCCTTTCCCACAAGTTGGCAACATTTCGTCAAAAGGGATCATCTTCTCTCCTATCGTTAATTAATTACACTACACTAATTAATTAAGTCACCTATCCAACAAATATCCTAATTAACAACCTTCCATTAATTAATCTCCCCTGTTATCTAGACTAATTAATTATTATTAATTAATTATCTTCCCCTTTCATTTAACTAAAAAATCAATATGTAATTTATTTAATCCCCTTCTATAGTCTAAATCATACTAATATTCCTTTAAAATCTTTGATAAGCTTGCACAACTATTAATTTAATCATCTTGATTAATTAATGAGCCCCCTTTATCTACATGGGTCACTAAAGGACAAGCTAAACCCTCCTAAAGTTAACTCAACCCTATCTAAACCCACCTTATCCATAACTAACACAACATCCCTATTATCCCACATACAAAGGGATGTAGTACTTCCTTTATCCATTGGGCTATATAAAGAGCCTTCCTCCTACCTTTATACTTACACCTAAATTCTCTAAGAAGATAAAATCAAAGCACATATCAAATAGACTATAAGCTTCTTTGTCACTCTTGAAGAATCTACCATTTGAATATCTAAGCCTACTTTATTCCTTTTTTCTAGCTAAGTGGTTGGGTCATGTTGGTGTCATTTTTCAGCTTGCACCATGTTGCCCTAATTTTCAAATTTGTATCTACCCAAAAAATGTTTTTTCCTTTGATTTGATGGTCTACAATTCTTCCCTTCTAGTTGAAATGCTTTGAAAATGCGCACAAACTTCTTGTTTTACTCTAATTTGAAGGAATATTCCAAGTTTTCCCTTTTTTGTGCCCTAGTTTTTCCATTTTTTATGGGCTGTGTCATTTTTCCCTTTGCCAGATTGTGGAAAAATCAAAATTGATCAATTCATACTTGTTTGTATTTGAAAATCCAAATCCTAGATCAGGAATGTTGTAAAAAACATGGTTCAGTTGATTCAAAATCAAAAAACTGTCATCCTTGGTGAAAAAATTGAATTCTAGGGCATCCCTGGAATTTTTTACATTTTGACAGTGTGATGGGCATATTTTAGCCATCAAATTATTGTTGAGATATCAGAGGGTATGTGGTGGTTTCTAATTGGTCGAGGAAAGGCAGGGACGTGTTATAACTTTTCATTTTTCACCTTTTCAAGAAAATGGGGCATTTTCTGGCACAGGGACCCATTTTTTCCAAATTTACCTACGTGGCATGTTCTAATTGGAAGGCCATATGGTATGTGGTCAACTTCCCTTAAGGTTTTTAGACCATATTTTGCAAAAATGTTAAACTCAAAAATTAGTCCAAAGCCCCGCATCCAATCAGGAGTGGACACGTGTCCTAAAAGACCAAATAGGGAGGAGCGGGCCAATGGAGAACTTAGAGTTTTTTAGCTCTATTTTTCTAAAGTTTAAAAATCAATTTTTCCCCTGCTCCAATCAGAGGAGGACACGTGGCAACATGATAGGTGCAGAGTGGGTTGGCGGCCGAATGAAAGGAAAATTGAAAATCTTCCCTTAGCAAAAAAAGGAGTTAGAGTGAAATTTTGGGCCGAATCTCTGCAATGAATCTGGAAAGGACACATATCTAAAAAAGCAAAAGGCCGAAGAAGGGGCTAAAGGAAAATTTTATGAATTTTTTCCTTTTTTGTCTAAAAAGTGAAAAATGAAAAATGGCTTTGCTCTAATCTAGGTGAGACACGTGTCACATTTTAAGGGTTAGAAGGAAGTGCAGGCCACGGAGGGAAATGGGGATTTTTTCCTTTTTGCCAAAAGGAGTTAAAATAATAATTTGAAGTGCTAGACCACTAATGAATCATTGAGAGACATGTGGTAGAGGACAAGGCGGGTCGGCGGGCCGGTGGAGGTAGGAGGGAATTTTTTCCTTTTACAAAAAAGACTTAGAATCAAAATTTGGAGC